>OU342648.1:23940942-24540942 GCA_910589605.1 Chrysoteuchia culmella
ACGGTAAAATGGTTCACGATGTGACAGCTACGTGGAGGGAAAATCAGCGACGATCGGGGTGGAGTCATTGTCGGAGGGAAGCAGCAGTGCGCCACTGAGCGCCATAGCCAGAAAAATTATATCCAGCAGTGGACGCTAATAGGCTAATAATAATAGTGATGATAAAGTGTCATGTCTGGTAGGCGTATCTGCGACGAGTGGCGTTGAGTCATCGTCGGTGGGCTGCAGCAGCGCGTTGCTGAGTCCCATGGCCAGCCGCTTCATCAGCGGTGGCCGCTCGCCGAGCAATCGGTTGCATTTCCGTCAGGGTGTTCTCTACTCGAACCCATTGTCATTTTCTATCCGTAACGAAGGCATGTGCCGCAGCTGTGGGGACATTAAAATGTGGCTGCTTAAAGTGAGGTCTTACGTGGTCGGCGTGTCGGTGACAAGCGGCGTGGAGTCATCGTCAGAGGGCTGCAGCAGCGCGCCGCTGAACCCCATAGCTAGCCGCTTCATCAGCGGCGGTCGGTCGCCGAGCCGCCTGTAGCAGTTCACCTCCGTCGGGGAGTTCGACTCCTCGGAGCTGCTCGGGCTGGGTTCGTTTACCAGCTTCGTCACGCCCATCCTGTCGCATTTCGTTGGGGATCTGAAAATTTGAAAACTGGTGTTAAATGTACAGTTCAAGTATTTAAGCTCATTGACGCTGCATCAATGTCAAGGTCACATACTCGTAGGTACAAGGATGTTTTGGCGTAAGGTTGATCACCGACAATTTTACGACGTACGTATGACGCAACTGAAATTAAGTAGCCAGTTCTATCTCGTTTTACAATAGGCTTGTGTCCATTAAGAATAAATATAATGGATAGGGGTTTATAATGATTAATTATATTATGGAGAAAATTACAAACAATTTTAATTATTAAAAGCGTTAAAGATTCATAATATTTTAAAAAAATAAATTTCGTAAAATGAAAATTTTAGTCACGTGACAGTAAACACCAATCAGAAAGCGTTACGTCACGCCGTGCGAAACTCCAATCTTGTCTTTGACGTTTCGAGTATCACTACCGGTTCTTGATAAAATTTTGGTTTTTAACAATTAATATCAAGTTGATACAGTTTTTGCTAATTATAATTTGAAAGAATTACCATGGAATCTGGATTCAGCAAAGCAGACAGTAATAATTTGCCCAGAATCGATGCCGTTATGCTTGGAAATTTTTTCGCGTCGAACAGTGAATTTTGCTCATCTGAATTTCGCAATGTTAAAACTTCCTTGTAAGTATAAAATAATTCCAATGATTGCTGGTTCCCCAGATGGAATATTTGAAGATAGCATAATCGAGATTAAATGTCCTATTAATGCCAACACATTTAAAAATTATATACAAAATGGAAAAGCTGCAGAAAAATATTGTGCCCAAATGCAGCTTCAAATGTATTTAACAGGAAAGAAAAATTGTTTGTTTTGTATAGCGGACCCAGATTATAGTAAAAATCAAAAAGTGGAGATTTTAAGAGATTTGATTAATAATAAACTATTAAACTTTTGGAAAATTAATGTATACCCATTGTTATATCAAAGTGTGGAACTATAACATATTTGAAATAAAAAAACAATCTTAAAGTTTTCCTTAGTTTTATTTTATTAAAGAATCTTGCAAATTAATTAATGCACATGCTATGATTATTATCTCGTCAAGAATTTTTACAAATTTAAAAGTAATACATGCATGTGGTCTAAGTATATAAAATTCACGTAAGCGCCTAATACCTCTCTCTATATGAATCCTCAAGCTGGCAATCTGTTTAGTTACGTTCGCTTCAGTTTTACTCATTTTCACTCCTTTTTCAACACTTGGAGGTCTTACTAGTGTAATACCTGATTTTTTTAAATATTGTTCTACATGTTTAAAGCCCCTATCTGCCATAACACGCATACCACTTTTTAAGGTGTTTATAAAATCACACGATTCAACTAAACATGTGTAAATAACATGTTTGGCGTTTTTATAGTCGTGCTATCACACTGGGGCACTATACAGTACTTATAATATGAGAAATTCATTTTTAAACGATAGAAACTAGCTATAACGTACGAAGACACGATCGCTCTTTGGTTTGTTTCGCACGGCGTGACGTCATTCAAGACGCCATGACAGTCTTGTGCGTTTTGGAACCAAATTGAAATTGGTTTTTTAAAACGCGAAATTTATAATGTAAACGCTCGATTAAAAATAAATAAACCTTTTTTTACGATAAAATGCCTAATAAGCTAAAATATTAAGCAGTTATTGAAATTTTGTCAACTAGCCTATTCTATATTTAAGTAGGAATTTTCCAATTTCTAAATGCGATGTCAACTATGCTTAATTAATTTCATCCTCCCAGTCACTCGATATTGTATGTCAGATGTATAGAAATGAAAAAAAATATCTAGTTAAGGGTTACCTTTCTCCGCAATGTGGGTAGTGGTGTTTGAGTCCTGGCAACGAGTCGGGAGCACGCACTCCCATGCCGCAATCGCTGCTCAACTCCTTACTCTGAAAGTAAAGAATAGCAAATAATAGTATCACATTCATTCATCCTCGCGCTATAAATCCCTTAGGAGGTTAGCAGATCATTAAAGGTGCAATCAAAGAGTTACTCTAATAACCACACCTCAATGACGCCATTAGGCATTGATCTAATCCGGAAACAATAGTATTTTTGTATGAAAACGGAGAGAATCTTAGCTTTCATCATACCTGTTGTAAAGTATTGATAAGGCTGAAGTTGGAAGCGAGCCTCTCCCGTAATCCCCAATCACTGAGGAACTGGCTATCTTATCTCTAATTGTCGGAACACAAGAGTGCTGAAAATGTTGTTGTTATGGCGTCAGATTTAGATAAGATGAAGGTACCTAGCCAGGCGGACTTACAACAAGTCCTACCACCTACCAAACACAGGTGCCAGTTTTCCCGAATTTTCACACAAATCTCGTACTTGGTTTCGACATTTACAAAATTAGTTTTCTCTGTGACGCTTACAATTTTTTATTAGTTATATTACTTGTATAATAACTACATAATTTGTGTGTGTCATGTACTTGTACAATAACTATACAATTTGCGATTTACAAGGCAATAAAGTTAAGAATATGAATTTGCGAGTGTCATGAAGAAAAATAATTTTGAAAATGACGTAACCAAGTTCTTACTTTGTTATGGTTTGAGCAAGGAATCGCTATGTGGTCATAGTGAATAAGGGCCCAGGATGGGATTCAAATCGTTTGAACACAAATCCTTAGTCATAATGCTTTCTACGTGATTCGATTTGTTTTCGTATTTGAAGAAAATGCAAAGGAGGGAACCTTGAACTTAAGACATTCGGCATTGGAATCAATGAATTGCAAATCAAACCACTGTCGGTACTCGAGACCGTTCTCCTGACGCAATAACTCCAGCTACATTCCAGAGGCGAGGAATGCGAACTGAGAGGCATTATCTCCGTAATAATGGGATCCAAATCATTGCCTGTCACAACAAACACTTAAATTGCCGGATTGCTGCTGCGTTTTGAGCTTTATAGCTCCGAAAGTAAATTATAGAAGGTGTAACGAAAAAGCCTTAATAGATTTAAAGATTCTACTACCCAAAAATGTTTGCTCTCTCATAGATAGTCTTAGGAAGTGGTAACCATTTATTTTAACAGTGTTCTTTATTCTAAGATTTTGGTATTGATCCCATACAAAAATCTGCTAAACTTCAACAGTTCAAGCTCTTCCTTTAAATAGTATTGAGAATTTTTGTCGTCTTGAACAAGGAGAATGGGCCATGAATAACCACGTAGGCTCAACGCGAACGGTAGATGTTATAAATGAATATTTATATGAACTCCTAAAAACACTAAGACCAACGGTTAAACAAGCCTTCTGAAGGAATTCAAAATAATACATTTTTAGTCACCCATCCCGTTACGGACCATAGTGAAAGATGCTTAACCGCCACAAACGCGCTCCAAGCTCCATTTTTGTAACACCTTGTATTTAGGTCCCGCTCACATGGTGAGGCGCGTCGCGTGACCGGCGCGAATGGAAGGAAGCAATTAAAGATTCCTTCCCCTTTTGTCAATACTGAGAATTTAACTTTATAAACAGTGTATTTTTGGAAGGGTTACTCAGAAAGATGGGTGTTAACAGTCTTTGTTATTTGGTTTTAGTTTAAGAATTTTCTTTGTAATGTAAACTTCCAAGTCAAAGACTCTACATCCGAATATTAATAATAGTGTTGGCTTGTATTGTCACTTATCGTTTCCTACGCAATTTGTTGATTATTTTCTAAATTTCGAGTGGACTGTATGGGGCGGTTTCTATCGTGAAAACAAAGTATTATTTCATATACTTGTAAACACGCAGAAGTAAAATAGGGCGGTAACACTGAGCTGAAAGAGGATGAGAAACAAAGGACACAATCACAGCTCGTTAAGGTACAAAAGACATGCACACTTAATTGATTTGCTGATGAATCTCTGGATCAGCTTAGCCCGACGTTCTTTGGCGGCGGTAAATCCACCACAATTGAATATTAAATAAAGTTCTTGTGCAACTTAATATACGACAATTTACTATATATACTTTTTGTGGCTACCATGAATTACGAGTTTTTGCAGCAACAAGAACGTGGTGGTATTTAAGTGATTTATAAACACTTTGATACTTGCGTTATCGTCTATGTAATTTGATTAGACAAAAACTACCGGCTTTGATTAAGGCGCAGCTGCACTGCTGGTAGCAATTTAAGCATGATAACCGTAGGCTACATATGTAATTAATAATAGTTTATCTATTAAATCGAGGCTACTAGCTTTCAATGTTACACAAAGCTTTGCGTTTGCGTAGCTCGGTTTTATTATTGGATAAATTCATAATGATGGCTTCCGCCATGTAGGTTGGTGGATTTAAAAAAGGATTTGTATTGACTTCACGTATTTGCAAATATGTACGTAATTACCTATCCTTTAATTATGTCCCTTTTGTTGATATGCACACTAAACATTAGTATCCCGGCGAGAGAGTGAATTAAAATTTCGTCCAAAGTAAACTGCTGGACGACATATTGGTTTTCCCTTCGAATCTTTCCGCGACACCATCCACGTGCGCTCATCATTAAAATTATAATAAATGAATCCGCATCGCTAATAAAAATAATGTATCTAGTGTGTTGAATAACTAATTGTGTGACTACAAGTTAAAATCTAGGTGTTTTTCTCCAAATAAACTCAAACAAATGTGCTAACCGCCCCGACGCCGGTTGCCAAAGACCGTTGGGCTTAGCTGATCCAGAGATCTCTGAGACAAAACCATCATCATCAGCAAATCAAGCAAGTGTGCATCTCTTTTCCACCTAAATGAGTTGTGATTGTGTCCTTTGTTTCTCATCCACTTTCAACTCAGTGTTACCGCCCTATGTTACTTCTACCAGGCCTGTTTCACTCCCCGTGTATGCTCGAAAACTTACCTACGCGCGGCGGCCCCTCCGGCGGTGCCAATCTAGTAGGGACTCACGAGCGAGCAGTGACGCACGCGCGAGTTTTGTTTGTCACCTACTTTCCGTAGTTAACTACCTTAAAATAAGTTAAATTTAAAATGGCAACACGTAAAAAAAAAGCTCGTAAATATTGTGCATTGTCAACTGTTTAAACACGAATCGCGATCCAAAGTTAACTTTTTTTACGCTCCCTAAGGACGATGAAAGGCAAGCTCTACTTTAAAGTGGTTATTATTATTATGAAATTCTCATTCATGTTAGGTTTATTACGTAGGTTTAATATTTAAATAGGTAGGTACCTAGGTAGGTTATTTTCGTAACCTAAGTAGGTACTTAGGTTACGAAAATAAGTAGGTTGGTGTAATAATCTTTCACGAGTTTGATAGAATTAAACGAATTTCTGATGTTTGAGACTAACGCTCTGTTTTGTCGTTATAGGTTATAGGTAGGTTTGTTATTTTTTTTTACTTTTGGTAGGTACCTATTAACCTTTAATATATCTACCTTTTGATTATACTATGCATATGCCGACACAAAGTCTACCTATAAATAAATGAATCACAAAGAGGCAACCCTAGCTGCGTCAGAAAGAATACGAGTTACGCGATAGAAAGAGACGCAGAATGTAGGTGAATATAATGCTAGGCATTTAGCGCAGCGCGACGTGAATTGGACTTTATTGCGTCGTGAGCTAGACTAACAATTTATTTGATTGGAGTTGCGAAGTGAACCTTCTGTACTTGTACTATTAAGTATTCTGTGCTTCTACGTATTTACAAGTACATGAAATAATACTTTGTTTTCACGATATAAACCGCGCCATACAGTCTCATCAAAATTTAGAAAATAATCAACATAGGTAACACGATACTATCAAATAAAAAGTCTCATTTCTTGGAATTTATTTAACCGACCGATGTAACCGACGATGCACTGTACTGATCCTTAATTTCGATCATTTTTTTTTTAAACTGGCCACAATCTCTCGATTAGTGGACCAGTGTATACGCGGCGTTATCTCGATCGTGATTTGAAACATCGATCAAATCGATCATCAATCACGTTTGGACAAAAACGCGTCCGCAATCCCCCCTCCACACCTGCGGGGGCGGGGCCACCGCGCGCTTTCATTTCGATACCGCGTGTTAATCACAGATGAACACACTTCAAACACAGGTTTGTGTATTGTTCTGGTATATGTGTATAATACTATCAGAAATTAAATCGGCTATATGGGCAACTTTCACTAAACGTATTTCATTGCATTTGTGTTTTGTATGTTTAAAGGGACAGCACTTTTTTTTAATTTAGCTCTAAACGTGTTTAGTGGCAGTTGGTGCAAGTCGCCTTAAGTCTATTTACAACGAGTGTGGAATTCAAGGAATACAATGAAAATATGAAATAGAATTTCATACTTATGATAAATTTGAAATAGAAAAATATTGGAAAAAAATTAACTCGGCCCAAGATGGAAATCGAACCCACGACCTTTGGAAATCCGGTCCAGTGCTCTAACCGCTGAGCTACCGAGACTTGCGAACCACCGTCGAAATTCTCCAATACTTTTATATTTTTAATACGCTGTAAGCCAGCGTTGTAACATCAATGCTAGGAATATCCTTGCCTTCGAAAGAAACATCTTTTCAGGTGTTTAACGATCGATTAAAATGCAACAGCCAATAATTTATGATTTTTGATTTTTTGCTTGATATTTAAAATTTATCATAAGTATAAAAATAGCATTGAAAAATGCAAAAAATCGATATTTCTACAGGAACGGGAACGACGCGGGTGAAGCCGCATGCGGAAGCTTGTATTTTATAAATAAACTAGCAGCCGCTCGCGGTTTGACCCGCGTGGTTTCCGTACCCATGGGAATATCAGGATATGAAGTAAGTTCATAACCACGCTATCTACTGTCTATCAAATTTCATCCAAATCTGTTCGGTAGTTTTTGAGTTTATTCGTTGCAAACAAACGAACAAACAATCAATTTCTTTTTCTTAGAATATTAGTATAGATGTGAAAGTTTGTATGTTTAGATGTTTGGAAGTGTTGCTCAATCACGCAAAAATATCAGAACGGTTATGGAATCTGACGCATTAGTTTATAGCATATAGACTAATTCAAAGGATAGAAAGAAAAAGATAGAAAGAAAGACAAGTTTATTAAGTGTCACAAGAAAAACACATGTATGACATGTTATGACATATAAAATAATAGTGACACTTAAAAGGTAGTCCACTCAGCATTGTGTTGGCAGATAGTCCAACGCTGGTCTTCCGTGGCTACCTACCTATATCGATGGTAGAGAGCACTACCGGCTACACCATATTATTACAAACACAAATAATAATAGATAAATTAGCTACTTAAATAAAATATTAAACAAGTATAAATTAACACCAATATAATACAAATAAATTGAAACATAATACATTTTAATACAGCGAGAGTAATAAATTGTATCTCTATATTCCCACGGGAACAGGAGAAACGTGGGAGGCCACTAGTGTTACATTATTATGTTATTTGCCATACATCTCAGTCCTTTACATGAGAAAATGTTCCTCTTTTATTAAATATATTTTAAGATTGTAGATTTGTGTTTGGCAACAACATGTTTCATTGTAAATGTTGTTGTTTCTGTTTAAGCTGACAAGTTTCTTGCGGCCGTTCTTCTTATCAGTTAAAAGATGTCCTGAATGACTAGTAGGGGAAAAAATGGTTGGACTATTCGAAAGTACTTATCTATAAGTCTATTTGAATAAAAATCTTTGACTTTGACTCATACAGGTAAAATACGTATCCAAACGGTAAAGTTCGTATTAAATGTCTCTATTCAGTGTAAAAAATACTAGTCGTATCATGTGTACCTATCGTATCTCATATCAGGTTTTCTTGGTCCCTGTACAATGAAGACAGCTCCCAAACGTATTTTCCCGAACAATGGGAGAAAATAGCTTCCTTCAGGAAATAATATTACATCAACATAAGATAAAAAAATCTGGGCTAACTGTGTATCTAAAAGATAGTGTCTTTGGATTCTTCGTAATATTTGGTGTTACTACAAGAAGTGGTCTAAAGTGGTTATTTGATTTAATTTATGACTGAAGCTGTAACTTTCTTGAATAATAAAACAAAAGCTTTTAATTCAGGGTTGACTTTATACCATTTTTCATAATCACAGCACTAACTAATGTTTACTGATTTTAATTATTTATTCAACAATAAGATCTAACATATTTAAAATCACTATAAAAGATGACTTTTATTAAGTACCTAAATAAGTGTTGACATGCTTATGTTCGATTTCTGGATTGAGAATTCTAGATAAGAAAGAAGAAAGACAGAAAAAAGTTTTTATTTACACGTCACAAGGCACCAAACAAAAATATTATGTAAAAAACTACTACCTAAAAATAAACAAAATAAGAATAAAAATACAAACATATTCAATCAATTAAAGCTAAAAACAATAAGTGTGACAGGCCAATCAGGACCCTGCCTCAGCTAAAATGCTGTTACGATGTGAGAACGATAACTCAACACCGCAACAGCGCTGGTATTCTGGCAGGGCCTGTCCTATACGAGAAACGTTCAACCGTAAAGCACGCGAAAAAAGGGCTGATAGCTAAAATCTGTGTGTATGTGTGAGAATGGATATAAATAAATAAACTTAACAATATGTACATTTATAATTTAAATAAATAAAACCAAACCTGTAGTATATGGAATTAACTAAACAACAAGATAAGAACGTCTGAAACCTCATTCAAGCATGGTAATGTATAAACATTATGCTTTGATAAAATTTCAATAGAAAAATATTGGGTAATATCGACTCTGTCACAAGTTATTCTCAGACAGGACTCGAACCTGCGGCCTATATTGGGTATCCGGCCTATTGCTCTAACCACTGAGCTACCGATCCATGCGACCGACCGTCGAAAATTTCCAATAGCTTCTACATTTTAAATACGCTGTAGGCCAGCGTTGTTACATCAACGTGAGGAATATCCTTGCATTCGAAAAAAATATTTTTACAAATGTTTTAAGATGTAACTGCGATTTAATGTATGATTTTTAAGTTTTTGCATTTTTCAATGCTATTTTAATACTTGTGATTATTCTTATTCTATACGAGTTCGTTGTTCTCTTTCAGATAAACTCATTGTAAATAGACCCAATTGCCACTAAGCACGTTTAGAGCTAAATCTAAAACATTGTCCTATTCCTTAAAACATTAAAAACACACACGCAAATGCAATGAAATTTCAAATACGTTTAGTGAAAGTCGCCCATAAAACCGATTAAATTTTTAATAGAAAAACTTTTTAAATAAAAAATGAAAACCGAGTTCAAAACACTAAAAAGCAAAAAATAAACCTTTTGGAGTCGGTGCAAGCCTAAATAAAATAGTAGGACCGCAAAGTAGAATGCCTTGGCTGGCACCGACTCCAAAAGGTTTATTTTTTGCTTTTTAGTGTTTTGAAGTCGGTTTTCATTTTTTATATAAAAAGATTTTATTTCACAGTTTTTAAAGGTATATAATATTATGTCATCCAAGTAGCAAATATGAAATGAAATATATAAAAATGCTCAAAACATAAAAAAATCCAAAAAATCTCGGCGTAATCGGTGTACATACATAAAAAAAATAAAAAAAAATTATACCAACCGAATTGAGAACCTCTTCCTTTTTTGAAGTCGGTTAAAAATATTGGAAAAATCGACTCGGCCACAAGTGAATTCTCAGATGGGACTCGAACCTAGGACCTTTGGAAATCTGGTACAATGCTCTAACCACTCTAGATTCCATAACCGTTCTGATATTTTTGCGTGATTGAGCAACAAACTTCCAAACATCTAAACATACAAACATTCACATCTATACTAATATTATAAAGAATAAAATTTGATTGTTTGTTCGTTTGTTTGCAACGAACGATGTGACAACGCTGGCTTACAGCGTATTAAAAATATAAAAGTATTGCAGAATTTCTACGGTGGTTTGCAAGTCTCGATAGCTCAGCGGTTAGAGCATTGGACCAGATTTCCAAAGATCGTGGGTTCGATTCCCATCTGAGAATTCACTTGTGGCCGAGTTAATTTTTTCCAATATTTTTATTTTTTAAATTTATCATAAGTTTGAAATTCTATTACATATTGTCATTGAATTCCTTGAATTCAAAATGCAATGAAATTTCAAATACGTTTAGTGAAAGTCGCCCATAAAGCCGATTTAATTTTTAATAGAAAAATATTGAAAAAATCGACTCGGCCACAAGTGAATTCTCAGATGGGACTCGAACCCACGACACGACCTTTGGAAATCCTGTCCAATGCTCTAACCACTGAGCTACCGAGACTTGGTAGTGGTCAGTGGTTAGAGCATTGGACCAGATTTCCAAAGGTCGTGGGTTCGAGTCCCATCTAAAGGATTCACTTGTGACCGAGTTGATTTTTCCAATATTTTTCTATTAAAAATTAAATCGGCTTTATGGGCGACTTTCACTAAACGTATTTGAAATTTCATTGCATTTTGAATTCAAGGAATTCAATGACAATATGTAATAGATATGTTTTTTTTAAATATTTTTCTATTTAAAGTTTATCAAAAGTACTTATGTAAAAATCGCATTGAAAGACGCAAAAATTCAAAAATAATAAATTATACTTTGAGTTGTATTTGAGGCGCTCTCAGTTTGATTCAGAAAGTGACCTTGTGTCCGACAACTTTTGAAACTTATGCATAACATCATCGCAAAATATGAAATTGTAAAACAGCTACCTATCTTGAATCAAACAAATGAACATCATATGCCTCCCGCACAAATCAGACTACTATAGCACCCCCCATCCCAACACGTGACGTTCGTTATCCGATCGCACGTGGCACCAATACACTAAGCAAATAGTACGGAGCATTGGAAGGGCCCCCAGGTGCCAACAGATGGAGTGCCGTAGTCACTGGCTCCTCTACCGGAATATCAAATATTCACACGTACCGGTACTGGTCCCTTATCGGCTATAACTTTCTTTGGGCGAGATTTTATGCATTTGCGGATATTGAAGAAAGAAAAAGAATAGGACAAAACTTTGGATATGGATAAAAAGAAAGACAAAGTCAACGTCAAAGTCGAAGATTTTTATTCAAATAGACTTATAGGTAAGTACTTTCGAATAGTCCAAAATTTTTTTCCCTACCAGTCATTCAGGACATCTTTTAACTGATAAGAAGAACGGCCGCAAGAAACTTATCAGCCTTAGCAGAAACAACAACATTTACAATGGAACATGTTGTTGCCAAACACAAATCTACAATCTTGAAATATATTTAATGAAAGAAAATTTTCTCATACTCATATTAGAATATTTTCCTCTTACACTATTTACAATAGTTATGTTTAATGTTGGTATCACATCCATGCATTTTGGTCTTTTAAATAGTCATCTACCTTAATAATGATACTAATGGAAACACCATCAAAGAGATAATTTTCTCAACCATTCACACTTCCATAGCACAGAACTGAAAGAGGCTAGAGTACATACTATAAGGCTGTTACGCATTGCTGTCTGTTTTCCCGATACACAGTAGCAGTCCATACATTCTTTGATTGATTGAACAATAAATTTTTAACATTATCATGGAACGTAACGTTTTCTGTAACGACACTTCTTACATAAAAATGCGTGAAATGCCCTTTCTTGTATTCTAATGAAAACACCATCAAAACATTTAGGATAACTTTACCTTCACACAGTCGACACACTGCAGTTCCTATAGTACTAACCCAGTTGTATATACCTACCCAACCACTAAAGTTGTAATGCAATTCAGACTACCGCTTGTGACTTCAATATGCAGGTCTACGGGGGCTCTATTTTTTATTCACTCGCCTCAAATCGAGCACTTGGGTTCTATTGATTTTCGTGCGACATTTGAATTTCGGTATTTTTTCATCATGGATGTTACGTTCCGTTCATCGCGGAAGTTACTGATTTCCTCAAAATTTTTGGTACGGATATCATCCAACTTTCGTATTATGGTGGCAGCACTGGAAATGAGTAATCCAAAAATACGGAAAATTGGCGTCATGCGACTTAGAAAGATGAGTGTGACTTATGTCGCGTGCGACAACACAATGTATAATCTTTATTCTGAAATGTAAGTATACCAATGTAGATGTTAGGTTAGGTTTATCAGTGTCTCACTACATTTCCACCTTTTACAAGGTTTATTATGTAATGTTATACGAGTGATTTCAAAATAGTGCTCCAGCTCAGCTGAGCAGCGGACGCATTCAACTTGCTCCAGTCGGACACTAGGCCAAGATTAATAAACTTCCCACAATAGAATATTAATCGGGAATTGCGCTTGGTATTCGAAAATGACTTAGCGGATGCACCAGCTGCAGTTCAGGAATATTATCAACATGTTTGAAGTAAAGAAAGGAAAGCCTCTGTGCTAATTGTTATGAAAAGCCTAGGATACTTAGTTCATTATCAATAACCTTGTTGTTTTTAACGACAACCTTCTTAGGGTGGATTGCACCATCTAATTTTCGGTGGATAATGTATAGGATTTGACAGCTTTGACAACCAACCGGTTAAAGTAATCTGGTTTAATTCAGCCTTAATCTGTATGCAACAAATAAATTAAGAAAAAAGCTATCGTTGTGTGGGTATGCATCTAAAAAGCTGTGGGTGATCTTGCTAGTTTTGAATGTCTAGGTTCGTTTTACAAAATGAGAGTGAAATCGTGTAAACACCATTACTTTTAAACAAATTTTCAAATACGTCAGAATTGTCACCTGCTTAAGCCCAAATAACTCGTTAAGACCAAGGGCACGACAATAACCCGAACAATAATCTATGAAATAATCGGGCACAGGTTCTCAACCTGTACATTCCACCAGCGCAGATCAGGGGGCGATACTCGCAGATTTATGTCTGTCGCGTGCGCGGGCCCAATCGGCCCCACGCGGCCCGAAACCAACCTCAAGCTTCGGTACAGCGGTAATTAACTATAGCCGAACACGAAAGTCGGGCCAATTGAAATTAAACCTTCTGTTAACAGAAGCCATAATTTCTGTAAAACTGCTGTTAATTAATTTAATAACTTTTGACCTTTCCATTGTTCATTAACATAATTCTCGTCTTCTTCTCAATTCACGCCCCAGATAAACAGTGTTTCTTGCAGTATGTGAACATTATCTTGAAATTGTATATTTCAAGAAACTGATAATAAAATATTTGACAATTAACTGGTATTTATGGAAATGAACTCCATAATAATTTACCCAGTTTCCACAAAATTTAATAGTGAGACTCTAAAGCCTTTCAGACGTTAACATTGTAGCGGAACAATTAATTTTAGGTTTGAATTTATTACAGTGCTTTTTGTTTTATAATTAACGAATCGCGGATGCTCATTCCAGACCAGTCCATTGAATCAGAATTGCCAATGTTTTTGTTAGTTTATTACAAACTTCATTTCCCAAATTACGAGGCTTCAACGAAACAGATTATATCTTTAATTGGTTGGATCTTTGGTCGTATCGAGATCGGCTATCATTTTTTTCTTATCTATCTTGGCGATGCTGGTGCCATCTTCCACACAATGTTTCATATCTGGGATCGTCTCGGCCAGTCGGGCAATAAAACATGCGGCTTATCTGTAAATACAGTGGCGGGGCCGCATTAGGCCTCATACAATTTTCTTTATCGGTCCTAAGATGGGCGCTCGATCGGTTATGGCAGTATTTTGGCTTCCTATGAGGATGAGGAGAACCGAATCGCTTACGAATGGAGAAAATGTTTGGAATATCAGTGAGCCTTGAGATAGCGTTTTGTTCTAGTTTTCCTACATCGGTGACATTTTAGGCAGCTTTTGTTTGTGTGTCTTTTTATTAAGTAGTACCTTTATGATGCTAATCACACTAGATATTTATAAGGCTAATTATTATGTGAAAAAATACGACTGTTTGTTTCCCATTCAAACGGTTTAGGAGATGCGGTAAAAAAAAAATTAAGCTGGAAAAACCCTCATGAATAGTAATACAGAAGTATAAAGACAATCAATATCTCAGCAATATTATATTATATTTAGATTACTCTGAAAACTGATCGTCCTGAAAATTTGCATTACGTGCCCAATGAAACGCAATGTATGCAGGTAAATTATTTCCTCCAGTTTTTAATAGCAATAAACCTGATAGGAAGCTTATTTGGAGATGCATAGTTTGGTCGTCAGATTTGCTCAACCCCTTAAAAACTTCGATGTATGTACCTTGTTTGTTTACTGAATTTGTGTGGATTGTATTCCTGCGTCGGGTCGCATGACGCCGCTCCCCGCGGCACGTATTCTATCAGCGCGTTACGAACGCCGAGATTACTGCGACAATGCTGTGTGTCGCAAGAATTGTAGATCAGTGCTGTACCTGATAGTTTTGTATATTCTATAGCTTAATTATTAACATGAGTGGATTTTTTACAGTCATTATTCATAGTATTCTTATTTAATACTTGTTCTTCATTATCATTAGGATCAGCGCAGTAAATTCCACGTCTTCATATCACGCACTCCTCATTTTTATTGTAATCCAATGTTCCTTTGTAAGCAATCTCATCATTTGCACTTAGTTCGGTTATTTTTAACTTATTGATAACAAGGTCGTCAACGTAAAATTCGTTTAACGATCAGAACTTTCATTTTCAATGTTTCCCGCTTTGTATCAGAATTTGATCAAAGTACGATTGCCCTTCACGTGAAGGATTCGCTGGCCGCTCGCAGCTCGCACCGCCCTCGAACCTCGATGCCATTGGGCCGAATGGCGTCAGCCCCTTTATCGCCGGATTTTTCTTTTGTTCTGTTTAGTGCCTTCAGGCACGACACCCGCACTTTCGGTTTGAAGGCTAGAAGCTATATTGTAAGAATTGGTTCCAGTAAACTTGGATTTTATTCAAAAGTGGGCGTGATAGATTAGTTCAACACATTCTAAAAAAAAAACTTTTGCAGAAGAAGTTCTTCAAAAGAAATCATCGAGAAACACATTACTTCATTTCAGTGTATTGTAAAAGATCTGCCAACTAATAAACCAATTGCTTATAAATTTTTAATTTTGCATTTTACAATGCTATTTTTGTGTGATAAATATTAACCAATAAAATATACTAGAAAAAAGCAACTAGTCTCATGTCGCCCTGACATGTCGTCTTTCGAATGCGAGGATATTTTTCTCATTGATGAAACGACGGTGGCCAACACCGTAGAAAGGTGAATATACTAGAAATATTCGACGTGTCCTCATAGGTCTCTGTAGCATAATTGGTTAGTGCATTGGGCCGGATTCCCAAGGATGCGGGTTCGAATCCCGTCAGGGCGACATGAGACTAGTTGCTTTTTTCTAGTATATTTTCTTGTTTAATATTTATCAAACCAATTGCTGTTGAAAAAGTCATAGCAGTAGCAGCACATTGTTTGGTAACAAATATTTATTTTTCCTAAAATGTATACAACGGAAGATTTTGCAATGTATAATTCTGACGTTTCAAGATTTTATTACATCACGCAACATATACAATGTTTTAATAAAAAAGTATTCAAAATACCTCAGTACCTTTGACCTCTCATAAATGACATTTATCGCTCGCGCCAACTACGTTTGTTTCAACTTTTATTTTCGTTAAAATTTATGTTTCCATGTACCACGTAATTATACGGAGTGCCGCTGTGTCGCGTATGCTGTACATTTTAACAGCCGCTGTAAAACCAGGCACGTTCACCCATAATACAGTAGCTATATGGTGTAAGGTTGGGTTTTTAAGTCAGTCATAAAAAAAAATGGAAAAAAAAATTGGCCAAAAAAAGATTAATCGAAGGCAAAAAGTAAAGTCCCGCTAGCTGCCCCATAATTTTCCAAAGCTTTTTGTTTTTTAGCTTGGCCGCGCTTGACTGAATAATTGTAATCGATCACGTTTGTTAAGCAACGTTCGGTCCGATCAGGTGTCGGATGGGTGACCGTAAAGTGTCATTACAACTGAGCGCTTCCGTGCTTCGGAGGGTACGTTAAAACCGTCGGACACGGCTCTTCTCATCTGATAACAGTCGTTAAGCCAAGTCAGAGGCATTTTAGGCGGTTTGATAAATTCTGACACCAGAGGTGGCCACTAATCCTCATGCGATAATAAGAAGAAGCGTTATTGTGTTCCGGCAGTTACATAATGAACAAATATATCTTAGCTCTTTAAAAGTCAGAGAGCTCAAAAACATGCCCTTGATTGTAGCTTTAAACCAAAATGCCTATTAAACATCTCAAATTAAAAAAGCCTCAACTACACTTAAGAGTCCCCACTTAAAGAACTTCTAATCTCCCTGAAGAATCAACCCCAAAGTCAAGGCCCGTCGTAAAGCTAGTGAAAAAACGCTCCTGAAACTCAGTTAAAGTTTAAAATGAAACAAAGGTTCTGGGTCAACGGCGGAGCAACGGGACCGATAAATTAGTTTTATCTCGCGTCACGCTCGCAATGGCCGAGAAAGGCCTTTATTTGTAGATTTTTTTTATATAATTAATTTAATAGTAGGAATTGATTTGGGACTAAAGTGAAATAGTAACGAGCTATTAAAAAAAATTACTTAAAATATACAAAAATCCAAAATCTATCGTAATCCCGTATTTTTTTGTATTCAGATAAATAACTTTCAGATTCGCATAATAAAACAATATTTTTTAATGTTGTTTGATTTAGATTTCCTACTCTGTAAAAAATAAAACGGAAAAAATTGTATATTTTTTTTAAATAGACTTGTAGATAAAGTGCATTTGAATAGTTTTTTTTTCCTACCAGCCATTCAGGTTCATTCCTACATTTTATAACTGACAAGAAGAGCGGCCGCAAGAAAATGGACAACTTTAACAGAAGCAACAACATTTACAAAGGAACATGTCGTTGCCAAACGTCCTTTTTTTCGTGTAGTTTTACATAGTTAAAAGTTATGTTTTAAAAAAACGCAGGTTTTCTACTCATTTACTGTACAGCGGATCTACTTTCTATTAGGAAACTGTACATCCTACACGTTATTTTAAGTTTCAACACTTATCAGCATATTTAGATAATAAAACAAACAAAATTTTAGAAATATATCCAATGACTTATCGGGAATGTAAATCTAACCTTACCAAATGATTAAAGACATTAGATTATGACGAAATCGATAATTTTATTATACATGATCTAATATAGCCTCTTTGCTTAGAACATACATACGTACACACACCCCCAAACACACACACGCACACACACACGCGCACACACGCACGCGCACACACGCACGCGCACACACAACGCAACCCACACACACACACACACACACAAAACAAGCTCAATTTTGTACTTATATGTTTAATTAGTCAAGTCTCAAGTTTTAGTAAATTAATTGTTTATTTAGATTATAACTGTACTGGTTTATAATTCTGTACATGTATGCTTTGTTAAGGAAGAGTGACTCCTTCTGGCACAGGTGCCTTGGCACTTAAAATAGGGAGTCCACCTTTAAATCTCAGTTAAACTACTTTTGTACCAGAAATAAAAAAAAAATCGTTTTTTAATTTTAATTTTTCATATTTTCTTTGGTATTCACAAGTGCTTGTAAAACTACTACTGTAGAAAAGACTTTAAATTCGTGCTTGGTAAAAAAATAGAGGCTCACAAAATTCTAAAATCAATATCTAAATGCTAAAAGGAACCCGTTGCTTTATAATAAAAACGTTATACATGTATTATACGTTATTTGGCTTCCAAAACATAAACTTGTTATACATTCAAACCTGTAATCAATAGTAAGAGGGGGTCTACTTTGAAGCCAAACACAATAACGGACGAAAGTTCGTTTTCTTTCGGGACTTTACCAGCATCAAATTAAGGCAACATTTACAGAAGCAACATTAAGGGATTAAATAAAGAAGTTTATTTTATGCATTTTATGAATACTTGAATTGCGCGGCGTTTCGACACCTTTCCTGGAACCGTGGTCACGGGATCGCCTGCTCTTTATAAACCTAGATCTTCCAAAAAATCATTGTATTCGTTTCTTTGGATACTCGTAGAATTTTAGTTTTTTTGGTTCAATGGACCGTACCCGCAAAAAATTACATGTGCTTACATCAAATTACAAATCTGTAGCATATAGAATATAGATAAAAAATTGTAAATATAAAATATGTTACAATTTACGAGTATGTGAAGCCGCACACTTTTTTCCAGATACTGGCATACCAATATATAATTAATTATATTATTATTATTTACTTTATATCATTATTGAAAAAAAAAAATTCAATATCATTTATTCAGTCTAGGCTGTTACAAGCACTTATGAACGTCTAATAAATATACAAGCACTTATGAACGTCGTATTTGTTAATATTACAATTCAGTTTTTTGTAATTACAATCATGAATAAAAATTAATTATAAAAATAAAACAAAAATTACCGTCGTCTGTTAAAAAAGTAATTGAATTCATCGATTTAATAAAAACAGTTCTCAACCAACTAGTTCTTCAGTTTGTATTTATAAGCATTTATAGGTAAAATCTTGAGCACATCAGGCTATCTATTGTATATGCTTATAGGACATATTATACGCGTTTTTGCTGTAAAGGGTTGTTGTTTTTAAAGGATGAACTAATTTATAAGGGTACCTAGTATTGAAATTACAGTGTTCGTTTTTCCTTGTGTATAAATGAGGATTAGTTTTGACAAATGCACTTAATTCGTAATTGTACATGCATGGTACTGTCAATAACTTAAGGGCCCGCTATAGGCCAACGAAAATCAGATTGCTTTACATGATCGTCTGTAATATCAGTATTAATGAAAACCTGAATTTCAAATTAAGATGCAGCAAACTACAGGACTAACACTAGTGACTATGTCACTCAAAAACACGATTGCATAAAATTTTCTCTTAGAAAAAACTTGCGAAGTTGCCTCCAAATTACTATAATTAACACGATAAACTGCTAGTATTGAAGAAATATATTAAATTAAAGCTTGGAACTTTTTAGTATAATTACACTATAGATAAGGCAGGGCTTATGTTATATATTTTCTGTAAAATAAGGCAGCATTTACTTTGCAGTTCGCCGTTGTAGTTATTACTTTTGCTTTTGGCCTAGAGCGCGCCCTTAAGCTGTTTGAGGAATGGCCTACAGGATGTTCGGGTATCAATGTTGCAAATGGCTCGAATGCATTGATTTTGGGCTATGCACGCTTGGTTTAAGTGACATGAGTTGTCCCAAAGGAGAATATGATATCTTAGCAAACTAGCTACGTATCCGTGATATGCCTGAATAGCTATAATTCTGCGACTAATCCTAGTCAATCGTGGTAATTCGTGGCATCTGGGAGATTATTTATGTACAGTTAGAATCATAATGGACCCAGTATGCTTCCCTGTGGTAAACCAAGATTTTTTTTATTTTGGAATTGATTTGATTTGCTTTATTTTCATATTATTGTCTTTATTTGTAATTTCTACGTATTGTGTTCTACCAGTGTAATAAGCGTAAAGCCATTTATTTACTATGCATCTTAATCCATATAACAAAGTGACAGACGTGACAAATAATACAGAAGTGACAGGTCTACGGTCTACTTTATCCATATTAATTAACACCTTGTTCTTTAACGAGAACGCTGCCAGGGATGTCGATTTGCCCTTTTGAAATCCGTACTGGTCAGACTTAATCAAGGCTTTATTGGCAAATTGATAAATACGATTTAAGAGGCTCGGGGAAGATACCAGTTGTAAAGGATAAGTTAACGCAATATAGGTGCAATTTCTGCCTTACACGATATATTATTATGTATACTAGTTTGAATTTCATCATAACCTATCAAATTCGTAGACTTGAGTGAGATTTTTTTTTTTTATTAATTTTATCTTTATTTGACGGGTGTAAGAATAGACTAGAATGTTTAGATTTAGCTTTAATGTACTTTTGTATTTTTATTGTTATAATTATTATTTATTTATGAATGATAACCTTAGTATGTATGATTTACCCTTAATGACATCCCATGAAGCTTAGCATTTATTTTTGGATTTCATGAGATATTTGGTGTTTGCCAGTTTTTGTGATTTATATATGCATTGTTTTAAGAATAACTGAGGTATTTTATTTTAGAATTAGATGTTGGATTTATATAATGTTTGAAACGCAGATACCTTTTTGTTATTGTTGACCGTTTGATACCACTAGTAAGCCATTTTTTATTTATACCATTTGAGTACAACTGAATTTTTTCTTTTTTCAAAATCCGTGAATGCAGTTCAATAGTTCTCAAAAAATTTATGATGGTTTCCTAAGAACGTTTTCATGTAGCTACAACGGTTAAGGTACCTGCCCTTCGTGCCCCGTTTTAAATTTCCACCCTGTATAGGAGCTTGAACATGCTATAAAAGTTTTCAAATGCTAGTCATGTTATGTTCCGTGTGTACATCAGTCCATTGCAGGGTACTTAATTAGCTTAATTTGATTTGAATTTAATGTAATGTATATTTTATCTGTACGTATTTTTTAAAATGATCCATGTTGGTCGAATAAATAAAAATATTTATTATTATTATTATTTAACTCAGTGCGGACCGAAATATTAGGGTTAAGTCTTAAAATAAAAAATTAAAAGATTACGAAACTTGGACACATTTCTAGATGATAGCCACTTTTTTTACAATAATAGAACTTTGGGTACTTAGGAGGATTCGGTGAAGAAAACATAATAGACTGTATGTACCCTGAGCATCTGGAATATTGCTTAAAATGAGGTCTATACATGATTTTTTACGTGTTGGAGAAGATATATGAGTAGTAGTAGTAGTTTATAGTTATTGTTTGCTATGATTCTCCTGAACTCATTAGATTCATTTGTTTGTTACAACATGTCGATATTAAAATCGCATGTGGAGACAATTTTCCGATTTGGTCTATGTGTTAACCTATTCATTAAAAATTTTAAAGAACTGCAGCAAATTAGAAGTAGGATTTCTGTAAATACAAAATATGATACACTGTATTTAGTAAATCGTTTAAAAAAATCCGGATATCACGTTCGGAATTTCGTAGTAGACCCTCTGCTCAAAGAACAGCTTCTGTTGATTTATCAGACAGATTATACGCTCGCATTGTTATCGCACTATTAAAACAGTTTAGAGAGGAACCTTTGATTTATGGCCCTCGGGAGTCCGTGAGAATTGATTTTAATGACTTTTTACAGTTGGAAGCATCTCCAAATAAGTATATTGATGCATCTTCCTTAATGGTTAGGTTGATTTGTTTTAAAAGCTTTAGTTCAAATAACAGAAGGGTATCATTATGTTCGTGTTATGAAAGATAAAGGGCATTGTTTAAATATTTTGGTCTGATTACAGTGAAAGTGGGTACTACATATACTTCTACAATTTTTGTTTTGTAGATAATTATGATATTGACGAAACAGAACATAATTATGTAGACAAATTTTTCTACTAAAATATACCATGATATTTGAGATATTTTGATTTTAGTATAAGTCACATTGATATCGCCATTGACTTTACTTTTTAGGGTTCCGCACCTAAAGGGTAAAACGGGACCTCATTACTAAGACTCCACAGTCCGTCCGTCCGTCTGTCTGTCTATCTGTATCTCATGAACCGTGATAGTTAGACAGTTGAAATTTTTACACATGATGTATTTCTGTTGCCGGTATAACAACAAATACTAAAAAACAGAATAAAGCGGATATAAATATTTTAAGGGGGCTCCCATAAAACAGACATGATTTTTTGGCGTTTTTATAGATAATGATAATGAACGGGACCCTTCGTGCGCGAGACCGACTTGCACTTGGCCGGTTTTTTATCATTGTCATTGATTTTGTTTAGAAATCCTTACACATTTAATTAAGCAATGGCATAAGGCGTCGCGTCGTTTTGAATATATCAGAACTTATGGTAAATTTTAAATAGAAAAATATTGGAAAAAATTAACTCGGCCACAAGTGAATTCTCAGGCTGGAATCGAACCAGCGACCTTCGGAAATCCGGTCCAATGCTTTTTTTTGAGAATTCACTTGTGGCCGAGTTAATTTTTTCCAATATTTTTCTATTTAAAATTTACCATAAGTATAAAAATAGCATTGAAAAATGCAAAAATTACAAAATCATAAAAAATATCAGAACTTGTTCCGTCTTTGTTCCGCTTTACCAGAAGTAGCTCTATCTAATCCGTATGCCCTAAAGTTCTGTTTTATGTCTTACTTTCGTACTCAAAAAACACTTTAAAAACACCTAATGCAATAATGAGGGTAGATAAATCACACGAAACAAAAGCGATGCAGCTAACGTTAAGTGGGCTAAATACGCTGTCGGCCGGCGGGCCGGATCGCCGGAACGTACCGCCGGAACCGCGTGATCCGTCTCGTGCGGCCGGGTGATTAGTGCCAGACCAGTACAACCTTATTTATCGATGTTTGGCACAGCATTTACTAGGTCTAATATTTTTGAAACAAAAGTCTGAACTGCATAGATTTGCGAAACAGCGTTATGAGGTTTATGAGGTCATCGTCAGTAAGACTAGTTGCAAATCCACGCGTTGTTTAATGCGCATTTATTCAAATACGAGAAAACAGTGTTCTTAACATAAAATAGTTAAATAATTTCTTAAACCTTTGAAGGTACATTGCAAGGTCTTCAAATAAATTGACAGCTTGCCATTTTCAACAGAGCTCTTAAAATGTATCTAAGGATTAATTAAATGATATCTGCCTCTGTATAATAATTTCATTAAGACTTAAGGTTTATTACATTCAAGGTGCTGAGAAATTATGTTTAAAGTAGTAATAAAACAGTATACTAATATTTCAGCGTTCCTGTTTGAAATATATAGGTTTAAAGTCATAATCACAACTTATTAACATCGAATTACACACAGAAATGACCAGCTACGAAATAATCCAGGTTTTGTTGGATTGCGAACCATAAATTATAAATGGCGTTGGTGTAATTTAGTAATTATATCTGCGGTCTATTTCTAAAAGCCGCCAATCACCGCGTCCGGTGCCGGATGCGGCGACTCGCCGTAATTATACGCCGGTCCGGCACGCCCACCGTTTACAACTCATAAGTTATGAAATGTTTGTATAGAAACCTTCAATTTTGGGAGGTGGTTTTGTAAATTGATTTGTAGTCTTTAGCCCCTAATTATTTGTTGCAAGCTATAACGCTTTGTAAATAAGACGCGTGCGTTGCAGTTCCAATCTCCTCCAGGGGACGTTGGCTTAAAGGTGGGATTCACCATGTTTCAAACGTGGACGGGCTACCACTCTCGCGGTAACGACCCTAATATTTTTAGATAAAAGACACTAACATTAGCCTATAAGTTTCATTTGTACCTCTAAAGAAATGGAACCCGTTTTTTGGAAAATAAATGATTTATTTTATTTTATTATTCATAACTCGATTATGATGATAACTCTTATTTGGTAACCTTTTTTTATATATATTCAAAAGTGTTTTGGTCATTCAAAGTTGAGCCCTATAGAAGACCTATGAGAGAAAGCGATAGACTGGTTTAATGTATACAAATAGAGACTGTCATTGTCATAGTGTTATGTTATAACTTTTTAATTTTGCATTTTACAATGCTATTTTTATGTGATATTTTTTAAACAAATAAATATACTAGAAAAAAGCTTCTTATCTCATGTCGCCCTGACGGGACTCGAACTGCATCGTTGGAAATCCGGCCCAATGCACTGACCAATTATGCTACAGACACCTATGAGAACACGTTGAAATTCTCTAGTATATTTATCTTTTCTACGGTGTTGGCCACCGTTCAATGAGAGAAATATCCTCGCATTCGAAGGAAACTCTCTACAGATGTTTGACTATCGATTGAGATGAAACAGCTGCATCCAATTATAACTTTTAAATTTGGCATTTAACAATGCTGTGTTTATGAGATAATTTTGAAACAAATAAATTTACTACAAAAAAGCAACTTGTCTCATGTCTACCTGACGGGACTCGAACTTGCATCCTGTAGGTTATGTGTTATATTGCGTAGGCGAAAAGCCACCGAACTCGAATAGTCAATGATCTGAGGCGTGCCTAGAAAGAGTCTAAAAAACGTTGACGATCGTTTTCAAAATGAAACCAACACGGCCTTATATGAGAGGATAGTTTCCACAATAATGATTACTTCCACACAAATACATATGCAGTCAAAATGAAAGCGGATGCTGTTCCAAAGACACTTTTTTTTGTTTACTACGCGAATTGAAGAAAATTCCAATAGTCATTTTAAATGACATATTGCCTTTTAGTATACGAAGCAGTAGGGTAGAGGCTACATAGTCCACATTTGTCGCATTCCTCATCCCGAACAGTCGCCACGATTGCGGGTTCCATATGACGCAGTAAATCACACGTAATATGGACCCGTGTGATGTATAGCGAAGTGGAATAAACACTGTAGATTCTAGGACTTCTAACCAAGGTGAAAATTAACAGTAGATACCTTATAATTTTAAACAGGATAATATACGGAGAAAAATAAAGGTGATGCAAATTAACGTATGTACGGACGATAGATTATTGTCTTTTAATACTTCATTATATACGTCATACTTTAATTACAATTTTCTTATTAATTAGAATATAACGGGTAATTGCACAGTATGGAAAACATATCTTTCCTCCTATATATATATTGCGCTTCACCATGTACTACCCAGGTACTCCAGTACTTCCCCTTCTCCGAATTTCCAATACATTTCCCTTTTTCGGTTCCTAAATACTTCTCGTTTTCCGGTTCCCCAGTACTTTCCTATTTCTGGGTTCCCCAGTAGTTTACCCTTTTCCGGTTTATCAGTACTTACCCAGAGCGGCGCGGAGGGCTGCAGCTGCGACGCGAACGCCATTCGGAACGCATCTCCCACCAGTGAATTCAGCTCCTCCGCCTGCAACCAATTATCACCCGTGAGCATTGACGTTGGCAGCAATGCAGAATATAGCATATTCACATAGTTACGATAGAGCGTACACATAGAGCGATTGGTCGTACAGGGCAAAGTAGAGGGTACCAGATCACGTGGCAGGTCACCGATGCGCTGGACTGACCAAGTGAAATCCGCTGTGGGAAACCGCGTGTCTGACTGCGTCAGACAGTCTACCATCCGGGAGAGATTGCGGGAGATTGTGCGGCAAGCTGTGTCCGCCTCTAACGCGACCGCTCTGCCAAGAGCGAAACAACGAAGAAGAAGAAGACATAGGTTCAGTCAACAGCAGCTACGGCTTTATACATTAACCTTGAGAGCGCCCTTACGCCGCTCGTAATAGCGGCGGATTTCGTAGAGCAAATGTTAAGCCGTACCTGGTGTTGACTGTACATACATTAAATATAATACTTTAATCACGTCTTTCCACCACAGGGATAGGAAGTGAAAGTAGATATCTTATTTCTTCTTTACACGATTCTTACATAATGTCTCTTGATTTATATACTTTAAAATAGAACTAGATTTAGAGACACACATATAGATTATAAGGACAAGTATCGTTAGGTTTTCCATTTCAATTAAAATTAACTTACGAGCCGGTACGTGACAGATTATTATCATAATAAAACTGTATTTGTTTTTCATTAAGACGTACGTAAATTATAATTACATTTTAATTAACCGTTCGTTTTAACGATGGCGAAGAAGAACAATCATTAAAATATAGCAGTTGTAAAAATAAAGTTGAAAATTATATTATTATTATGTAGATGATATTTTAATTGCAAACGAAATACATCACACAAGTATAATATGAGTTTTACCTGGAGTGTTTATATTGTTTAAGAAATTATTATACACCATTTTGAAGTGAATGGACAATTTATTTCAATCGGTTGGGTGACATTTTTTGTTTGCTTTTTAAACGATTAAAATATAAATCTCCTATAAATAAGCATTTAAGAGGGACAAAGTTCTCCAGCCGAACTCGTTTTAGCGACGATTCAACCGCGAAATATCGGAAAGAAAGTATCTGGGGCGAGAGTTGCTCGGTCCCAATCACAGTGTTTGCAGTCGAGTGCAGAGTGCGGTGCACTCAACCGCAAGCGACGGCTGCACGCTGGCGCTGTAAGCGACCGATTGAGAGAATTTTAACTGTACAAAACTTTAGTAGTTTATCTTTTTTTCTCTCACTTTGTCAATTGTTAAGTTACAGTTAAATTGCAGTCAGCACGATCAATGAAAATTAAACTGGGTTAGGTGACGATTTTGCCGCAAAGTTGCCTGTCTGGCGGTCTTTTACAGGCTGTAGTTCGGAGAGTGTGCATAGGAGTTGCATCAGCTCATACCGCCATCCCCCTTCTTCTATCGGACATCCAGACGCACTGCGGGCTGCCACACGTTCTTGGTTGATATTCCTAAATTTCGTTCAAAGCGCTACTAAACATCTTTTATATTGTGCACAGCATAGGAGTGGAACTCCCTCCCTGCGTATGTTTTTCCGAGTACTTATAACCCGTCCATCTTCAAAGCAAGAGTGAATAGGCACCTTCTGGGTTAGCTCATTCCATCGTGGATCCTATCTTAGTCCTTGGGCTTAATTGGTATTAAGAGCAAACCCATTCATAGTAAAAAAATATGTTTTGTTAGGTGACTAGGTCGACAACGAATCATTCGAATCGAACATTGCAGTTGAGAAGGACTAATGGAGAACGATGGATGATGATAGGCTGTTGCTACAGTTGATGAATAAGTAGGATCGCTACATGTACTCGTATATGTTACGAGATTTTTTACAGAAAATTAATATAACAATTATTTCGAACAATCATGATAAATCAACCATTAAGTTCTCAAAACAAAATATTAAGTAAAGACTACATGTTGTTTTAAAAGATAGTGTTTTTGTTATTTATTTACGACGTGGATACTTTTAGCCTTCATCATACTTGATGTTAAGTATTGATAAGGCCGAAGATGGAAGCGAGCCTCTCCCGGAACCCTCAACCACTGAGGGACTGGCTATTTTATCTCTAACTGTCGGAACACAACAATTCTGACAACATTGTTGTTATGGCGTCAGACTTAGATAAGATGGTGGTAGCTAGTCAGGCGGACTTTACAACAAGTCCTACCATCAACCAAACCGAATACAATATGTACCCCCGCTGGGAATCGAACCCAGGACCCCTGGGTCTGATACCGGTGGTTGTTACCACTAGACCACAGAGGCGGTTAAAAGTTGGTGATAAGTCTCATGTTTTAGTAAAGCTAGTTGAAAGTCAAATTATCAATAAAATTTTATATCAAAGCGTGAAGTTAATTAAATAATATTAATCTTCGATAATGTTTCAAGTCTTTTTTACGTTACTAGCGATACTCATAAATATTTATGTCAAATTCTAATGTAATAAATAATGCAATATCATTATATACGGCAATACCGTAGAGAGAACTTTCATAGAGCTCAATGCTTCAATGCGATGCTTTAAGACCGGACATCAAAGAAGCAATATATATATGATAAAGTGGATATTAAACAGATAGAATTCAGTAAAAAGAATTGTAAGAAAATAAACCTCTCCATAAGACTGAACCAACTAAAGTTTACATTGAGTTATTTTAATGAGCTGTGCATTTGCATACTGATAAATACAATACAGCTATTGTTAAACGAATCGAAATGATTAAAACACTATACATTAAACATAATAGTTGATTTGCATAATTTATGCGGTGCAGTTTAATGACGTTGCACGGAGCGTATAATGAAATGACACAATGATTAATCACATCCGTACAACCTAGAACGATTGTTGTTAAAAGGTGTCAATCAAATGCGAACTCGTCTAGAAATCCATGATCGAATAATAATAATAAACTTTATTTCCAAAAGTGGGTACATTGCAAACTTATTTCTAACGGCCTCTGCACTAAGCTTTTGCTTGTATCGCAGTGACCAAATACAATTTAATCGGTGTAATTTACTAATTGTCGCGTTTGACGCACCAAATCGATAAAATAAATAGACAAGATTCTCTTGAGAAACGCCAAAGGATCAAGGTCATTGTGTTAAACATTCAAAAACCTCTGATCTAAATTCTTGCATACAGCATGAACCCAGCATGACCCCAAACAGGACAGAGCTAAAATACTTAGCATGAAAAAGTTTAAACAATGTTTTTTATTTGTTTACGTATACAATTTAGAAATCTTCTGACGATACTGATAAGTATGTCTGATAAGTGACAATTCAATAATGCTAAAGTTACTAAAATTGTTTCAGTTGTTACACACGGACAGATCTCATTCAACAGAAGTCACTTGCTCATTAATGATATTGGTACAGATAGTAGAATTATAAGGACGTGAAACCAGAACTTTCGTAGTGTAATAATGTTAATGCCCTACTAGAAGAAGTTTTGATTTAATTTCCGCTCATAGTTTTGCCATCTTGATGCCAAAATCTCCAACCGTCCTTCCTTCCAAGTTTCAGCATAAACTTTTGCCCAAGTGAATATTAAATCGCTGTTTTCTTTTGTACCTTCTTTACAATACTCGAGAGATGTCGTAAATTGAATAAGAATGAATCTGACAGGTGACAGGTTGTGCCAATAAAAACAAGGGCCGATGTTTACAAGTGGTGGGTGGAGATTTGTGACGCGGGTGACGGAACACAGTTAGTCGCCCACGAAAGAAAGCCAACAGGCATGGTAAGGAACGCAGAGAATTAAAGTCCGCTACTGTTATAGGATTGATTATGGGATTAGCTTAGCCTTTGTATAACTTGATGTGAAGCAATGATAAGACTGAAGTTGGAATCATGCTTCTACCAGAATACTCAACTGGTGACAACTAGCCAGTAGCCATCTTATTATAACTAGCCACAACAACGCTGAAAACATTGTTGTTGTGACAGAATTAGATAAGATTGTGGTAACCAAACCTCTTTATTTAATAACAAGAGGATGACATAATTACTTCTTATAATTTCTTGACACAGCCTGTTGACTTTCAATCATATAATTAAAACCTTAACAGCATGTCTGCAGACAAAAACTCTGGAAGAATCCTTAGGACGTTACGTGCATTACACAGAAGTCAGGAATAGTGTGAACTGTGCACTAAATCAACAAGATATACGGCGGTCAAGGCTGTCGACCTTGCTGCCGTTGAGTCAACGGTCTGATAATATCTTCCTATCGCTAGATACAACCTTGTGATAAGTTCAGTCGTGGCCGTTGTATGTGCGCGGCCTTACACATATGAGAAGTGAAGTGAAAACCATAATACTCGCAATTAATGTAAAATTAGCTTGATATTATTTAACATATAAATCGGATTTTACATAAATGAATTCCTGAAATAAAACGTAAATATAAGTGTCATCAACAAAGTCTCTTATAAGAATAAGTTGCTAAGCGACTTGTAAGCTCCTTACACGCCTCGAAGATATGCGGCTTTTGAACAATCGTTAAAGGCACAAAAGAAAACTTTCACTGGCTCTCTTCCTTTAGCAGTAAAGTCGTGGAATTTTTGGTTTAGTGCCTCGACGAAAAGCTCCGCATCGATTTTCACTCTGTTTTAATCTTTTAATTCATAAAAAAAAGAAAATTGGTCCCCTTTGCTTATATAGGTACCGGTATGTCAACAATATACGAACAGAAGATACATATGTAACATGTACCTTAAAAAAATACCATCTGAAAACGTTTAAATTGAATCACATTCGACATTAATAAAACAGTATCAAGAGTCTTGATGAGACTATTAAATGATCTCACTGACAAGACACTGGAATTCCTTGCGGCATAACGAGAATGAGCCATAGCCAGCAAAAAGTGAAAAAGAAACTAAATATCGCTTACTTATCTGCGCTCCATTCCCTTAAAAATACTCTAATTAATCAGATATCAGAGCATCCAGCATCGTGTCTCGACAGCCGTCCCCGGTAGCTAGTACTACGTAATTGCCTATACCTTCAGGCTTCAACCATCCACCAACCTACAAAGAACCTCTACGCAACCTTAACTCTTTACTACAAAGACGATCTTCACTTGTCTCAACTTGAAATTATCGTTGTTCAAAAGCAATCACTCACTGCAGTTGAAAGAAGCTTTACAGTGAAGTCAATAAAGTTTGTTTTCCTGTAGCTCGCTTTTGTGAAATTTGTTCAGGTTTCTTAGCCATGTAATTAGATAAATAAACAGCTTGCGGAGCGGTCGTTACGGAAATAATCCACGGCAACGGGTTGATTACGCGGTGGACGGGTACAAAGCGACCTGCCTCCGGGATTGAGGGGAACATTATTCTGTGCTAATATTTGTAGATTATTGAACACTTGTTGATAGTTAAACTGGAGTCAAGTTTATTGTAGGTGAATGACCGATGTGTCGTATTCTTGACTTTTTTATCAAAAAATTTAAATGATTTTATCACATAAATGGAACGTAGATAAAAAATATTTGTTATTAATATTGAGTCTCATATGATTACAAGCTAACACTACCTACTGGTCTCGCCTCGATGACCAACATTGATCAATTGTCAATTTGTTCTGAAGAATCTATTGTACTCGTAATTTGAAATGTGATTAATAGCTCTGTGTGACTGTCTCTCCGTCGAGACTGACAAAGTCAAGTTAACTGCTTTCGGGTTTTGCGCTGTTAATAAATATAAGGGGATCCGTGAGATACGTAGTACTTAGTTAATTATATTTTTCATAAAAACTGGGCGCAAAAGGAGAATAATATAGTAAGCCGACAAAAATACAGAAGTGCATGCACATCTTGAGGATGCTGGGTTGTCAACAGCAGCACAAGTGCATTTTAATACAATTTTATCAAGTAATTTGTCTGGAAGTGATGGTGACATTGTTCTTAGTTAACTAATACCAGCATTCCGTTCAGTACCAGTGGCTGTAACGCTCTCGTAACACGGCCCTCGGGAGTAAACAGCTAAACAGCTCGTCGCGTCGTCACGTAACGTTTTAATGTTTGTCTGCGGGAATTAGCCGGGAACTAGCGCAGAGAGATTAAGGGGAGCCGCGTTTGCTACTGACTACTACTTGAAACAAAAAAGGTATATTTACGAAGTACTATATGCACTGAGCAGTGATGTGACTGCCATACTGAATTTCTTACATGGCATTCTGGACTGGGAGCGAAAAAAACAGCATACGCTAGCTGCTAGCTTTTTAGTGCACAATTGCAGATAGTTAAGGCTTTTCACGGACTGAGCTATTAGAAAACTACTATTAGAAAACCTATCACTACTGTTTCGGAACATCACCTTAGACCCAACCAATGAAAAATGTGGCGTCGCGATGAGATAAGGTTTCGAAAGGATGTTAATACATTTTTTACTCTTCTGCAGCTTCGATGATCTGCCATCTCCACGAGAGATATTATGGCGTTAGGATTTGTATGTTAAGAATTGCTTAGCTGTGAATATTAACTGTATGGTACTTCATATGATTTTCGAAACTTACCGTAAGTATAGTACTTACAGTGGTTAATGAGATAATACGAAAATTAATTACATTACCTACCAAATTTTTCCTAAAACAAAAATATATATACTTATTCGCCAATCCAGTGAATGGAGATTGAACGAAGCTCGAATGTTCGACGCGGCTCAATGTTCTGTCTCGTCTCGTGAATAATGAACAATCTGCAAAATCGAATTGTTGATCTGTTTGCGTCGACGTCACGTACAAGAAGGAACGTTTTTTTATTGTCCTTCTCTTAAAATGATGTTCAGGATCGAGAAAAAGGGAAAAAGCCCACTATGAAAAGTAGCCGAAATCTGGATAGACGCTAGGAAGAAGATTTGTTAGCCCACCTAAGGATTTGAAATTGTAATTGTGATCAATATGTTTTGGCAAGAGATATATATGCCATGTTGTGTGTTATCAGAACATTTTCATTCTATAGGATGTTTGTTTGTGCAAACCAATGTTGCCATTTATCTCCAAAACTACTAAGTAGTCAGATTTTGATGCGGTTTTCAGTGATGGATTCAGGTTCGATTGTTCTTAGACAGATGTGAAAACTCATCAGGCGGCGCTGCAGTAAATATTTGTTTATACAAAACCAAAACTACAAGTCCAATATTGATGCGGTTTTCAGTAATGGTTTTTGTTGCTGTATAAGGATCATAATTTTTTATCTTACCTACAGTTATACCTCTAAGCGACTAGTAGCTTAGTTTATGGTGACTTTTATTTAAGTTATTTCTATGTTTTTTTTACCCTAAGTTAATAGTCAATCACGGCAATGTACAATCAACCGTGAATCCATCGGCGCCGGCGCCCAGATTCCAGATGATATCTCCTTAATTGTGTAATTAGTGATGCGGCCCGCGTCGCCCATCACGCATGGGTCACTCCACTATTTACTCGGGGCTGAAATATTAGGGAGATGAGCTGGCCCTGATTAATCGGTTGAGATGGAGTTTAGACCAGATGAGTTAACTAAATAATGCATGGTCAAGTAACAACAATGCAATTTCCCTCTGTGAAACGAGTTGCTCTTATAGCATTGACTAAATGAATTTTGAAAGTTTTTGTGAGGCAGAAGATATTAATGCGACAAATGAATGTGAAAGTTAATAATACTTTATGTGGTGTACGACAGTAAATAATAATTAAAGAAGTTACTGACACCATAAGTCAAGTTTTGGTATACGATAAACATGAATAATAATAGAAGTTTGTGAAACACTGTTTATGCAACGAGGAGCCCGTGGCGCAGTGGTTCGCAAGCTCGGCCAGCGATTTTTGAGGTAAAGCAACTTTTTCAATGGTCGGTCACGGGATGGGTGACCAAAAATATACTATCTCGAGCTCGAGCTTTCTTCAGAAGGCACGTCAAGCCGTGGTTCCCGGCTGCATTTGCAGTCGTCAAAACCCACCAATCCGCATTGGGTCCGCGTGGTGGGTCATTGGCCCATTTCCCTTATCCATCCATAAGGAAGGCCAGTACCCCTGCCAGTGGGGACATTAAAAATGGCTAATGACGATGAAACAATAAGTGAAATAGAAAGAACGGTATGCTTGGAAATGTTTTGTAACGATTCAATTTGTGTGCCGTACTTTAACCAATGATTGAACATTATCTCACAAAAAAACACAATGTCACATGTGTGTACAAAAAAACTTTTATAAAAAAATTAAAACTGACTTCAAAAAACTAAAAAGCAAAAAATAAACCTTTTTGAGTCTGTACCAGCCAAGGCATTCTACTTTGCGGTCCACTATTTTATTTTTCTTGCTGTGGCTGACTCCAAAAGGTTTATTTTTGCTTTTTAGTTTTTTGAAGTCAGTTTTAGTTTTTTGCTTCTTTGTTTTGTGCTTTCCGGAAGCATATGCAAAAGTTACTTTAGAAAACACCTAAATCGCTCTAGGAGTGCCTATAATATTTGAAGAGTTCCCTGGATTTCTCCAGGATCCCAGCATCAGATGGGACAGACATGGGAAGTATACCCATTCGAACAAAAACAGAATTAATCAAATCGGCAGCCTTCTTTGAGTAATCGAGTAACATACATAAAAAAGATCGAAACGAATTGAGAACCTCCTCCTTTTTTTGAAGTCGGTTAAAAAGACGTAATACTGACTTTAAAAAATTCCTCTGACTTCTACTAGAGGAGCTGCATTCTACAAAACCCATTTAATTGTCTATCGTACAAGTCTAAATGAGCATGCTTTCGTGTTTGCCTCTCAGCGAGGTCATAACACGTTCCGCGTTATGGGGAAGCTAGGTGATAACACTGAGCACCGGGAACCGTCTAATAAGGAAACGGGACGCGACCGGGTCGCTTGCAACCATATCAAGTAATGGTATGTGACGCGCTATCGACGGGCGGTAAAGTTAAGATATGATATTTTTCTTTTCAATCAAAAAGTTCTTGTTTTTTAGGGTTCCGTACCAAAATGGTAAATTGGAACCCTTGTGGTGCGACTCAGTCTGTCTGTCTGTCTCAGCTGGATATATCGAGAGCTACTGCTATCAACTTGAAATTTGGAATAGTTTTAGATAACTCTTGCCCAACTATGTTGCAAATAAGAAAGGAGATCTTAGAAATTCAAAGTGAGGCTACTAAGGCTCGTGTGGTATCATATGAAAGAGCGCTGCTTGCACATTCTCAAACATCTTTTTCATTTATTTATTTATTTAGAAACTCAACAGCTTTTTTTACAAAATCAATTAATGTAACTTATAATTATTAGACTCTAAAGCCAATTACAGAGTTTCGTGGCATTTTTAGAGGCTATACAGAATAAAATAAAGAAAACTAACAGCAAAAATCTAAGTTATCTAATAGTGACAAATTGCAAATGTATTAATTTTTTTCCTTTAATTTGACTTGCATGCTTATACAATTTATGATCATGATAACTTGATCATAAACATATCTAAAATTAACTTATAGTTAATGAATTACTTATATTCCAATTTTTATTCGAAAGCTACAAACAGACCGACAAATTAACTAATACAGACTTCACAGTTTTTTTTTTTTTCATGTGATAGAAGTTTATGTAAAGATTACAGTAAAAATTAATTAGTGATTTTATACGTCTTATTTGATATCGATGTATGGGGACAATATATGATGGTACGGAACCCTCGGTGCGCGAGCCCGACTCGTTCTTGACCGGTTTTTTTAAGGGGACACGCTTAGCCGGCATCCTACCTGATATACAGCAGTGATAAAGTGATAAGGTCGTACCACGCTTCTCCCAAACTCCTCAACCACTGAGAAACTGCCTATCTTATGTGTTATTGCTGATCATCTGTCTTTTTAACCAACTTCAAAAAAGAAGGAGGTTACCAATTGCATTTTGCATTTTACAATGCTATTTTTGTGTAATAAATATTAAACAAGAAAATATACTAGAAAAAAACAACTAGTCTCATGTCGCCCTGACGGGATTCGAACCCGCATCTTTGGGAATCAGGCCCAATGCACACGTCGAATTTTTCTAGTATATTCACCTTTCTATGGTGTTGTCGTTTCATCAATGAGAGAAATATCCTCGCATTCGAAAGAAACATCTTTACAGATATTTGACTATCGATTTTTTAGTTGCTTTTTTCTAGTATATTTTCTTGTTTAATATTTATCATGCAATATCATTTATTCAGTCTAGGCTGTTACAAGCACCTATGATGTCGTCATGAACGTCAAAGAAGCTACGCCATCGGATCACAAACGACGAACGAACGTTGTAACGAGAAGAACCGGCAAGAAACTCGTCAAGGGTTATTTTTTCTCCCTGTTTTATTTCATAGAGAATCGTCAAATTGAAAAGTGACCTTAAACACATGGGTAAGATAAATTTTCATCACAAAAAAAATACTTTAATAAAGTTTTCAACAATTTTCAACTCGCCAGGAAGAAGTTATTTCTCGAATTACAAGATTATTGTACTACAAGTTGTGACGTACATACAGGTCAATAGCAATTTATTTTAGATGAAAATATTTAAGCGCTAAGCAGAACGTTAAGACAAGCAGACTGAAGTAGACACATTTCCGCTGGCGGCACCCGTTCACGAGCATGACGCATGAAGCAGACTCGAACACTTAACACGACACATACCTGTGTCGGTTATAATGAATGTTTTATAGAATTTACCTACTTATTTTGAAACCAATACTTAGTGCGCTATACTATACTAAAGCGAGTCCGATTTTGCAGATTAGGCCAAAAAACCACGAAATCACGTAGTAAATAACTATAGCGATTGAAAGCTACACCATGCTAACTATTATCGGTGTCCACTAATTAAACCAATTTCCAATAATTTAAGTTACCCCATTTGAGAATAATCTTGAATTTTCAAAAGGAAAAAGTGTCGAGGCAAAATCATAAATCGTGTTTCTGAAACTTTACAAATCAAGATAAAGGTATGAAGAAGTGTTTAAATTATCTTATTACCAGATTTGTGACATCTCTAACCATCGTATTATAAAGTACGTACTTTTTCTGTATAGCGTTTTAATTTGTTATCAAGGTTGATGAAGAAATGTGACTTACAAGAATCAACGATGTAATAAATAAAAGTGAAGGTTGTAACATGACGTACATTATATAATATTCATTTAACCGCCTCTGTGGTCTAGTGGTACAACCACCGGTATCAGACCCAGCGGTCCCGGGTTCGATTCCCAGCGGGGGTACATATTGTATTCGGTTTGGTTGGTGGTAGAACTTATCTAAGTCCGACGCCATAGCAACAATGTTTACAGCATTGTTGTGTTCCGGCAGTTAAAGATAAGATAGCCAGTTCCTCAGTGATTGAGGATTCCGGGCGAGGTTCGCTTCCATATTCAGCCTTATCAATACTTAACATCAGATATGATGAAGGCTAAGAGACTCCCCGTCGATCATAAAAAAAATTTAGCTGTTTAAATAAAAAAATGTGTAGAGGCTTCTCTGTTCGAGGTCTACTGACGACGAACCAATCTCACGCTGTTGACCATTCTTAAGTGCATTGCAAATGTTTACATTGAATTAAAGGTTCTATTTCATTTATTTTTTAACGACTTCGAAAAAGATGGGTAGAGTATCCGTGCGACCTGTATGTGTTATTAGAACTTAGAAGTGCAAAATAAACTATGCGACCTTCTAAGATGCTAATGCCAAAGTTCTTTGTCTATGAATGTGTCTTAGTTTTTTATGATACTACTAAACTGATTTTAATAAATAAAAAGTTATACTTAGAGGAGCCCGTGGCGCAGTGGTTAGCGCGCTCGGCCTGCGATTGTTGAGGTTAAGCAACTTTTGCAATGGTCGGTCACGGGATGGGTGACCAAAAATTTACAATCTCAAGCTCCTCCGTGCTTACGAAGGTACGTAAGGCCGTTGGTCCCGGCTGCATTTGCAGTCGTTAAAACCCACCAATCCGCATTGGGCCCGCGTGGTGGGTCATGGCCCGTTCTCCTTATCCATCCATTTGGGCGACCAGTGCCCCAGCAGTGGGGACATTAAAAATGGCTTATGACTATGTATAGTAATGAAATGTAGTAAACCCACCGGAGCATAAATATTTGCCACACAGTGCGTCAAACGTAACGTTTTCTTCCATGACAGGGCGTTTGTTTGTAATCAGTGTGTGGTCGCCCTGGAGCTCTATTTTTGAACCGTATGACTTACGTCACACGCATGCGACTTAAGGCGGTACGACTTCCATACAAACAAGCATTGCACATTAATTGGTTCATCATACCTTAATAATTCATAAACATGCGCAACTAACTCGTTATAGTTATTTGTTTGCGCGAAATAATAAAAAAAATGTACTTTCATACATAATAATTAGTTTATTCGTGATTTATGTATGAACTTATTATTTAAATAATTCTACGTATTAGTGTGTGACTCATCGCATTTATATACCTCATGTATGAAAGTATTTTTTTTTAATAATTTCGCGCAAACAAATAACTGAAACGAGTTAATTGCACATCTACTTATAAATTATGAATGTATGACGAACCAATTAATGTGCAATGTTTGTTTGTATGGAAGTCATAACTTTTTAATTTTGCATTTTACAATACTATTTTATGTGATAAATATTAAACAAGCAAAAAAAATATACTAGAAAAAAGCAACTAGTCTCCTAGTACTAGTCCGGCCAGTGCATTGGGCCGAACTCCCAAGGATGCGGGTTCGAATCCCGTCAGGGCGACATGAGACTAGTTGCTTTTTTCTAGTATATTTTCTTGTATGGAAGTCGTAAAACCTTAAGTCACGCGGCGCACGCTTGTTTCCTTCGACTGTAACGAGTGGGTGAGGGCCCTCGTTGCGGTCGAACGATAAAAAAATACGGAAATTCGTATGTCGAACGAAAATCAGTAGAAACGAAGCGCTCGACGCGCGTCGAGTGAATCAAAAATAGAGAGCCTGTTTCCTGTACCACGTGCGCGTGAGTTCGGGACCCTCGTGTTAATTATAGACTGGCGAGGGTATTTGCTTAGGGGTGGTTTTTATGGTTACGTGGTTTTAGTCCATTATTAATAATGATGGTATACAATACTTAGGGCCGGTTTTACAACTGAAAAGTTTTAGAAACTAATCTGATATTTTACTATATCTACCATATAAAGGTTGCTGATACCTTTTTTTGGTTTCAAACTAGCAAATAAAATATCTTTCAGATAAATAAAAGTAGGGTATCAGTCACTTCAGAACGGCAACGTCGCTGTTTTGCGCTGCGATGCCACAACGCCAGTTATTATAACCATGTAAAAATAAAAACTTAAATAATAAAATATTTTTGTTAAAAATTATTTAAGCTACTTTTTTTTATATATTCAAGTATAATTTTATCATTGTAGAACGGAAATAATACGAATCGTATAATTAGCTATAAGTTTGTATTTCAAATGAGTTTATACAGAAACGAAACGAAAGTGGTATTAGTTTTGCCGCTTCCGCCGTTTTATTTGTTGACAAATTGATATAGTACTTTTGTTTGTGCTTTTTTCTTATTTGGTATTGTTATGTTACTGAAAATCAAATAGCTAAATGCAAGCAAATCATTAATTAATTAGGTAAGTAAGTACTCATTTGTTACTTAGAAATCTTCACGATATTTGGAAATACGAATTATTATTACTTCGTTTTTGCACTAACTATAAATCAATATTAGAATATTTGTTTTCACGACCAGGGGGTTTACTGCCATCTTTTAACGCATTAATCATTCACTCAAACAAGATTTTTATCAATCAAACCTACTACGACGTCTTAGGTCAAATAAAGGCAAGTTTGCAATTTAAACAGTATTGAAACAATAGGAAAACAAAACGTTCTTACGACATGACGGTTTCTAAAAGATGGCGGTAGGCGCAGAGGTACTAACCCCGCCTTCTGCGCCAGAGGTCCCGGGTTCGATCCCCGGACAAGACAAATATTTGTGTGCATGAACATGTCTATTTGTCTTGGTCTGGGTGTTTAATATGTATATTAAGTATGTATTTAAAAAAAAAAAGTATATATGTATGTTTATCCGTTATCTAGTATCCATAACACAAGTTCTTCATGAAACTTAACGTGGGACTAGATAATTGGTGTGATTGTATGCGAATATTTATTTTATTTATTTATTTGTTATTTTTGTCAAATTTCTTCCTTCCACTTTAACCGACCCCTAACGTAACCTTTCTATATGCCAGATAACGCCCATAACAGCATCTTACACCGGCTGATAAGTAGTTTACGAGAAACTTTATCTGCAAAATATTTCTACCCGTGAAACCAAAAGATGTCTTTTATTCAGCAGTTAAGTTTCTAATAGACTATCAGGGATTTTATCAGCAAGTGGTGAAACCGGTCCTTAGTATAATTTAGGTACTGGTAGGTGTCATGGATATTATTTGATTAATTCATTTTATCACAGTAGTTGCTGAATTTGTCTGAGGGCTACAAATAATAATTTTGTTCTAGTGACATCCGGAAAAAAAAATTGAATTGAGGAAGACACATCAGAAGTCACAATTTCAAGAATTTAACAGATAGTATTGAAAAATTGAGGAGTCCGTGGTGCAGTGGTTCGCGCGCTCGGCCTGCGATTGTTGAGGTTAAGCAACTTTCGCAATGGTCGATCACGGGATGGGTTACCAAAAATTTACTATTTCGAGCTTCTCCGTGCTCCGGAAGGCACGTTAAGCGGCTGGTCCCGGCTGCATTTGCAGTCGCTAAAACCCGCCAATCCGCATTGGGCCCGCGTGGTGGGTTATGGACGGGTTAATTCGTCCAAGGTTATGGCCCGTTCTCCTTATCATAAGGAAGGCCAGTGCCCCAGCAGTGGGGACATTAAAAATGGCTGATGACAACTACGATTGAAAAATGTGTTTTCACTCTGCAATCGTAGCGATTCTGTTTATTTAATTTTATTGAGCAGCAGCAACAAAACACATAAAGAAAGAACGAGTAATTTGCCAAATTCAATGTGTGATATTAAAATTAGAGAGAGCGTTTCTTTTTATTATATTTTTTTTGTTCTAATAGCCCTGCAATCAAATCTAAGGAATTTTGTTAACATAAAAGAAGAAGTGGCTTTCTAAAGAATTAAGACGTGTCCACCATCCCACACGGCGCATAAATATCGGAGAAGTTCCATTAATTCGAGGCGCGGTCGCGGGCTGAGCACCTCATGTTACAGATACTCGGAACTCGTTGGGGCCACAGTCATACGAAAGCTATGACAGTATCTTAACCAATCCTTTTCCATCTGATTCCACCGTACCATGGAGTAAATTGGCATTGACAGAAAGAGCCGAATGTCCTCCGATCGAGCGGCGTAGTAAAGTGCATTTCCTAACGACAGACTCGTCATCACCATAGGTCTCCGCTAGATCACGCCATTGAGCCCGGTCCTTAGCTCTTTGCATCCAGATCCTGCCTGCTATCTGCGGGTCTTTCTCCACCGGTCTCAGTCCACCTGGTGGCAGGTCGTACTACGCTGCATTTGCCTAATCTCCACTCCAAAACTCGTTTGGACTAACGGCTGTCAGTTCTTCGTGAGATGTGACCAGCCTATCTTCTGTTACTTCTTTCTGTTTATCCTTAAAGCTATATCGGTCACCTTGGTTGTTTGTCAAATAACTTAATTTACCAGTGTTCCACCGTTAGTGTTCATGTTTCGGCCGTAAATTCAAACTCACATTTTAAATTGCATCTAACTTCTTATTAAATATCAATAGGTATATGAATTTAAAGGTCCATTACTCTTTGCTTTAATTGAAACACAAATAGCAAGCAACAGCCGTTGCTTGTTATTTTTGAGTCTGTGTTGATGTATTTCGTACAGTTGTGCGGTAGTTGCGTTACTGTTTTAGCTTTTATTTACTGTGTTCATAACAACTCGACCGCATCGCATACCACATCACATTTGATATAGGTTAGGAGTTATTTTGTCATTGCTAATAAAGTATTTTAACATTATTTTATTGCACTTATAAGGACATTTCAAACAAAGTGATAGAGCTGGGCATCTTTGTATGTTTAATTCTTTGTGTGTTTTATCCTCAAATGTATGTATCACTCGTGTGAATATATCAGTTGTGATGTTGCATGGTATAAATCATTCTGTTTCTGTATCTGTTTTCTGTATTACGTTACATTCGTGTTTTTGGTTTCTTTCGCTTCCATCCAATTCAAGATTTTTAAGTATTAATATTTTTATACTTGTAGCATAGAAATCTACAAAATATTTGTCATATTTTCTTTTAATATGTGATGGTTATTCTTAAACGCGATCTCCACTCATTCGCTTACTTTTTTCTTAATAATGTAGAAGCTGAAAACTCCAACTATGGTCTCCTATCTATATATACCTATTACTAATACAAACAACACCTAGTTCACGTGATCAGATATAATGTGATTATGATCAATTGAAATGTATAAATACAAAAATCAATGAATGAACTAATGCCCCAGCGAAACCCATTAGGTTCTTATAAAAATATGTCACATCAGGATGTATACTTGCAAGTCCAATGTTGTATAACGCAACACAAATCCGTTTATAGTTTTATGATAGCTCTTAAAATCTGTTGTTGTACGGATTTAGTGTCGTCACTTTCGAGTCCCACGTGGGGTGTATTCGTTGATTCCCGCCTAAACGGATATCTACAGGCAATAAAGTTTATTTTTACATCCGTTTGATCTCCGCACCCATTTTATTGATACCTTCCTCTCAATATTAAGCTTGGACTTAACACGGGTATTTTGTTATTGTATGGAGATTTATACGCTCCATTTTGGTGAGTGTTGCGTGGTTATTTGATGTTAAATTCTATGTCGAATATTTTGTAAAGATATAACGAAGTCTTTGTTAAGGATTCGAAATGTTTGTATAAATCCGCCGTTATGTTCTAGTGGTAACAACCACCACCGGTATCAGACCCAGGTGTCCAGGGATCGATTCCCCGCGGGAGTACATATTGTATTCGGTTTGGTTGGTGGTAGAACTTGTTGTAAGTCCGTCTGGATAGCTACCACCATCTTATCTAAGCCTAACGCCATAACAACATTGTATTCAGCATTGTTGTGTTCCGGCAGATAGAGATAAGATAGCCAGTTCCTCAGGGTTGAGGATTCCGGGAGAGGCTCGCTTCCATCTTCGGCCTTATCAATACTTAGTATCAGGTATGATGAAGGCAAAGCGTGTCCCCGTTGTTCATAACAAAAAACGACACACATAAACTAACTTTACGTTGAGTTCAAATAATAAATATAATTAAGCTTTTTTATTTACCAGATCACAATATGGCTGGTTACAGCTATGATAAAGTTGATAAATGTTAGTTTTGTTAGTATTTTCTTAATCTAGTTGTTAGTCCTGTTAGTTTTTCGTGATTTGGTCCCCTTTTAGGGTAAAAGCCTCCTCCAGCCCTTTCAAATATTCACTTGAAATTATACGTTATTTTAATATAATAATTAAACCCCCTCTGTGGTCTATTCCCAGTGGGAAGCAATGGTACCTACTCGGTTTGGTTGGTGGTAAAACTTGTTCTTAGTCCGCCTGGTTAGCAACCACCGTATTATATAAGTCTGTCACCATAACAATGATATATTTAAATAATAATAATAAATAAATTTCATACAGACACACCTATTATCTAGCCCACGTTAAGTTTCATGAAGAACTTGTATTATGGATACTAGATAACGGATAAACATACTTATATACTTTTTTTTTTGTAAATACATACATTATATACATATTAAACACCCAGACCAAGACAAATAGACATGTTCATGCACACAAATATTTGTCTTGTCCGGGGATCGAACCTGGGACCTTTGGCGTAGAAGGCGGGTTTAGTACCCCTGCGCCAAATAGGTCGTCATATATATTTAGAATTGAACTTGTAATGAGACAAATAAAAAGATGTTCAAATCACACAATTTAAGGTCAAAATCATTATGTATGTTTAGCACACATTCATCACTGAATTAACTTTCATGTAGCTCTGAAGGTCGGTCGTACAAACATTCAACTCAACATCTAAAATATGTCTGTTTCTATAATATACCTTCTATTGGCGCAGTCGAAGGCTGTGGAGCTAAGATAACTTAGAAATCGTAGCCTGTATTGTTTGTTCCCTACAGTTAGGCACTCGACATCCCGAGCCGCTCTTGGATGTATAGTATGTCACTCATAATCTTCAATAAAATATCCAGACACTTTAAAGATCTACCCTTAATCCGTTTCAAAACACTTTTGCGTATGTGGTTGGTAGAACACGCGTTCTATTCTACTGATGAATTTTTGAAACATAAGGAGTCTAGTTGTAGTCTATGCACGGTTAAGTTTAATGAATGATATTATTACGACAAAATTATAATATAATACATTAAACAAGATTAAACTGACATGGAATTATGACATTGAAAAATATTATGATTATGAATTGAAGAAACTGACATTGAATTAGGTATGACATTGAATAATAATAATAATGTATGATGTAAAAGTTAATTTAATTCATTAACATGCATATTACGCTCTAATCCTTAAAAAAAAAATTGCATGCTATCTCATATGGCTATATAGGTTTAAGCACTAAATTAATGACGACCACCTTCATTGTAACTACCCTATTTACTGCGAATAAAATTATTTGTATTTGTATTTGTATTTGATAAATATAACCCGATGTTTACCACATTAGCCATTTTATATGGCGTCAAGTTTTGAGCGCAAGTGACGAGTATAATTTCAGTTAGTAGTAATAATCTTTAAAAATTGTCCGCTCATATTTTTTTAACTGATTTAACTTATGTTAATTGTCTTTATTTATATTATACCCAAGACAGAAACGTGTAATAGGACTTCAGTCAGATCAGAAATATTTATGTTTTCTTTCTGATGGCTTGGATTTGAAAATAAAATAAAAAAACAAAATATCAATAAACCTTATAAGAATTTTACCCTTTATACGAAATCAGAAGTCATAACGTTACATAATAAAAGTTAGCAATAAATAACGTGTTATAAAAGGGAATGGTAAAAATTTAGTGCGGCGGCCGCGACTAACAGCGCGGGTGCGCCCTTACGTGACACGAATCTAGAGAACATCCAACATTATAATAACATAAATAACCGTTACATATAACCCACTATGATCCGGGCAAGAGCGCATTATATAGACACGGACGACATTCCTATAAAAGATAAATGTGAAATAGATAACTTTGATCAGCCTATGATGATAATAAAAAGCGGTAGGTAATACGAGTACGTCTCATAAGATTTTTGCTTTTCGGTTTGTTGTGACTCTTTTTGTTTATCAGAGATTTACAGAATCTAATTATGAAAAGGTGGTGTGTGTAATGAGTACATTGATGAGAAAAACTATGTTTGTAAATGAATTCATTTAATTTAAAATTTCCCGCGCATTATCTTTGACGTTACACATTTTGATGTGTATTACCTATGGTGACAGCACGGTTGTTCGTTCTCTCTGGTTTTGTACAATAAAACGAAAACGTGATTTTATAAAGAAATATTTGTAAATTTGAAAAGATCATTTGAAACAATAGCTTTTAATGTTGTTTCTCTTTACAGGTTAGTAAATAACTGTTTTTGTATCTATTTAAGTAGAAAATGTGTTTGCAAAGATAATTTGTAATGTTTCATGAAAATAAAATTTCTCTTTACAGAGCAACAACTTTAGTTTTTGTTTCATTAAACAACATATTACATGTTTACAGATCCAAGTGCCAGAGAAAAGGGTCTTGACTGAAGCACCTAGTCGTGATGATGGGATCCTTTGAGATTATTACTTTTGAGCAACAGAAACTAACATCCAAGGGGGGTCGAAAATATTGTTTTCGAGATATTCGCATTTTTATAAAATTAATTAGAAAATTTTGCAAGTCCCCTCTCCATACTAAATCAGTAAAAAATATTTTATGATTTTGTAATTTTTGCATTTTTCAATGCTATTTTTATACTTATGGTAAATTTTTAAATAGAAAAATATTGGAATAAATTAACTCGGCCACAAGTCCCGTCTGAGAATTCACTTGTGGCCGAGTTAATTTATTCCAATATTTTTCTATAAAAAATTTACCATCAGTAAAAAATATTTTTAGTCCTGTCTCCATACAAAATCAGTTAAAACTTTTTAAGTCCTGCACCCCCTTTGCGACACCCTAACCCAATATACAAAGACTTTGGTCGTAAAAAATAACTATTACACGACGTTTCAATACCTACTACTTTAAAAATTGAATTCATCTTTCTGCCCGTCGGGTGTATGTTTACAAACATAACGTTGTAAAACTAAGTATTTTACCAGCCAACTAGACTTCCGACGATAAACTAAAAGTTTATGGGCCGTATGTGTACTCAATGGAACAAAAGCCTATTACAACAACATGCTCGCAGATGGCTCAAATAACACAGCTTTCAAACAAGATATTGCGATCATAAACGAAGAGGTATTGTTCAGTGAAAGACAGTTTAAATGAACATCTGTGGTAGAATAAGACGTAGATAATACTATGAATGTAAAAACACAGACATCATCATCATTGACGAAGGATGCTTGCGGGGTAAGTTATGGAAAACAATAAATTCAAAAAGGAGCTCTGACTTATTCTTCAATGCAAATTCTCATATATTTCAACTAAGATTTTGCAGAAATGTAATCTCAAATTGCTCCGTTGTAAAATGAAGACAGTTTAAGCAGAATGCAACAGCTTAATAGCATTTCATTTTATAAGAGTCTGTAAATCATTTTACTTTGATAGCTATGATATTCTCGATCATTAACTTTTTCTAGGGATATCAGGCCCCTAATTGTCTAATTTCAAAATCTATCACAATCCCTTTCAAAGCTATTGCGATGATTGCGACTATAAGTTACACAATTCTATTTTATTTATATCAATTTATAGAATTGTGTAACTTATAGTCGCAATCCCTTTCGGAACGAATGATGTTTTAAATTACACTTTGTTTGATTCTTCTGCATACATTTGAAAGATATTTTCGTGTGTCACTTTGCTTAGACAGTTCAATTTCGTTCATTCAATACCTTTCAAAACGCGTCCCGATCACAAACCCTATCAAATATCAAATAGTGACAGCTTGAAGTATGTAAATATCTTACAAATGACGAATTGGAAGGGATTGCGATAGATTTTAAAATTAGACAATTAGCCCCCAGTTTCATTACATCAATTACTGTCCTATATGTGTCAGTGGTCTCGAAATTAAATCTATAATAAAATTGAAATAACTAATATTATGTACTAACTTGATGAATAAATAATAAATCTCGATCAAAACTTTCGAAAACATAGTAAATGTCATTTTTTTTTTTAAATGTGGAGAGTCTTTGTAGGAAGACTGAAGAGGTACTAGAATAGGTATAACATTGAAACAGCGCTGTAGGTTTAGTAACGAATTGTTTACATTTTGCAACAGTTTTCACAAAATAACACAAAAACGTAGTAAAACCGAACGTTTACTCAAAGAAGAATTTGAATAAAGATAAAAAAAGATTTCAAACAATCATGTTAAACAATCCCCACAGAGACACAAAAGGACCGAGTAATTAAAAGATCAGGTAGACAACGTGTTCCCCTTGGCGAGCAGACCACCCGCCGATCATTGTGCTTTTTTCATTCAAGCTTCAGAGAACACAGGCTAACTTAATGAAATCGGTTCTCAAATTCAAAGTAACACTGTCTGATTAAAACCACTCGCAACTTTAATACCGAGTTGTATCTTAGAACAAGAATTTCTCTCGGCAGGTCGGGTCAATCGTACAAATGCAAGCAATGCATACCAGAGGTGAGCTCCCACGATTTATAATAACTCCACGATCCACCGGTCAATCACACGCACCACAATAACACCTCGACCGCATCACACAATCAGTCACAGAACGTCACTTTCGACACTCGTCAACCGAAAATGCGAACAAAAAATTTAACGATAACGATGCTTACGCGACGAAAGCTCGCAAGCGACTGAGCGGTGCGAGCGTGCCCCGAGAACTCGTCTCAGAACTAGTAAAGCCTTCACGGTAAGTGGCGCGAGCACAATGGGAAACGCGAGCGCCCGCGCACCTGTGTCGCATATTACTCTTATTATTTTTAATTTTATGACGCGACGAAATTTCTGCGCTCTGATCGGTTGATGACCCGACGACGGTGACTTCATCTAACGACGTCCACATGTCCTCATCGATAATGAATTTAATTCGAATACAGACGACGATTCGTTCGCCAGCAATATTTTCAATCGAAACAGAGTCGTACATTAACATAATGGCCGGTAATTCATCAAGAGTTGTTTTTATTGTGGACTGCCTTTGATTCACGCGACGACATGTGAATGGGACAGAACAGAAGCTACGAGTTATTACCAACAAAACGAATGAGAAGTGCACGACAGTGGCTTTTTGTGAGAACGGTGTGGTTATTAAAGTACTGCTCTCGTGTTGAGGCTTGGAATGCGCGTCTGCTCGCGCCCGCGCAAGGTCGGCTGTGAAGGAATGCGCGGGCGCCGACGTCGACGCGCTTTCATGTCGCACGCTAATCCTGCAACAAAACAATCGTTCGATCGTTGACGTGTTGCAACACTCTTTAAAATATTGCAATAACTGAACAATTTATATCTTGTCACAACCCTGTGTTAAATCTTATAATCGAAAATAAGATCTCAAGAATATCTGATTAAAATATCAACCTCATTATAACTATCGAAATAATATCTCAATATGGACGTGTTAAAGAGATTAAAAATAATACAAAAGTGTAACATGCTCCTACGATAAAGATCGATGTAAATGAGAGATCAACTGTATTGATAAGCGCATAGAGTTTCTAATCACTTTAAAATTATTATAATTAGTAACGATGATTTTGAGGATGTAAGTAATTATCTCACATCAAACTCAATAAAGATAGCAACCAATCAAAGAACCAAAGAGACATCAGAAAAGACAAGGCACTACAGCAAACCATGTTACAAAACTAATAATAGCAACGAATGTAAGACGATTAGAAACAGAAACAGAAGAAGAATTCGAGTTAAAAAAACGTCGCTTTACAAACAGGTATCGTGATGTGCTGACAAAAGATCAAATTGATCTTACTGAGCAGGCACGCTGATGGATCGACGGACCTTTATAGCGATGAGTGACCGTTATTGGTCGCAACGAATCGGATCGGATCCACTCGAGATAGGGATAGTCACGATAAGATGACGGTTTTAGTGGCACGTGGTTCCGAAGATTATCTACTCATAATCATCTAACAAACAATAGCTAATAAAAAAGGGAACTGGCCATTAAAGTACTATTATTGAGAGAACTTACTATAAAATTTGCTAAAAATCAAATACTTTTATTTGATTTTGAACTGAAAGCAAAACGCAAACATCATTTAGAAAAACAGTTAAGTATACAAGCACCGAAGAAATACGTACTAAAAATTATATAGAATGCCTCACTGATTGCGCTTTCTGACTTTTTAACAGAAAATATTCTTTGAAAAAAAATGGTCCAAATTCATTGTCAAATTTTCAAGTCTTATGGTGCTTCTAAACGGGATAATCTTTTTTTGCAATTTCTGACCGTTAAATACTGCTGTCTCACGCTGTTTTTATACACTAGAGTAAAATGCTTAAAGTCGCCGGCCACCCATTTTAGCAAAAAATATTGGCCTTTACAAACTTATCACTTTAAAATAATGAATTAATTATATTACAAGATGTGACCTTGTCAATCCCTTAATAACACTTCAAAGTGTGAAATTCACAGAAAAGAAACTTGCTTTAAGTTATTTATTAGAGTCGACACGCCGAGAAGAAAAAGAAGAAGCACCATTACGTATGTGTAAATTTTTTTTAAAAGCATACCTGAAACTAATACCTTTGTGTTCGCATTGAAAATAATACAACAACGTGAGCTTTTTGCTGTACCGCGACAAACGGACATAAAACACTGCGTTCACATTCATCACTGCAATCGTTGTGAATCAGCCGGCGATATGTATCTGCTAATTAAAACATGTCGGATAGCTTCTCACAGGTAAATAATTGCCCAGATAACACTAGTTACGAGTTTTACGTCGCTAGCAGCTATTTAAACCGATGTCGATAAGGACTTGTGTGTTATATTATCAATTTCATATTTTAAGAATCATTCACGAATATTGTCGTATTGATCAAAACTCATAGCTACATATTATTGTCACTGGAATTGCTTTAGTGATAAATCTACGGTCCACTGCTCTAACTACTGATCTCTTGGTAGCTTAGTGGTTAGAGCAGTGAATCGGATTCCCAAAGCTCATGGGTTCGAGTTCCATCTGAGAAATCACTTGTGGCCGAGTGGACGTTTTTCCAATATTCTTCTATTTAAAATTTATCATAAGTATAAAAATAACATTGAAAAAATGCAAAAAATCTAAAATCTTAAAAGTGGTGTAAGTTGTAACTTTGTTGGTAAGAAGTGATCTCTGGAACAATTAAAGTTCTTCCACCAGATGTAGATGTGTGAGGCGCACCGTACTGAGGTGCAACTAGTTCCGTCATACAGGGGATTTAAACCCAAAATGTGGTGTATAATTTAACATTTATTTATAGAGACGCTCTAAAGGTATCCATATCCGTGGGAAGCACAACGCCATTCCTACACAATATGTGTGAAGTGGAAACAGCACGCGCACCGCATTTGAATAGAATCGGCCAACCGCAGCCACCGCGGATTATGTTAAGACGAGATTACCAATTTATCACCTCACCTACTCAGAGAATGTGCAATAAAAGTTTTCCCTCGCTCTTATCAGGTTTAAAAAATGTCGTAAGTAGAGACGTCTACCACGTTATAGTTTACTTCTGTAATAAAGCTTTTTTTAACTGGTTTCTAACTATAAAAGGAACCATGAATTAGTGTGTTTGTATCTTCTTGCAACTTTTTACTTTCGTCTTTATTAAGTTCAGATATGACTGTGTAGGCAACAACTCTCATTGGCCGACCCTAATAGTTCTTGCTGACCAAATAAACGTATTTTTGCTGATCAATCAATTATTCTTGGCATAAGTTCAAATTTTTTCGCTGATCGATTAAATAACACCCTTCAGTTAACGCTCGTATTATTTGATGTCACGACAATACGTCTCCAAGCATACAACTAGTTAACTCCTTCGTAATATCCGTACGATGGATTACCAAGCATCACTTCACCACAATCGGTAAAGGTACAATATCAAAGTGGATTTCAAGGTATTAGTGTATCGATCATTTCAGTAGCTACCCGAGCTTTTTGCAGATTAAATACGATAGCAATCCCGATAGATCATTCAAAGTCGCTGCTAATAGATGTTAAGAGCTATTATTTATTCTAATTGACAACTTTATCAACAAATTGAATGATTGGAGTCCCTTGAGTCGTGATTCTCGTTTCTGCAATATGTTGGACATAAAGATTTGTGATCGTGTCTTTAAGGATCAACTTTTGGTCTCCTATAAAACTATCTTCGTCACAGGGGAAGATATGCCCTTTATCTTCCTTAAAGCTTTCTTTCCTAAATGTTTGGTTTACCTATATGATTGTAAATTAATAAAGTGCGATTGGCCGTTAGTATAGAATCCAAAATTTTCATGTGGGGACCACTTGTTAATAGTAGATTATCATAAAAGTTATATTATAAGGATAATTTTTAAAAAGTGGATGATTTCTCACAGTAGCATGAGTGCTGGCAGCTTTAGTCGCTATTTGTACCTGTTACTTGCGTGATTGCAATATCATACTTTCAGGGTTGTCAGTGTGGATCATGACCTTATTAGGTGGTACTTATTAAGTAGTAAAAGTAAAAATACTATAAAAACCCTGTTTTTCTCTCAATAAACACTCAGTTAAAACTCGACTTTCCTTGTGTTATTTCGTCTCCCAACACCGCACATCGCACCACGTGAAAAGTGCTATTTTATATCTAAATAGCAGTAGGTATGGCAGTATAGAAGTTGTGGCAATACTGCAACAAGGGCTGGCAGCGCGGCTAGCGTAACACCAACGTTAGTAGCACAAGTGTCTCTACTTCTATATGATTATGTTAAGTCTTTAGTACAATAGTAATAATATGACCTGTTCGGGTGTGTCGGTGGGGAAGGCGTGGCAGTATTGCAACGCAGCAAACATAACACTAAAGTTAGTAGCAAACATTTGATAATAATATGTGAAACTATACTTTATAACAACAACAAGAGGACCTTCTGTCGTGTCGGTGTGGATGGCGTGGCAGTATTGCAGCGCGGGCTCGCAGCGCGGCTCGCGTAACACTTACATTAATAATAGAACATAAACATGTTGTAACTAAATTAGTTTTAATAGCAATACGGCCTGTTAGGGCATGTCGATGTAGAATGCGTGCAATACTGTAGTAGCATGGACATTGTAGTACTGGTAGCGCGGCTGGCCCGACACAAAACGTTAGTAGTAACTGTGACCTTGCAAGTGATACGTAAAACTAGACTTTATAACAATAACAATACGACCTGTTCAGGCGTGTCGGTGTGGAAGGCGTGGCAGTATTGCAGCGCGGGCTCGCAGCGCGGCTCGCGCGCGACGAACGCGAACAGCGCGCGCGCCGCCTCACACGTCGCGTATGAGATGCGGCGCAGCGCGTGAGACATACGCACGCTCTGGGATAAACGCAAACAGTCAACGTTAGCATAAGACCACCTTTATGGCACAGGAGTAGGGATACCAAACTCTGTACGAAATAACAGCCCTTGACGAGTTTGTTGCCGGTTCTTCTTGTTACAAGGTCTCTCGCCGTAGGGTTTGTGAACCGATGGCGTAGCTTCTTCCAACATCCACAAATGCTTGTAACAGTCTAGACTGCATAAATGATATTGAATTCTGTTCAGAGGTTAGATTCCACACAATCATCACAATCGTTGGTGTGTATGAACTTGTTGGTTTTTCTCGATCTAGGTGTTTTCTAAATTTATCATGTATTTACGTACAATCGCAGAAGTTCCCGGTAGTCAAGTTGCCCCCAAATTCCCATGAACGAACAGCTATCAGCGAGTGACATAGTAAGCTTATCGTCATCAGCCATTTTTAATGTCCCCACTGCTGGGGCACTGACCTTCCTTATGGATGGATAAGGAGAATGGGCCATGACCCATCACGCGGGCCCAATGCAGATTGGTGGGTTTCAACGACTGCAAATGCAGCCGGGACCAACGGCTTAATATGCCTTCCGAAGCAAAGTCAAAGTTTGTGCAAGTTGCTTAACCTAAACAATCGCAGGCCCAGCGTGCGAAACACTGCGCCACGGGCTCCTAGTGCTTATACGACTGTCTAAATCGCCGGCTGAGAACTTCTGCGCTGTATAAAAAAATCGTTCGATAGCACCATTTGTTTTTGTAGCCTGTTGACTATATTTTTAAGCATATCTTTGGATTGAGTAAAAAATATAGTCAACTAGGATTTTGCATGTTGGTGCTATTCAATATAGCTGCCTTAGCAACATCGTTCATTACCTGGTCTTCGGGGTCGCATACCTTGACCCCGGTCAGCGACACCGTCACCAGTACAGGGACCGCACTTCCGCTCTCCTGGAAACAAAGAGGTCGATTTCAATGCTACTTTATGATGAGAAGGTAGTAGGATTGATTAAAATGGGTTTGATGAAAAGAGAATTTAGTTCACGTCTAAGAGTCAGCGATTGCCCCTGATAGCCGGATCCGGTTGTGATAGCAGCAGTGAATAGTCTGAATTATAATGATGATGAGTCCGTATTGCTTCGCGTGGTGAGCTATGAACCACACGCTTTATCCACCAATACGAAAAACTTGATCATCAACATAGTTGAAGATGATTTGAATATTGTTCTTTTTAAGAACTACGGGGAGACTCTTAGCCTTCATCATGCCTGATGTTAAGTAATGATAAGGTTGAAGATGAAAGTGAGCCTCTCTCGGAATCCCCAATCACTGAGGAACTGGCTATCTTATCTTTAACTGCCGGAACACAACAATGCTGAATACATTGTTGTTATGGCGTCATACTTAGATAAGATGGTGGTAACTAGCCAGACGGACTTACAACAAGTCCTACCACCAACCAAACCGAATAAAATATGTACCCTCGCTGGGAATTGAACCCGGGACTCCGGGGTCTGACACCGGTGGTTGTACCACTAGACCACAGAGGCAGTTCTTTATTTATTATATCAAGGATTTTATAAATTTTTACTTGTTGAAGCATCTTTGCTAGTTATGACGATATTCAATACTCAAAACCGTTATGTATGTGGATTTTACAAAATAATATGAAACCAGGTATTACGGAACGTTGGAACGTTCAAACTAGAAAAAAATGTATTTATAAAATATGTTCACGAACAAATAACACAGTAACATAAATCGTAACAAATTGAAAGCGTCGAAATAGACATAAAGACAATTATGTTTAACTAATTGCTCGACCGAAGACAATTGCTATCGATCGGTGATCCGAAAATAATCGACTAATCGATCGTCCTTCAACTTACAGTCCATAAAGTTCCAGTACTTATAATATTGGGAGAAAATGCCTGATCAAAGAAGCCGATCATCATGTGATGATTCTTGATAAGAAGAATGCTTTTCTGACGACAATTAGGCATTGTGAGAAATAAAATGACCGAACGGTACTCAAAATAGCGATGCAGCAGTTTTCAAGTTGTTCTATAATGTAACTGTAATGGATAATTTCATGCAATATTGAACTTCTTCTCAGTTTCAGGTATTCATAGTTTGTTCATTAAGTATGACTAATGGCAATACGTTAAATCTCTTCTTTCAATCATAGTACGAAGTGGGTAGGTACAATGGTAGATATAGATTTCAAAATTATATGCTAAATTCCTATTCGAATTGAACTTCCAGTTCTCCAAAAAAGCATTTCAACTGTCCGTTTCTGTTGAATATTGTAATCTCAGACACTTTCATTTTAAGCTTATAAAAGGAAATGGCTGTGTGCCAATATCATAAAGTTGAGTAATGCAAAGAAAAGTGAACTTCACATGGTCTACTTGGCACGCTCCACCGTTCATTATATCCCAATAACAAGTGCTCTGGAGCGCATATTGTTGATATATCTAATCATTAGTTTTTCTGTAGACTAATGCATGAGCAGCTTTTATTGACACTAGGCTTGATAACGTGTCACTGTCTCGCTCATATCTTAGCGGGGAAGCAAGACAGCATCATACGCCATCATATCGCGTCATATAGCGGTGATCATGTATGGGGACCCTGAGGGTCTACTACGAAAGATAGATACCATCATCAGCCATTTAATGTAATTTTGATTGGAATGTAAAATGATTGTGTCCTATCCAACACCCAAAGCCTTTTTTATGAACGACGGGGAGACTCTTAGACTTCATCATACCTGATGTTAAGTATTGATAAGGCTGAAGATAGAAGCGAGCCTCTCCCGGAATCCTCAGCCACTGCGGAACTGCCTATCTTATCTCGAACTGCCGGAACACAACAATGCTGAAAACATAGTTGTGTTGGCGTCAGACTTAGATAAGATGGTGGTAGCTAACCAGGCGGACTCACAACAAGTCCTACCATCAACCAAACCGAATACAATATGTACCCCCGCTTGGATCAAACCCGAGAGCCCTGGGTCTAATACCGGTGGTTGTACCACAGAGGCGGTTAGTTGACTTGCTTGAAATCGAAATTTCCTTGTTGATTTTCGACCTCCTTTACGTTTATCAGTAGTTAATTAAATCCACATATTTTTAATAACTTAATAATATCGGCTTGTAATTGATTTGCATTGTTGAGACATTTTCCTTCTTTATAGATGGTTGGATAAACAGAATGGGCCATGCCCCACTTCGTAGGCCCAATACGGATTGGTGGGTTTTAACAACTGCTAATAAGGTTGGAACCAATGGCTTAACGTGCCTTCCGAAGCACTGAGGAGCTCGGGATAGTTTTTGGGTACCTATCCCGTAACCGACCATAGCGAAAGTTGCTTAACCATTTCTATCAAAGGGCTCGCCCTTTGATTTTTTTCTTGACCTTCGCCATGCAATTTAACAAAAATTGGTTGGTAGTAGAATTTGTTGTGAGTCCGCCTGGCTACACACCACCATCTTATCTAAGTCTGACACCATAACAACTATGTTTTTAGCATTCTTGCATTCCGGCAGTTGAAGAAGATAAGATAGTCAGTTCCTCAGTTGTCGAGGATTCCGGGAGAGGCTCGCTTCCGTCATCAATCTTGTCAATACTTAAGATCAGGTATGATGAAGGCTAAGAGTTTCAAAGTCGTTCGTGAAAAAACCTTATTTTAATACTGTGTACAGTATTATAGCCGGTAGCTACGAGTTGCGGCGAACAATACCTAGTCAGCTTCTAGTTACAGCTTGCATTTGTGTTTAAATATTCTATTGTTAACCTAAACCCTTTAATTTCGAGGTAAACTAAACAGAGCATTGTTGTATGTTTAAATCCATTATTAATTTAAATTTGACGACCTGTTTGGCGCAGGGGTATTAAACCCGCTTTCTGCGGCAGAGGTCCCGGGTTCGATCCCCGGACAAGACAAATATTTGTGTGCATGAACATGTCAATTTGTCTTCGTCTGGGTGTTAAATATGTATATTATGAATGTATTTAAAAAAGTATATAAGTATGTTTATCCGATATCTCGTTATCTAGTATCCATAACACAAGTTCTTCATAAAACTTAACGTGGGCTAGATAATTGGTATGTATGATTGTATGCAATTATTTATTTATTTATATTTTATTATAAAACTCTACTCTTGCACTAAATAACCTTCTACCAACTGTGCTAAGTGTAGGTGTTTTGATTACAAAAAAGTCTCGACCTATTTTTAATAAAATGTCATCCCGTGACCACGGCAGCTGAAAAGGTGCCAAAACCTCGGAAAAATCAATAACCCCTAAAAAAACAAAAAATATGGACAATTACAACTTAGTTCGTGAAATATAGCACGTTTGATATCCGATCCGATATAAAAGTTGTTTTATTTCAATGAACAGTGCGCGCCAAAACTTAAGATATATGTACGTCTATGATTACATTTTTTGTATGAGCTGTGAAAAGTTTTATACTAGAAATATTGAACTTTATACTTTCAACTACTTGGATGACACAATAGATTTTTTCTAGTATAGAGATTAGAATGCAGAATTCAAATGCAGACAGACAGTTGTTAAAACTTAACAACTGTCTGTCTGCATTATCACAAATACAACTAGCGGCTGCCTGCAGTTTCACCCGCGTGGTTCCCGTTCCCGTGGGAATATCGGGATTAAAAAAAACCTTTGTTAATCCACTACCAACTTGAAGCCCCAACATACGAAGTTTCACTCAAATCCATTTATTGGTTTTTGTGTGAAGATTAACAAACTTACAAACTTATGCTTTTGCATTTATAATATTAGTAAGATATTTTCTTCGTTTTTACAGCTACAGGTATACCTAGCTTAGCCTGAGTCTAAGTAAACAAATATCGGTAAAGTGAAAGAGTTAGCGACTGCTCTAAGGGCGGATGCAGTTTGTTTACACTAAGATTCATTGTGAGAGGAGAAGGGGCAAAAACGCGTCTAGCTGGTTTAATCATTTCCATTGTAGCGATCTGACCACATGGGGTTGCTCGTTCGATGCTACACTTTTTTAAACTGTGTCGTCTTTCCTCTCCATTCATTATTATCATTCGTAATTATAAAAAATTACAATGCTTTAGGATAGTTCTTCTGACATGCTGGTCAGGGAGTAAAAGAAAAAGGGTAGTAATTAACCGATCGACTAAAAATTATTTTGGGTGACAAAAATACTAGGTGGGCGACTTATGCCGGGTTTATTTTAACATATTAACGGATGGTTTTGGCTACGACAGTTAAATTTTGACTTTTCTTCTATGGAGAATATGTCAAAAAATAACTGTCCGTAGCCAAAATAATCCGTTAGTATGTTATAGAAACCCAGCATTAGTCGCCAATCTAATCTAATCTAAACCTATTTTTTCCGCGACCCAACCTATATTTTGAGTCGCTCAATTTTGTAATTTTTTGTCGATCGGTTTATTAAATTCCAAAGAAAAACATAGAATGTTATTGACGACCTGTTTGGCGCAGGGTTACTATATACCCGCCTTTTGCTTCTGCGCCAGAGGTCCCGGGTTCGATCCCCGGATAAGACAAATATTTGTGTGCATGAACATGTCTGGGTCTGGGTGTTTAATATGTATTATTATGTATGTATTTACATAAAAAACGTATATAAGTATGTTTATCCGTTATCTAGTATCCATAACACAAGTTCTTCATGATACTTAATATTGGCTAGATAATTGGTGTGATTGTATGCAATTATTTATTTATTATTATTATTATTATTATATGCGCTAGCTGCTAGTTAGTAAAGGCGTATCAACGAACAATGTATATTTATTCTATCATTATTTACGTACATCTTAAGTTTCGTTGGTGGTACGTCTTGTTGTAAGTCCACCTGGCTAGCTACCACCATCTTATCTAAGCCTGACGCCATAACAACAATGTTTTCAGCATTTTTATGTTCCGGCAGTTCGAGATAAGATAGCCATTTCCTCATTGGCTAAGGATTCCGGGAGAGGCTCGCTTCCATCTTTCATCCTTATCAATACTTAACATCTGGTATGATGAAGGCTAAGAGCCTCCCCGTCGTTCATAAAAAAAAGCGATCATGATCGCTTGTGGCTGTAGGTTAGGTAAGGCTACGTATTAATAAAATAATTATGTATAAAATATACTGCATTATTTGGGATTTACTAATCAATAACTCTTTTATTTTGCTTATTTACATTTGAGAGTTGGTAAAGATTAATTAGGTACTTCCCATTTGTGCTCAATTACCCCTATGTACTTACTTTATGTTACTAATAACAACTCGTGGGCCAAGTTCCTTTTTTTAACACTAATAATTATACTAGTTGTATTTTCATGTGTTATTAAAAAAGTCATGCTTCAGGTCTTCTAATTCTTTTTCTAACAACCAGCTTTGTTCAAAATGCAACTTCGTTCTTCATTCCCGCCTATCCTTATTGTAAACTGAGGGGCATGGAGAGGGGAGAGGGGAGGGAGGAGGGGAGGACTTTCATTAGGGTTTTTAATTAAGACGGCCCTCTGTCCGCAAGCCTCTAACGACCGCGGCTAAGCGGAGCCAACAGTTACCGTAAGTTTCACTAGAGATTGTTCCGGTTACCTTTTACACGCTATATAACTTTCCGGAGAATGTTTCAGTGAGATCGCAGTAGGTTTTGTTTTAGATAAGGTTTAGTTTAGGTTGAGTTTTTTTATAAATATAGATATTACGAATACTAAGCTAACTGTCATGGTATATCAAACACATTAATACAAATAAAAAACATTTTATTTCAATCTTTTTAAAAATGTATGAAAGCAGACGAAAACTTTTACGTTGGAACTTGAAGGACGTAAAAATTTGTACAGATTATCATACAAACTTTTAAACAATTTTGTCACTTGAAAGTTAAGGTAAAGTTTCAAGTGACGAAATTGTTTAAAAACAACAGCTTTCCTTGAACGTAAACACCGAAGGGAGACGCTTGACTTTTAAACGAAATACTTGATAACAGCATTGCCTTAAGTTGCGTCGTAACGAGACGGTAAAATTTTACGACGCCTACGCTTCTTGAAGTGTGTGGTGCTGAGGACAGCGGTGAGAGCGGTGAAGTGGCGGGCCATACGATTATGAGTTGTGTGAAAGCCCAAGAGGTAAAAGTTTTGTGTGTTTTGAAATTGATCCGGAAAGTATAGAAAATTATTTTATTGTATGCAAATTATCACCGGAAACAAGTACTTATTAATTGAGAAGCAAATACTAGTAGTAAATACTGTTTAACTATGGTTAAATAAGAAAATACATTTTCTTTTGTTAATAATAAAAAAAATAGCAAACAAATCAAAATATTAAACTCAATATTTGTTGACTTTAAAATATTAACTTTTAATTAGTAATTATCTAACCGTTTCCGAACGCAATAATAAATCAACTTTGTGAAGGGAGACTTAGAAGTAGCTAGTCAACCCGTGACCAATTATAGTACCAAATATATATTTCGGGTAAATAAATCGCATTAAATATTCCGCAAAAGTTGATGTATTTCAAAATACATTGCTTAAAATTTAAAAACATCATATAGCTAACCTTATTTATTGCAAACTAGCAGCCGCAGTAATGCCACATGGTTCCCGTTCCCGTGGAAATATCGGGAAAGAAAGTAATTTACGTGTTACTAGTACTAGAAATCCCTATATTCAAAGTTTAATTCAAATTCGTTTTTTGCAGGAAAGAGGAACAAACGAACAAACAAACTGACATACTTTCGCATTTATATTAATATTAGTAAGATTTTAATACTGCATTTGATTAACCTATAACTTCCGCAGCCGCTGTGTTACCCGCTGTGTTTGCCGCCACACCGCCATAAAAGTGACTGCGGCTAGCTCAGGTGATCTTGGAAACAGTGAATTATTCACTTAGCCGTGATAAGTTTTAATAATGCTTTAATACATTTACAATATTTTTAATGCGGTAAATTTGCCATTTGACAAAAGTACTTTTTGTTAAGTATTAACTTTTGACTGAAACATTTTTTTTACTTTACTGGTGGGAAAAATAATATTTAAAGACCCACATCCTGCTATGTAGTATTTATGAAACTGTGTAACTGCTATTGACTTGCGAAGGTATTTACAAATCAAAGTTAACATCATAAAGTAAAGATTAATACCTTATTTCTATCATGGCGCCATATATTGCTAATTAGACGCGCCATTTGGGTTACTATAAAGATTAATAGAAACTATTTGTTCCCGAGTCATAATCCTGTAAGCAAATATTCCAGTAACTTTTGTTACTTGAAATCATGCCAAACGATTCATAACCATTATCACCAAAAGCCGCATTCATTTTCTTTAGCATTCAAAAAAACAGTACCTACAACCATCTAACTCAATTACTGGGCCCCACACAATGTTACCTGCGGTTTCATACGAACCCTAAGGAGGGTTGAAGGCTTCATCGCAGTTTGCATGCAAATGGTGAACGCAGGCCCTTATCCGCACGTCACTACGAAAGCTAAGTTTAGACCATGGAGGTGATATACAGTTGAATACACCCTATCCTATTAAGAGGGATATGTGGTCGAGCCATTGATATTGTTAGGAGACATTTTGTGCAGGTAACAAAAACAGAAAAGAAACCTCAGTGAGAGCCAAAACGAAATTATAATAGAAGAAATAAATTATAATAGGTTTCTATAAACATTGATAAACTTTCAGACTCGACTAAGAGTCTATATGACAGTACAGATAGTACTTAGGTACATACAAGCATTTTTTGTGTAAAATAGAATGTTAAAAATAACTCCTCAAAGTTGAATAACAATTCAGCGAATACGTAAGTCGAGCTAAAATTTAATTTAAAAAAAATCAAGAGCTTCTACAGATTAAATCAAGTGTAATGAACAGAATTGTTAGGCTCTTCAATTGTTTTAATAATCATCCGCTTTCAGACGGAAGCTTTAATTGACAACAAAAAAACCGGTGAAGTGCGAGTATGCTATCTATTTAGCCATTTCAGCGTCATTGCGCTTTATAATTTAAATCATAATTATTAAATTATTGATACTTAATACCATGCAGACTGTTAACTTAGTTAAACCTGATGATACAATCTAGAACAATGGTGATACTCGTAATAAAATTTTAATCTATTTCGTTTCCGACCTCATCAATCTCAAAAATAATCTAGTAAACAGCGTTAATGTCACAGTCACACATCAAACTGTCACTGCATACATTTCCTGAATATGTGCGTGTGTTTAATCCATTAATTCTTATAATAGACATGAATGAAGTGCAGACATGGCTGCGACAGCTTAATACCTTATGAGCATTAATGATCTACCCAGATAAAAACCTGTTTCCTGTTTTAAAGTATTTGGTTCAGCGTTTGTGTAATCTTGCTATAATATTTGGCCAAACATGGAGATACTTAGCAAAAGAAATTGTACTAACATTGTAAATTGAAATTTTTCTATTTTATACGTTACAATAATTGGCACACATATTAAATAAGAAAAGAACTTTTATTTAGAAACTAAAGAGCTTGGCAAGAATATCTATAGTATTAAAATCTCAATCAAGTAGATTATTAGCTTCGAAAGGCCTGAAGCCCTCTGGGATATCAGACGGAGCAGAGTTATTAGGCTGTGCTAATAGGAAACAAAAAACATAAAAGCTCCGTTGTTTATTTTCAGTCCATTCTTTTTGTATTGAGAGACGGAATAACGTACAGCCGCGTACACCCCGCGGGAAATTTAACTGTCTCGAAGCATGTTTTGTGATCCGCCAGTAAAACCTTTCAGTTTAATTATACCGGAGATGAGGCTGAGTAAAGAAAACATTTTTTGATGAAAGAAAACCATCGCGTCCGAAGATTTTGCTTTAAGACAAGGTTTTAACATAAGCGGAACAGAATAGACACATATGATAAATTTTAAATAGAAAAATATTGGAAAAAAACAACTCCCCGATTGCCGGTCTAACTTTCTCTACGAAAACTCTAAACATGTATATTTACGTGTGATATGGTATTATTCATGGTTCGGAGTATGAGGTAAAAGGCAACACTTAACGAAAGTAGCAAACAAGTGTCACTACACAACTGGGACTCTGCTCAGGCTTTACTCTGAAACAGCCCTAGAGCAGCATGTGTGTTTTAATTCAAAAGATTTATATACCTACAGATTATTTTGTATGATGATTAGTGAAATAAATGTATTTTTCTTTCTTTCTTTTCTTTCTATAAACATTTGGTGACCTAATTAAGTACCTTGAGGGAATCTTGATGCTATTCTTGTTTAAAAAGTGTATTCTTACCGTTCATTTCTGATTAAATAAATTCACAGACCTTTTGATCACACCTTGTTATTACTTCGAAATCTTAATAACAAATATTATACAAAAACTCGAATGGCAAACATAATGTTGAGGTTGTAAAACGCTTAACAAGATTCTTTAACAGAACTTTTTCGTAGAAGCTTACTTATATTTCTATGTTTACAACGTCACATTAGTTTATCCAAAGTGCTCATGTAATTACACAATTTGAATTGACCTTTATTGAAATGTAATAAAGTTGCTTAACGCTTATCACTTGCACTGCAGTGTGAGGGTGCAGGTCCATTAGTAGGCCTCTGAGTGATACAGCGCTGATGACTCTTACGTAAATGGGTTACTTTTTAAGACACATCCTGGATATCGAGCTATGTACTAGCTAAGTATAGTATTATGTATATTGTTGTCTGTCAATGTAATGCCTTTAAAAATAATATGTTATAGAGTGATCACACAAAGTTAAAATAACGATAAACATTAAGGAATGTCTGAACAATATCTTATCACATAAATATCTAGATAGTTTTATTTCATTGATCCAAATTTTTGCAATAGAAAGATTTTATTTATTAAATTTTAATAATGACTGTATTTGTTATTATTAACCGGCTTCAAAAAAAAGGAGGCGGGACTCAATTCGACGGAATCTTTTTTTTTGGAATACTACATTTGTATTGTCCTTTCTAACACGAGAGTAAAAATAATAAACATTCATTTCGGTCTTGTATAAAATCCGAGATTGTGCTAATTACGTTATAGTAGTTTTATCCGGTCCCACATTTGTGTTCCCTGAGGTTTCAAAGTAATTTAGCATCACAAAGTTTGAGATAACAAATATTGTTTCACTGAAATTAGAGACTTAATAACATTCCGCTAACGTGAACTAACTACGGTGTCTGAAAGTTTGTTACTCTTAATTCACAAGTCCGTGGCTTGCCAAATTAAAATGCATTTTTAATGGAGATAAACATCACCTGAGCTAATAAGTTAGGAGACAAGTGCGTGTTCCATAAAATGTCCTGATAAATAGACAGTCGCATTGAAACTGATGAAGCAATAATGTGTTTCGCCTTTGGAGTATATTGACGCTTTAAGTTTGAAGCGTATACCCGTCAATTAACGGAATGTATTTGAGCTTCAAACACTTCAGTTATCCTGGTATTAAATCAAGCGGATTATACAGCTCAATATTTGCACTAACAATAAGCTAATATCATACATCATACAGGCACATTTATGTTAAATTAAGTAGTAAGTAATCGAAATTAAAAAAAAAAATTCGGATATCAAATGCGATATTTCACGATGTTAGTTGTAATTGTCCGTATTTTCTGTTTTTTTTTGTGGTTTTTTTTATTTTAACGACGTTTCGGCACCTTTTCAGCTGCCGTGTTCAGCTTAGTTCGTGTAGTAATATAGCGCGTTTCATATCCGTAAAAGTTGTTTTATTTCAATGAACAGTGCGCGCCCAAACATAAGATGTACGTAGTAAGTAATTATATATACTACTAGAGGCCGGGCGCGGTTTCACCCGCGTGGTTCCCGTTGCCGTGGGAATTTTGGGATCATTTATAGCCTATGTTACTACTTGGGGTCTAAGGATTCTCTATACCAAATTTCGTCAAAAACGGTCCAGTAGTTTTTGAGTTTATTCATTACATACAAAAATACAAATATTTCCTCTTTTTAATATTATATATATATATTAGTATAGATACGTATAGATAACAAAAGACTAGTCTGGGAACGTATGCTGTTGGGACTTTAAACACCGGCCATCATCTTAATCCTATTCAATATTGTTCATCCAATTCCTTACTAATATTAAAAATTCGAAAGTGTGTTTGTTTGTCCTTCCTTGACCCTTAGTTAGCTAAGCAACAAATGGACTTTATTTTTGGCATAGAGTTAGTTGAAAGGACTGAGAGTAACATAGGCTACCATCCACTCCTTTAATTCCGATATTCCCACGGGAACGGGAACCATCCGGTAAAACGGGTCCTTTATGCGGTTGCATAAATCAGAAAGGCATATTTTAGAGCTGCATAACGGTTTTTGGCATTCTCATCATTTTGCATAACGTGCATACAGTATAAATCACATAGTTAGTTAGTTACATACACATAGTTTTTTCTCATAACCTTTTTTTTAATAATGGTATTGCAGTAAGTTTTTTGCCTAAATTTTAATGTTTTCACCATAACGATTACTAATCATAAAATTTTCCGGGATATCAATCTTTATCATAATATATAATTATTGCAAATAAAAGAGTAAACACTTTTTTTATATTTTTTTTATGAATGACGGGGAGACTCTTAGCCTTCATTATACCTGATGTTAAGTATTGATAAGGCTGAAGATGGAAGCGAGCCTCTCCCGGAATCCTCAACCACTGAGGAACTATCTTATCTCGATCTGCCGGAACACAACAATGCTGAAAACATTGTTGTTATGGCGTCAGGCTTAGATAAGATGGTGGTAGCTAGCCAGGCGGGCTTACAACAAGTCCTACCACCAACCAAACCGAATACAATATGTACCCCCGCTGGGAATCGAACCCGGGACCCCTGGGTCTGATACCGGTGGTTGTACCACTAGACCACAGAGGCGGTTAAAAAACTTTCGTCTTTCCGTCTGTCCGGCAGAAAACCGTGTATAGTATAAACAAAGCAAGTGTGGAAAGAGTTCGCTAATAGTAAATACTAACTAGCCTAAATATAATAAGCTTTTAGCTTACTCATATTATGCTATGCTATAATAAAAAAATATGAGTAGTTCCCTCATCTATTATCTCTCGTTAGTTTGTCCATAAAAGAACAGCTAAAATTATAACAGGCGTAATAAATTGAATTAACAATGGAGTTAAAAGCTCCACGTTTAATCCTAATAATTGAAATCCGCGCCAGACATGAGTCACTTCGAGCACAGTATAAAGATCACAGTATTTTGATGACCTCCGTGGTAGTGGTACGTACACCGGTTTTAAGGTGTCGCGTACTCTGAGGTCCAGGGTTCGTATCCCCTTAGGGACAAATGTTAATATGATGAAGTATTATAAAGAAAGCATGCTAGCAAGCAAGCATGCAAAGCAAACATGCAAGTAAGCATTCATGCAAGCAATTATGCAAACAAGCATGCAAGCATGAAATTGGGAAATACATTTCTCCGGCGCTGCCGGAAGAGCAGTCCCTTCGCCCTTGCGGACCAAAACAGACACTCCGGGCAGGGGCTGCTCCGGGCTCTAAATTGCACTCTAGTATTGGGAATTCAAGTACCACGTCAATGACCACGGCAGGTCGGGATCGGGACCTAACTCCCTATCAGACACAATAACATAAATATAAACTTACAGACGGTATACTTACCCCCATATTCTAAGTAGTTCCTCCAAAACTTTTTACACTCCACTCAACCTCGTCGTGGGTAAAAATGGTAGTGTGCGCTAGGCCTAGCACGGAGTGGCTACGTACTCTTTGGCTCCTCCAGGTCCTTACGGAGTTATGACTTAGAATACCGATTTCGAGGAGTATTTTGAATAGGTTTTCAATGAGGTTTCGTTAAGTCGAGGACGAGTAAGTTTTGGAGGAACGACTTAGAATATGGGTGTTAGTATATGTTAGTTGGTATAGTTGTATGGATAAATCCATTATGCATTTATTTTTTTATGATAAATTGCCTTTAGACGTATAACAATTATACCCATTAATTTCTATGGTTATTAAAATTATGTCAAAGGAAATTAGAGTAAGTAAAAATTATGCCGATGAAACCATTCTGTGTGCATAAACTCCGCTTATCGAAAATTATACGATTAAAAGATTTTATGCTCAAACGGTTATGCCAAACCCCCTACTAGTAGGACCACGGACATTTTTTTTAAATGAGCGACGGGGAGGCTCTTAGCCTTCATCATACCTGATGTTAAGTATAGATAAGGCTGAAGATGGAATCAAGCCTCTCCCGGAATCCTCAATCACTGAGTAACTGGCTATCTTATCTCTAACTGCCGAAACACAACAATGCTGAAAACATTGTTGTTATGGCGTCAGACTTAGATAAGATGGTGGTAGCTAGCCAGGCGGACTTACAACAAGTCCTACCAACCAAAAGGACTACGCAGTAGGACCACGGGCAATGAAGTTGCCAAACAACATTATAACTAAAAACACACCCAGGTGAAACCGCGGGTGGAAGGTAGTAATAATATAAAAATGTAGTCTCTGAATTAAAAAATGTTAATTTTGTTAGATATCCAAAGATTAATTTTACAATGTTGCTTTATGAAAACGGTGTCCCAGCTGAATTTTACACATTTAAGTGGCGTACCTGGTCTGAAATCAATACAAAAACGTCAATATTTTGCATATCAAAATGCAGTGATTTACCGGATAGCACTTAACAGCTCACTGAGAGTGCAGCTGAACGCGTTTGAGTACTCTCAATATTATTAAAACGTGACTTCTGAAATCCGTCTGATTTACGATATTTCTATCAAGTTTTATGTATTTATATAAAAACTTCCTTTAAGCTCAGACTGTTTTATTGTAAGAAAAAGAATAATTCTTATTAGCATCTAAACGGAAATATGCCCTAAGGAGCCTATAGCAGTACGTCAATGTTAAAATGTCTATTAATCCAACAACTTTGAAAACAAGATTTATAGGAACTTCATGAAATCGCGTAGCCTTGAGTTCTAATTATCGTTTGAGGGAAGTTGCCTGCGGGGGTGCGGCAAGGTAACCGGGGGAGGGGGGGTAAGTCACAATGGGAAAAGTTGCGCAATAACAAGTCAAGCTGGTTCGCAGTGCGTTTAGAACAGTCAAATATCACTCCTTGGGGTACGCGAAAAAGTCGTCAAGGGCAGAACGGAAAGTTTGCTTTGCATTATATCAGAGATTTATGCGAATGAAGCACGAAGGGCTGTTATATTGCTTTCAAAAGAGTTAATCGAACAGGAAGAAAAGTAGGGATAAAAAGACAGTTATATAACTCGATTGCAAGTTAAAGTCATTTGCTCCTTTCAATAAAAGTTTAAAGAGTAGTAAAGGTTAACGAGTTTGTTAAATCAGTTATTGACACTTTATCTTTTACTAGTTGACCCAACGGACATTCTACTCTTTCAATAAACTTGTTTGTGATCGTTTAGTCAATGAGTTTTTGCGTATCTGTTGGGAAATCATAAAAAAGGCTATTTTCATTGTGATCATTGTGTAATTGGATTTGATTCTTTCTTACTCTGAGAAGATTAATGTCGTAGTGGATAGAGGGTGATTTTCGCGGTTTAGATGGGTGGTTTCTTTTTATATAAAACATTCCTCCATTTCTCGCGTTATAGGTTGTTCCAACCAATCCGGATTCGGGACATATGGTGGATCATCTTCCATTCTCCTTCTCCATCCATCAGGCAGGTCTGTGTTTCATCCAGCAACGGAATTATAAAAAACTTGATGATGAAGATTTTGTCTTTTAACTATTTAGGGAATAGATTTAAATTTTGAGGAGTCATTTTGATTCACATTGAGAAGTTTTGCGAAATGAATTGTTTGTTTGCGAAGTGAATCGGCAGTGCACCACTAAAATTATCGAAATGTGCAATTTAAGGCTTTGGAACCGGTGAACTGGTGACTTGGAAAAAATCACAGATAAAATCTCTACCACTTCATGATTTGTGACGTGACTTCAACCTAGCTTTAACATACGTTCTTATGAAAATCTCGTTCATAATACTTAATATGTTCGAATTACTATTGTATACATCAGATCCGTTTAAAATTTCAGAGCAATAACTATCTGTTTCAAGTTTGTCCCACGAAGTGTCATATGTGTAAGTTTCTGAAATGAAACAACGACCCCGCAAACGCGTGCCAAGTCAAATGTTTTGAGATTAGTTTTACCATCATAGCTTCATAAAAGTTTAAATTGAATTTGTTGCAGTGCTACTAGAACATTTAATTGTATTTAACTGTAAGATAAGTATATTCGCTTTACGTTTGAAACATAAAATCTATGAAAAGCAAAGTACAAAAAACGTTTTGAATGTATTTAATAAAATTGTATATAAGAGGCGTTCCCGTGTAATCATCATTCACCACCAATTGAAGTGGCAACTTAACAAGATGATGATATTAATGTTGATTCAGACGATATATTATACGATTTTTTGAGGGCAAATCTGGCAATCACTAATTTAGTTATTCAACAAAAAGTTAACTTTAAAAATGTTAGGTGTACTGAGATCATCCGTAAATCCAGAGTAATATGCTTTTATTTACTCCGTTTAATAAAGTTTCATAAGTTCCACAAACATTCCCACATTTTCGTGACAACCCCTATTTAAAAGACTTACCGGCAACAAAATGCGATCCGAACAGTGGTCGTAATCGTAAAACTTTCGTGTCAGATCGCTAACCCTCCGGCGACGGGCGCGCGGTCGCGACGAGTCGCGCGGGCAAACTGCGATGCGACTCGTCGCGATGCCGCCCGCCTTAGCCGCCGCCACAGTAAATGTATGTTAAAGTAGTAGGCGAACTAGGGCTTTTCAACCAGGCTTTTTTATTTTGAGATAGTTGTATATTGTTCCATATGCATTTGGTACGTCACTCATATGTTTTGTAAAATTGAAATAATAAATTGTTCTAGGATACAAATATCGAGTCAAAATAACATTAATTTTTGAAGTAAAAACTTCTTTAGCGGCGTTGTGCACATCAGAGTTTTAAATTTTTGGGATGGGTAAAAAATGTTAAAGTCGCGTCAGGACACGTGATCGGCGCGGCGTAGGAGAGGAAATAATATCCCCCTCTCTTTTTATTGCCTGATCCTGCTGTTTCGTTTAAGCGGTCTTCACTTCTACCGGCACTCCGGAGTGCAACCCGTTGTTTTTTATCTTACGCTTAATAAAATAAATTATTTCTTTAAAAATATTCGAAGTAAGGACGTACACAGCGCAATACAATCCTGAATGACATTAAAAAGGTCGCGGACAGTTCCTGGCGGGTGCAGAGTCAAAATGCAACATCGTGATCGCTTAACGCTTTCGCTAACAGTGAACTAGAAACAATAGGTTTTTATTGTTAAGTATAACGTCTATAGCCGTTTAATGTCAGTGAACGAACTAACTGACTTAGAGTATTGTAGCGGAGCGTGTCTGTGTACGCTTCGTTTTGACGTGACTTCGTTTTGGACGTTTGTATGAAGTTACTTTACTGCTCTAACTTATACATTATACCGCCGCGGGGTGGCTTAATAAGAGAACCTTACCGCGACGGGAATTAAACTGAGTTTTGAAATGTTCTGAACCACGTTAGCCGTCCAGGGTATAAGCCTGGCGCTGAAGTGAAACACTACTCAACGTTAACTCGCCGGATATTAAACTGAGTTTTGTGATGCTTGGTGATCAAGTCATATTTTTTTATTTATTTACTTTATTCAGAAAACCAACAGCTGCAATAGGTACATATTAAATGATTACATACACGGTGTAAAAAGAGCCTTAACGAATACACGAGCTATGCATTGTGTACATAATAATAAGTAATATTACCAAAAATAAATGCTGGGAAACTACTTTCATTTTCATCGATCAAAAATAATAATATTCACTACGAACGCAATGTAAAGCGCGCAACACCCCCAAGCCGTCCAAAGCAACATACTGATTACTGCCACAACCACGATAGTACGCGCGTGTATAACTGAGTGCGTGTGTGTGTGTGTCACGGCGCGCCGCGCGCGCGACCTACTATGCGGCCACTACGTTTCTTTATTGGGTTTTAAAATTATCATAATTTAGTTTTTTTTTGTCAAAAGTAATCTCTTATTAAAGTAGTTCGATAGCGCATTGGGTAAACGTTGCGGCCTGCGAATCTTGCGGTTAAGCAAAGTTTGCAAAGGCCGGTCAGAGGATGGGTAACCAAATACTTTGTATCTCGAGCTACTTTGTGCTTCGGAAGAAACGATAAGCCGTTGGTCCTGGCTGCATTTGCAGTCGCCAATATCCTCTAATCCGCATTGGGCCCGCGTGGAGGGTCATGGCCCAGTCTCCTTGACTATCCTTAAGGAAGACCTATGCCCCAGCAGTGGGAACATTAAATGGCTGACGACGAATCACTTATTTCGTGATTCAAGAAAAGATTTTGACAATAATTTAGCCTTATAACTGCCCGATAGCTTAGTGGTTCAGACGGCTGGCCGCCCGAATAGCGGAACGACCTTAGCTAGGTCCTAGCTAGGTTCGATTTCCGCGTTTCACGTTTGCGCCATCGTACAAGTTCGTCAATTACCTACTTATCTGCGTTGCCTTAATAAATTCGATGCTCGGATGAAACATTTGAATTTAAATAACATTTTAGTGTTTTAAATACAACATAACAAAAAATTATAAAAACTTTTTTTTTATGATTTTGTCATTTTTGCATTTTTCAATGCTATTTTTATAATTATGGTAAATTTTAAATAGAAAAATATTGGAAAAAATCACTTATGGCCGAGTTATTTTTTTCCAATATTTTTCTATTTATAAAAACTGTTTTTTGATTGCCGTAAGTAGTTAGTAAGTACTTACCTAGTCTTCTTCAACAACTGGTCTTTCGATGCTGACCAGCTGCGGTTCAAACTGCCGCCCACCAACGTGGAGACAGTAGCGTGCCCGTTTCACGGTGTGTTCATGCACACGCTCTAGGATGCCTTCCCGAACCGACCGTTGCTTAAGATCTTCAAAGACCTGGATTATCCTTTGCCGCTTCTCGTCAGCCGTCTGGCAAGGACTATCAAACACACGGTCTTTGACATATCCCCACAAAAAAAAGTCCAGAGGGGTCAAGTCAGGTGACCGCGGAGGCCATGCATGCGGACCGTGCCTTCCGATCCACTGGTCACCGAATAGCTCCATGAGCCGCTCTCGAACCGGTCTCACAATGTGTGGGGGGGCGCCGTCGTGCTGATACCACGTCTGTCGTAACTGTGCTAGTGGCATGTTCTCCAACACTTCTGTTACGTATCCATTTATTAAGGATAAATAAGCAGACCCGTCCATTCGAGGTGGCAAGAAAACTGGCCCCAAAATCTGGTTTCCAATAATTCCAGCCCAAACGTTGTGCTTCCACCTCGTCTGGAACCCAGTCTCTTGAGTTTGGGAAGGATTTTCCCGAGACCAAAAATGGGAATTTCTTCGGTTCCAGAGGCCATTGTTTGTGAACGTGCACTCATCCGTAAAAATTACGTTCTTAACAAAATTAATGTTTTGCCTAAGGACCCACGTGCAATAGGCTGTTCGGCGTTGCGCGTCACCTGGAACGAGTGCATGAACCCGATGGATTTTATAGGGCCGTTGCCTGTCCCTTTTCAATACTTTGTGCACTGTCATGTGTGATACTACATGCCGAGCGCGATGACCAGGCCTTCTACGCAGTACCTTCGCTGCTGTTCTCACGCCTAAACGAGGGTTTTCACGCATAACATCAAGAATAGCCTGTTCGGTGGCAGGTCTTATTTGGACGCCACCACCCTCCGAGACGGGCACAATCGGCTGGTGGTCCAGCAAACGCTGTACAGCTCTGGTAAAAACACGAGGATCGCGGGGCTGAACTGCGCTGGGGTGTTCAACTCCGTACAGTCGCAACGCCTCAGAGGCATTTCCGCGGGCCATACCATAGCACATAAGCATGTTCACATACTCCCTAGCACTATACGCATGCCAAGGCATCTTGAAAGATTGCTTTGCTTTATCACTCACTCGATAACACTGAGCAAAAAATTACTCTCTCACACACACACAAAACACACAACACAAACACAACACACCAACACGAGAACAGTAAGTACTTAGTTTACTCGAATTCGAAATTTCGGGGCTAAAAAACTGCATGTACGCATTCGATAACGTAAGAAACCGAACTGATAGAACATAGCAATGGCGGTTTCTGGGCGGGCGGCGGCGAGCGAGAAAGGCAGTAGTTACTTTGACAAATCTCTTTGATTTCGCCGCGCCGCGAGTCGGGTCGCACGCGCCGAGGAGCCACTGCTCGCCCCTCCCGCCCCGCGCCCGACCGACAGACACCGAACGCACCCGAACGCACGCCCTTCCCGCGCCCGCGCCCGCCCCGGGGCGGCCGATGCGAAATGCGGCGAGACGGGCGATAAGTGTGTGCGTTACCCTCGCAAAATGTTGTGCTTTCACACAGAGAGAGCACAGGATCAAAGCGCACAGGTTTGAAAAAAATACCAATCAGAGACCTTAATTTGTTTAAACATTAGTTTTTGAATTGGTTGACGCAAACCAATGTAATTAAATGGTTTTGAAAATCAGAAATAACGTACTTGCAAGTAAACTAGTAAACTTTTAATTAAACAAATAGCTGCAAAAATACCCGTGGTAAACACTTATTTCGTCAAGAGTTTTAGATATTGTAGCTTTACACGATATAAAACTAAAAACAAATTTGATAAATTTTAGACTGGTCGTACTTTAGCAATCGAATACTAAACATGACTAACATTAAACAAATTAAAGTGATTCACGAACACTCGTTCCTGTTAATTTCAGCTTTCAATTACGGCTATCATGAAAGTTTAAACTAAAACATTCTACAAAAATTCTCTGAAAAGCCGACCAAATTGTAGATGTCACAAAAAAGCGACCGCACCATACGTACGGGCTATCTACGCAAATCAGCTGTTTATTATCCGATGTTTTGCACAGTTATGGAGAAAAGCGTTATTCGTACTAATAGATTTAATAATAATAGATTTTACGTTATGCAAAACAAGTATTACGACAATGAAGGTTTAGGTGGAGCTAACACTCGGAATACCTACTTGAAGCAAAATTTTATGTAGCGTTATCTCGCTCTCTAGGGAAATCTCTCTCTTTCTTATTCATTTTGTTTTCTTATTTTAACACTATTAAGTAAAAGGATAAGTCAGTATCTTGGATTCTAAATACTTCCACCACCACGTAGGTAGATAGAAATTATAAATGCACCATTTGTATTGATTTTTAAAACATAAATTTCAACATAAATATGGGATTTTGTTTGTGTTTTTAAGAATTTTGGGTTGTTGTAAAATCAATAAGTCATAAGTCATTTATTCCATAAAACAATATTACATTGTGTCGGAAATTAAGTAACACATAAACAGATTATAAATTCACTATCAAATTTTCTAGAGAGTGAGATAACACTACAGTGCGACACAAATGAGTAGAAAATAATGGGGGACCACTAGTCAATAATTAGCAACCATTTAGCAAATATTTCACTATTTCCACTTCTTAATATGAAAAAAAATTATTTATTATAAAGACGCTAAAAGTTTGACAGCAGAATTACTATCTTAACAATCGTCATTTTGCCTTACATTGAAGTTGATAATAAGTTCCTCAAAAGTCCGTTTTCTTCTCTTTTGTGTCGTACTGTACATAAACTTTAGCTTCAAGTAGGTATTCGTGTAGCTTCACCTATACCTATAACTTCATGGTTACGTTACGACTGTCAAGACGTTAGTTCTGCTGTCTAACCATTATGTCTTGTCTTCTAAAATTTAGTTCAGTGCGACAAGGCTTATAATGAACGTGATTCAAACGTCATTGTGCAGCGCCTCTGCCCGCGTTAATTATAAGCCTTGTCACACTTGCAATAAGGTATTTAATGAACATGCCAAAAAAACTCACCGTCTAAACCTTTCATGGATCATGACAAACATTTTAAAAACAAAATCAGCTAAATCGACCCAATAGTTCTCGAGTTATAGCGAGACTAGATTTTTATCAAAAACTTTTGTACTCAACTGTACTAACAAAACATTCGTATTATCCCGTCCATTTAAGGTGGTAACGCTTATGTATGGTGCGGTCGCTTTTTTGTGACCTCTACAATTTGGTCGGCTTTTCCGAGAATTGTTGTACTATTCTTGTTTTAGTTTAAACTTTCATGATAGCCGTAATTGAAAACTGAAATAAACAGGAATGAATGTTCTTCAATCACTTTAATTTGTTTAATGTTAGCCATGTTTATTAATGTAATGGGAACTGCGTATTCGATTGCTAAAGTACGACCAGTCTAAAATTTATCAAATTTGTTTTTAGCTTCATATCGTGTAAAGCTACAATAACTAAAACTCTTGACATAATAAGTGTTTACCACGGGTATTCTTTTGCAGCTATTTGTTTGGTTAAAAGTGTACTATTTTACTAGCAAATACGTTTTTCTGATTTTCGAAACATTTAATTACATTGGTTTGCGTCAACCAATTAAAAAACTAATGTTTAAACAAATTTAAACAAATTAAGGTCTCTGATTGGTATTTTTTTCAAACCTGTGCTTTGAACCTGTGCTCTCTAAAGCACAACATTTTGCTTGGGTAACGCACTCGCGACAAGTACCTTGTATTGATCACTTGTTAAAAATTATTTCGAAGTAGGTAATTAGCGATGACAGCATTAAAAAGATTAAACTCTTGTTTTAAAGTAACGTAAACGTAACTGAAAAATGATATTTTTTTTATCCATGATTGAATAAATAATGTTGTATTATTTCATGACTATTCACTAGACATTGTGGGTTTTCGCGTGTACGTTTCATTGAAATGAAACACTTACGAATCTAACTGCACGTTTATTAGAGTTATCAGATCACAAAAGAGATTATTGTGTTTTGTTTTAGGTTTTGTTTTCCGACGGTTCGACACCTTTACAGGGGCCGTGGTCACGATGGGACTTATTTCTTATCTTATCGCATTTAAGTTTTACATGTTCGATTTTAATCTAAAAATAACTTAGATAGTTACCTACTTAATCGTAAAATGGAAAATACCTACCTAAACTATCCTGGTAAAGTTAAAGAATAATGTGTAATTTATCGTCGGCCATTAAATGTCTTCACTGCTTTGGCATAGGTCTTTCTTATGGATAGTTAAGGATACTAGGCCATGACACTCCACGCGGGCCCGATGCGTATTGAAGGGACTGCCGTTGCAGCTGGGATCAACGGCTTAACGTGCCTACCGTTCCGAAGCACAAACGAAAGAGCTCGAGATAGAAAGTATTTGGTCACCCATCCTGTGACCAACCATTGCGAACGTAACTTATTTACAACATTCACATGCCGCGGCTCTTGCCCACTTAGTCATCGAGCTTCTACCAGTAATTTAAAACGTCTGGGGTGTAAAATTCGATTAGATCTAAAGGACAAGCCGTCGTGCTTTGCGCGTCGCCGCGGCTGTGCCTTGGTGGTCTAGTTGATGGGAGCGTCCAATCCCAACTCTTGAAAGCGCGGGTTGGGCTCCTGCCCGTGGCGGGTTTATTCTTCTCACAACTTTTGTTATTTATTCGTATCGCATTTGTTTAGTGCCGAAAAACCTGTTGGACACGTTAGATAGTTACCTACTTAATCGTAAAATGCAAAATACCTACCTAAACCATCCTGGTAAAATTAAAGAATCATGTGTAATTTATCGTCGGCCATTAAATGTCTTCACTGCTTTGGCATAGGTCTTTCTTATGGATAGTTAAGGATACTAGGCCATGACACTCCACGCGGGCCCGATACGTATTGAAGGGACTGCCGTTGCAGCTGGGATCAACGGCTTAACGTGCCTACCGTTCCGAAGCACAAACGAAAGAGCTCGAGATAGAAAGTATTTGGACACCCATCCTGTGACCAACCATTGCGAACGTTGCTTAGTCACAACATTCACAGGCCGCGGCTCTTGCCCACTTAGTCATCGAGCTTCTACCAGTAATTTAAAACGTCTGGGGTGCAAAATTCGATTACATCTAAAGGACAAGCCGTCGTGCTTTGCGCGTCGCCGCGGTTGTGCCTTGGTGGTCTAGTTGATGGGAGCGTCCGATCCCAACTCTTGAGAGCGCGGGTTGGGCTCCTGCCCGTGGCGGGTTTATTCTTCTCACAACTTTTGTTGTTTATTCGTATCGCATTTGTTTAGTGCCGAAAAAGTTGTTGGACACGGATGAAAATTTAAGTGTAAAAAAGTAAGAAGCTAGATAAAAATGGAGATTTTGAATAATTGTGAAAAGTAGGTTACTTTATTTTATTATTATTGAATTATCTACAAAATTGTCGGTGTGTATTTAAACGGGCCTATACCTAGCAGTAGGTGTTATGTGGCTGAGACAACGACAACGATTTAAACGGGCGGGCGTCGGGTGACCGACCGCGAGCAGTGGTTGACCGGAACAGCTGATCGTGCGAATGTGTGTGTGCGCTCGCTGCGTAGCCGCCGCGCGACACGTATTTTTGCGAGCATTTGGAGTTCATTGCGGCTCGTCAAGTTCAGATGCATTTTTCGTTAGGAATTCCAAGAAAAATCATGAAGTTTATTAATAGGTACGTTTTATAATGTAATTTAGTAACTGATTTTATCAAAAAGTCTCAAAAAGATTTGTCACTTTGTTGGTCAATAATACCGTAACTATTGATTTCCCAGGTATGGTTCCTTACAAAAAAATCTTCGTAATAATAGATAGAATACGAGACTTTCGTTTTCGTTAAGGGTCAATTTACACCCAGTATATGTAGGTCTTAAATAAAGCTAATTACAGGTTTCCATAGCTATAAAAAAAAGACAATATAATTACAAAGTGAAATAAAATATCATTAGATCATGCAATAGCAAATTAATTGAGTGGGTTAATTAAGTACAAATAAATTTTACCGAAATACTGTTTGGGTTGTTCATCATCTGCTCAAATATTTTCAAATGATGGAGAACATTTAAGAACATATTACTTAGTTACTTTATGTGCTTACTTTGGTATAATATTGTCTAAGTTAAACTAGATTATACAATACAATATTTCCTGCTATTACAGTTTTCTGAAATCTTCGTTTTTTTTTAAACGATTAAGTGATTTTAAATCGAACCAAGACAAAATAAGATGAGGTATTGGTTCAATGATTTTTCTAGGAGAAAACGATTTAATTGATACACACACCGGTATGCGAACTAGAGATATCGGATTCGATTTCCAGTATTGGTTGGTTGGAGGTAGGACTTGTCCTTAGTCCGTCTGGCAAGCTACCACCACCATCTTATTTAAGTCTGTCGCCATAGCAACAATGTTTTCAACTTTGTTGTGTTCCGGCGGTTACCTAATAAGATACCCAGTTACTCAGTAGTCGAGGGTGCCGAAAGAAGCACGTTTCCACCTTCAACCTTATGATGAAGGCAATGTGGTTCCACATTGTGTGTAAAATAAAATCAAAAAGACGTTTGTAATCGTTTGCTATCTCGTTATATTTTTATACTAACCAAAACATAGAATAGAAGTAACCATTTGCTTACAAATTACAGTAACATGACTATGATTTCATGTTAGCTACTAGTTTAGCCGGTATTTATGAACCGCCCACCAACTTGGGCGGCGTGAGCCAGTTTATGCGCCGCCACTATTGAATTAAATTGCGAATGGCACGGCAACTTTGGGTTTTAAACTAAAACAAAAGAGAACTTTAATGTTTGGTTATTATATAGATACAGTGTTTAATTTTTTCTTCGTTTTGGATTGATGATAGTTCACTATTGTTTCAACTAAATCCAGATAATTGAACAATCTGTATTAATTAAACAGAAATTTTACCTACAGTATTATCGTTATGATTTTGGGAATTTAATATATTTTAAGTAAATTCTTTAACTGTATCAAAGTATGGCCAAACGAAATCGTAGATAGCTGTTATTTGAAGTAAATGTATAGAGAATACGTTAGTTCTATGCTTACATAAAACTAAGGGATGAAATTGCCTAATATATTTTTTTAAAGGCGTATACACCTTTATTATCTACATTATCTCCGCCCTGTGCAGTTAGCGCTGCCTTTCAGAAAACTGAAAAGTGATTTCTGCGATGCAAATCAACAGGCAAGTTCTTGCTATGGAAGGTATCATTTTGCAGATTTACGCAACGCCACTTCATATAAATTTTTCTCCTGACCGCCCACGACTCATAGGAAATCAACTTCAGAATAATTACTTTACATATTTTCTGTAATTTACCTACGCTAAAAATCGGATCTATGAACTTGTCACCTAGGTAAAAAGTGACGAAAAATAAACTAGTTACAAGATTTCCTGAAAACTACTACCAATTTCAAAATTTAAAATGGGACCAACTTGGGAATTGCCCTGATGTAACAGCGTTTGAATCATTCCAATCGGTCCAGCCGTCTTCAAGTAATCGGTGAATTCTTTTAATATTATTTAAATTAAATGTATTATATAAAAAGTATGTTTGAGTAAAGCACTATATATATATGTGCCTCGCCGTTAATGGCAATTGCCTGTCTCGTATCAGTGAAGTCCTGGCCCACGGCTGGGCCTTCAAACTCATACTCGACCTGCAATTGCCTATTTCACGGCCTTTGCAATAATGTACTATTATTAACTCGTAAAAATGTCAAACAATTAACGAGAACAGCAAAAACTTTATGAGTTTGAATAATATATAGGGCCGGTCTCCTTTCCAAACAAATGTCAAATATATTCATTAAATCCGCAATCAATGGCACCTTCATTAGACTTAGAGAATGAAACGCCCGGAAAGTTATCACTTTGTTTTTACAGAAATACCGGTCAAGCGTGTCTTTTTTTCTATTTTAGTTAAAGACATCAGGTATGGTTTATTTATTTATTTAAACTTTATTGCACATATACAGCAAATGGCGGACTTAATCCCCTTGGGCATTCTCTACCAGTCAACCGGAAAGGATGTAAAAAGATATCCTGGCGGCAATAAAACAAGTAACTGATTTTAAAATTAACGATATTGAACACATTATACTTAAGTACCTACATTATTATTACAAAAAGAGGTATAAAGGCTAAGAGACCCCGTCGTTCATAAAAAAATATATATATATTATTTTAATACTTTGTATAAATAACTAAATGAAAATGGATTATCGATATCTTATATTTGGCGCGCACTGTTCATTGAAATAAAACAACTTTTACGGCGATCACACGCGCTATATTTCACGAACTAAGTTGTTATTGTCCGTTTTTTTGGTTTTTAGGGGTTTTTTGATTTTCCCGACGTTTCAGCACCTTTTCAGCCTTTTCAGCTGCCGTGGTCACGGGATGACAGCAGCTGTCATCCCATGACCACGGCAGCTGGAAAGGTAAATGTTGTTTTATTTCAATGGATTATCGAATTAATTAAATATAAAGTATTTTTATTATTTTCTGTAATTTTATTATTTTCTGTTATTGATGAAAATACTAAGTTAAAATGATAAATAATTCATTTGATTTTATTTTACAAAATATCGTAAATATAATATGAAGTTTAGCAAAGGTCAATCATTTAATAAGAAAGAAAACCAATAGAAACTAGAAAATATTTCTATTTCAATAAATATTTATTTATAATAAAATAATAGAATAATAGAATAAATATTTTTCTATTTCTATTTCTATTTTTCTATAAAATAAACTAACTACATTAAATTTTACATTCAATGTAATCAAAGGATAGGCATTTTAGTATGTTTAAATTTTATAATTCAATTTAATAAAGTGTCACTTTACGAGTGAAAACGTTAACTCGGTCGATCCATTTTACTTCTAAGTTATTTGAAGTGAATAATTATTTCAAAATAAACATTAAAATAACACAGATCAATAGAATTAAATAGGAAACTTATAATGAAAATTAGTAGAACTAAAAATTACATTCTTATTATTATCTTAGTAATCATGGAGAATCACTTCGTGCGCTGCCTGCTCATGTGTTCCCGATTCCTACAACATTGGTCTCTTCAAGGCGAGAGTGAATAGGCATTTCCTGGGCAAGCATGTTACACCTTAGACCACATCCTGTTTACTAAGCACGATGGTGGTCAAATGCCTACCCAGTTACTTGTAAAAAAAACAAACTCAATAAGTATAGATAATAGTAAATTTTTACTTCTGAAGGGAATCCTCTTCATTCCAAAAGCAAAATAAGTAACATATTGCCACCAACTTACCAAAATAAAGAAGAAATAAAGAATTTCATTAGTATATTTGTAAATTAAAAGAAAAAAAGTTATTTTCATCTGACTCGATGCCCAAAATATCGAGGCACATTAAATAAACTTGAGAGAACTATTATATGACTTTCCGCAAGTATGAAAATGGTAATAAAATACGGCACAACTATTAATATTTATTTTTTTGGGTATTTATATTAATTTATTCAATACTTACACAAATAAAGAAATTATTTGTGGGGTTTCAGAGTTTTTCAAAAAAGATAAAAAAAATATAACGATCAATGAATTGTCAGAGTGTTGACTTTGCAAAGGCTTTTCTTTCATTTGGAATAATATGTTTTTTTCCTATACCAAAGAGCATGTAACAAAAATTTAACGACAAAATAATAGTATTTTCATATTTCTCAGCTGATTATTAGAATTTTTTATCGACTTTCAAAAAAGAGGGTTGGTTTTTTATATGTATGTACACCGATTACGACGAGACTTCTGATCCAATTCACGTTATTATTTTTTATATAATTATACGATTATTTTTGTTCAAAGCGGAATAGTTGCCAGTTGGTCCCTTAAAAATTTGGTTCAGTGTGGCCTAGTTTTTTTTATGTTATGAGCATTTTCGTTAAGATTTAATTTGCACGATACTTTTTTTTTATAATGTACATGAAACCTAATCTAATCTAGAGAGAACTTTCTGTAGTTCACAAAACATCCTATTACAGACATTAAGAAGTAAAAAAACTGCGTAAAAAACCTACTTTAAAATCTAAAGAGCAAAGATAAGCCTTTTGGAGTCGGTGCAAGCCAAGGCAAGAAAAATAAAAGAATAGGAGCTCAAAGTAGAATGCTTTGGCTGGCACCGACTCCAAAGGGCTTATTTTTTTGCTTTTTAAGTCGGTTTTTCTTAACGCAGTTTTTTTTTATATAAAAAGATATGAATATTCTCGAGACCGTATGCCAACTATTTACAAATTTTGCCCACAGATTTCAGTGTCTTTTGAATTGGTTATACAAAGCATCGTGTCTACTTCAAAGATGGGACACGTTTTGTATTTCAAACCAACTTCAAATTTGAGAATCGTATGTTTTATTGCGCCATTTCATTCAAAAAGTTGTATCATTGCAATCTTCTAGCGCAAGAATCCGAAGGACTCCTAGATATTATGATACATGAAGCGCGCTCCTTGGAATTTATTCTTGTGATTATTAAATTAATACAGAACCCGGTGACCGCCGTTAATGTATTCTTTTGTCCTCTAAGACGGCTGTTATTTACATTTAAAATTGCGCAAGTAACTTTTTCTACCGGACTTTTCTTTGTTTCAACAATCATGGTTGTGTTAATAATGAATTTAATAAGGCAGAGGTATCGTTTTTCTTTAATAAAATCATCATTCAAGCAAGGCTTATTTAATCTAAAAGTGACTACAGTCATGTTTATATTGTTTAGATGTTGAAATACAATGACACAATATTCAGGTACGTATGCTCTTTTTCCCGACAGAGCGGCATTATCACAACATTTCACGCTCGCTACTCGAATACTCGTGATTGTTTCACGACGAATTTGGCGAATGGATCGTTGTGGGAGCCGCGAATAACGGTGCCGAGGATGTAAAACTTTTCATTTTTTATTTTTCGTGCAAACCTATTTGATATTTTGTTTACATTCTCACGGAAAAAATGTATTTTTACTCGTTTTTTTTAAATATACCGCTTTTCCCATAGTTATGGTATCAGAATCAGAATCATTTTTTTTCAGAAAATTATAACAGTATATTTTCCCGTCGTAAAAAGCAGCCGATATTAGTATCAGACTCTCCAATCATCTCTAAAAATAGTAGAGTAAAAACCCAAACAAACTTTTGCACCCCTTTTCACCCCCTTAAGGGACGAACTTTGAAAAACGCTGAAACACGTATGTCAGTTCTGTTGAAGAGCATTAATACCAATTATGAAGTAAATCTGATCAGAATTACATTAGTTCCCATACAAAATTCAGCACTCCTTTTCACCCCCGTAGGGGTAGAATTTTGGAAAACGCTCATAAACGAAATTCATTATTTCTGTTGTGGATTATATTTACAAAGTTTCACGCTAATTGATAACAGGAATAAAATGTTTCAATGGTCACTTCGTATTTTTCACGTTTTTTTGCACTATTCATTGAAATGCCATATTAATATTACTTGTAAGTCCCTAGCAAAACAAAAGTAGAGCCTTTCCATATTAGTACTTGCGAAAACTATTTAATAATCGATGCTTTTCTAAATTCTCTACAATAAAAAAATCATTAATACGGAAAGTAAAATTTCAATTTCAATCGTTTATTGCATAAACCGTAATGTAAATAAAGGTGGAATAAAGTGGTGGAAATAAAGGTCATAATGGACCCTGTCGGGCACAGCACCTGGATAAGAGGAAGAAGAGAAGTCTTATGAAATTATATTTTACTAATGTAAAATTATATTTAGGACAGTTTTAATCTTATTTTATTGTAGGTAAGCTGACTATAAGGTAAGTACTTATATAGAATGTTTGTAGGTATCTATTTTTAACACAATCCAGTGTTATTATAATAAACTAGGCCTTATCGTGCAACAATTTCCTCTTATATTAAATATGTTTCAAGATTGTAGATTTGTGTTTGGCAACGACATGTTCCTTTGTAAATGTTGTTGCTTCTGTTAAAGCTGATAAGTTTCTTGCGGCCGTTCTTCTTATCAGTTAAAAGATGTCCTGAATGGCTGGTAGGAAAAAAAAATTGGACGATTCGAAAGCACTTATCTATAAGTCTATTTGAATAAAAATCTTTGACTTTGACTTTGAATTTCTACCATTAAAATAGTATCAATGAAAAAAACTTACTTAAATCCAGAACCAATGTACAGTTTTTACATATATTTTTTTTGTTCGCTTATATACCTGCACGTGTGTCAGCGCAAACCACCGGTAAATACTTTCACAGAGACGCCCCGTGACGCGGACGAGACTCGAACCTGCCTCTTTACCCCCAAAACTCTCTACTGCACTTTAAAATCGTTTATTGCGAAGGTTGTGGTGAGTTTTGTGTGGACCTACTGTATTGAGCTTATGCGTCTTGAGAAGATAGCTGAAGAATCATATCCCTACTCAAACTTTGATTAGAAGCGCTTAAATTTAGTGGCCGCTAACGACTTTCTACACGCGTGATTACCAATCCCGTGGGAACATAGGGATGAACTTACAAACCTTGTGCTTTAATCCTGGCTTTAAGCTATCAATCAGTTTTTGTGGGGTCTTAAAAATACTAACATAAAAAATATGTTAGATTCATTTAGCCATTATTACATAGTGATGACCTACGCATTGCGTATAATTTGAGCACCAAACTAAAGCATAATAAGATCTTACTAAGATAAAAGTAGTTGAGTCTTTGGAAGTAACTACAAAAAAAAGATACCAGATATTTTTAGATTATTTGCAATTGTTTGGGATTTCATAATTATGTAATTATTGTTATAAATACTTAATAAGAAAGAGTGAAATTTAATAGATTTCACAAATATTGCGTTGATTTAAGCACAAACTATAATCGAGTTATTGCACTATATAACGAAATATAATTAATGTTAATTTAATTTAAAAATAATAATTATTAACTAAATTTCATACTTATTTAAATAATTAAATTTGTAATACTTTGTACAAGGTGTCAAAGTCAAAAGTGCTATACAATAATCTTAAGAACTTGTAAACAAATAGTCAACAAATAAAAGTAATACGCTTTGTAACCCTTTATCTACATAATAGTTATACAACCTTGCTAGTACGTTATTCCTGCCGAAAGGCAGCTATACGCAGCGGCAACTGGCAGATAACGGCGCCGCAGAGGTCGCGAAATCCTACTTATTTTATAAATGGTAACATAATGTATGTCAGTTTGTTTTTTTATTTGTTTGTTACTCTTTCACGCAAAAACTACTGAACGGATTTGGATGAAATATGGTACGTAGGGACTTCAAATAGTGGACTATCACATAGGCTGCTTTTTATCCCGATATTCCCACGGGAACGGGAACCAAGCAGGTGAAACCGCGGCAGCCGCTAGTACTTGATAAAAAAGAGTAAACTTTACAAAATTTCACAGAGCAAACTAACGTCAATGAAAGGTATTTATGATATCGCTGAACGCGTGGAATTAAAAAAAAGGTTGAACCCAGCGTATTGTTATGCAACGTCACTAATTTAGATAATTTTCGTAATGACTTTTTTAACCCGTGAGAAGGCGCGCCTAATTTTGTTACACGGAGAGGCGCGCGCGAGCAAATTGCTCACACCACTTTAAACGCTCATAATATCTACTGTTGTAGTACTAAATGGCTTATAAAGGATTTATATGAATAAAATAATGTTTAATACGTTAGAAAATAAGTTTTTATTAATACTATTCCAGTTATCACAATAAAACATTTTATTATTTTATTTATTTATTATTTATTACTATGAAACATAAATGCAACTTCTAGAGCAATTATCAAAACAACTTATTTATATATTTTTTTAAATTAGCATTTTACATATAAATCCCATAAAAATGTAACAAAACAAAAACTTAAAAAATTTACTCTTCCATGAGATCTTGACAAGTGTGCCTCTCGAAACATATTGATAACATATATGTGACATGTTCGGTGCATAGTAATTGCTTGCATGACGTGCACGCCTTTTTTTAACCGTCCATTCTTCCATCTGGGATATAATGTATCTGATTCCATTTCATCCGAAGATTGTTCGGTATCTGTTGCATGAGGACTGTGATGACGGTACAATCACTTTCTATGCTGTTAATATGATTTTGTTCTGCATTCTCACGATCCGCATCTAACTCATCACAAAAATCCTTTTCCAACTACGCACAAATGTGTGCTTGGTGTCGATTGTCCATTTTCTATGTTTATTAAAGCTAAAAATAAATATATTATTATTAAATTATAATTACAGTGTGTTAATGTAATAATTAAGCAATATAATACAAATTAACAAAACAATAGTTTGTAAAATACAATAATACCCTTTTTTATTAGAAAAATAAATACTTACACGGATGGGCGCGTAATGAGCTTCGCTGCGCAGCCGTAACAGAACAGACCGACACAAAAGTTGCGTCAGGGGGTAGGGCATGAATAGTTAGGAAGGTACCTAAGCATTTGAGACGTTATGGCGTTTCTATACCAAAAAAAATATTGATTTAATTTTTGCGTGAGCAAAATGCTTATAGCGCGCCTTCTCACGGGTCAATGTAAAAATACTACTTTATGCCGATGATATCAAAATATTTCGTGTTATTAATTCGCTCATCGACTGTCAACTATTGCAGGATGATTTAAATCGTTTATCCCATTATTGCACAGTTAACAATCTTCATTTAAATATAGATAAATGTCATATAATTTCATTCAGTAAAAAGAAAAAACCTTTGCACTTTGACTATTGTTTAAATAATAAAAATCTTCTTAGAGTGGATGAGCTGAGAGACCTGGGAGTATTCTTGGACATTGAACTATTATTTACCTCACACATTAATAAAATAATTTCTAAAGCTTATAAAATGATCGGTTTCATTTTTCGTCAAAGTGTTTACTTTAAAGATCCCAATACACTAATTTTACTTTATAACGCCTTTGTTAGATCTGTATTAGAATATGCATCAACTGCTTGGAATCCTCAATATATTACTAACACTTCAAAATAAATTCATTAGACGCTTTAAGTATAGGTTTCCGAATTTTAACGCTGACAGTATCACATCCTTGAAGCTGCGAAGGGACCAACGTGACATTATTTTTCTATATAAATTAATCAATGGCATAGTGGAATCACCCTACCTAATTAGCTAATTTTTTTATAAATGTAAAATGATGAGTCTTAGATCTACTCAAACTTTTGCACCTCCCCTTTGTCGCACCAATTATGCCTCTAACCGCTTCATTATTAGATCATGTAGTAATTATGATAAGTAATACCAACATGTTGACATATTTGGTATTAACTTTAAGAAATTTAAGAAAACAATTTATACATAATTTATTAAATTTTTGCCAAAATTATTATTATTTTTTAACCCACCTCATTAGTACTATATTATGTATGCCTTTGTTATCGATTATTTTCATAGTTAAACATAGGAACAAAGTTTATTTTTAGTTTATTTTATGGATTTAAGTTTACTACATAAGAAACATAACTTTATATTGTGTTCACTCAATTAAACTGTTTTATTTATTGTGGAAACTGTCATTGGCTTTTGTATTACTCATTAAGTATAGCATTAAGGTAATATTGTATGCTGTTTGTTTCCCAAAAATAAAGAAATAAATAAAGGTTTTAGATACCTATTATATTAAACTTTGCATGCACTATTTGCAGTACTTATTTTTTACTATCAAAAGATACGCTATTTAACCCTGTACCTGCACAATAATTATACCTAAAGCTTGCTAGTACGTTATTCCTACCGATAGGCGGCTATAGTCGTCACTGCGGCAACTGGCAGATAACGCCGCCGCAGAGGTCGCGATAAGGCGGAGTCGAATTCACGAACACGTTAAGATATCGGAGATGGCCTCTTCTGCCAAATCCGTTCTAGTGGGGAGCTGACATAGCAAATACTTATATCAATTTTAAATAGAAAAATATTAGAAAAAATAGAACTAGTACTAACAATTTGCTCCGACAGGAAATGAGGAAAATGCAACAATCCTTGTCTTCTTGTATAAGCGCGTTTAATATCCGGAAAATTTGTTTTATTTCAAAAAGTAAGTTTGTTTATCCTCGAAGAATATGTACTTATACACATCGAATCAAATCAAAATATTCTTTAGTCAAATAAGCATATTACACGCATTTTTGATCGTCAGTTTTGCCCACCCATTCAAAACACTTTTAGCAGACAAGAAAAAACATAACATACTCATAAAAAGTTGAAAATAATATTTATTTACCCTAATTATTTATTTATTACGTCTATAAATGTTCACAGATCGTGCAAGTGCCTAGCGATAAGTACATATCGGTCCCCGATGTCTGTGAAAATTTATAAACTTATTAAATAAATAATTATGGTAAATAAATATTATTGTTAACTTTTTAAGAGTATTTTTTTGTGTTGGGGGTTTTTTAAATTTTAAATTAATTTTTATTTCAAGCTTTTTAACATTTTATTATTAAGATCAAATTGTCCGATGATAGGACATATGGAAGGTAGTCAGATGTCCTCATCAACTATTAAAGAGCTGATGATCTTCAAACGGCTGATCAGGTCATGGTTACCTTACCATATACTTTCAATATCATTGAAGTAACACGGTACCAAATTTCGAGTCGATCGGACATAAGGAAGTTAGTCAGATTCCTCATAAACTAGAAAAGAGCTGATGATCTTTAAACAGCTGATCAGATTTTTATGAAACATGGCTAAGAACACTTGGGATAAAATTATCTATGACAATAAAAAAAACTAAACGGAAATCGGTTCATTCGTTTAACAGCTACGATACCACAGACATATACAAAAACAGACACGTTAAACTTTTAACACCCCTCTCTTTTTAACTTGCCAGCTTTATCAAAACGAGCAGTAGATTAGGAATAATGACTTAAGGTGGATTTTCGTGTTAATAATTTAACTATTAAACAAAGAAATATACCTACTGGAGGAAACATTAACTTAATCTATTTTTGAAGTCGGTTAAAAAGCCTAATTCGCAGCACTATTTGAGTGTTTGATAAAGGAGCAAAGTTTGTTGGGTCACGGTCCCAAACCTTTGAGCTCTTGATGCCTTTTGTAAATGGAACGGATTTCCCTAGTACCGCGCGTGACGACCAATCTTATGGACGGAAGAAAAAAAGCTTTGATTAAATCAATAGGTATAATCATAGATAATAACAACTAATTAATGAAACATTACAATATTAACAAATTCATGTACAATTATTACTTTTCAAAATTTGCAATCTAAAAATAATGATGGGGATCTGTGACACTTTTGTTTGTAAACCTACTTAAGAAAGTGTTTTTATTTTTGCATTTGACTATTATATTATAAAAAAAGAAACTTCACCTTTCTGTCAGGAGATTGGACATTTTTAAGCTTTCAATTTATCTTATTCTCAAAGCGGTCGCCATCACTGCCTCGCTCTGCCTGATTCCATTCGGAGTTTACGGAAAAACGAGCCCAAACGACGACGTGATCTCGTAATTTTATTCGCGAACTTTTGAAAACATGTGACTTGGTAAGTTGTTTCCGCGGCTTTTCTCGGTCTTTACCGAGATTTGAGTTGATCACACTTTGGTGGAAATAAAGAATAGAGTGAAATAAACTCGTGTGGTTGTGAAATGTTTGAGCTATAGGTATACATATCTTATAATTTGATTTCAATAGTATTGTTGCCTGCAACTCCAGTATCGAGATTATACAGAGGACACAAAATGGCATATTGAAGAATTTATCAAATGCTCCATGGTTTATAAAGATTACTGAGCTGCACCATGAGCTCGAGGTAAACACCATCAGAGAGGAGATAAGACAATACTCAGCTAAGTACAAGCACCGCCTTATTACGCATCCGAACTGCCTTGCGGCACAATTAACCAGTATTGGTTACCCTAAAAGACTTAAACGGCAACACATCATCGAGCTATCATGATAGAAAGCAAACAATGAAGGCATACTCAGTGGAGTACTCTTTCTGCAAGCCATATTGTCTAACATAACATCCGCTCATAGTCAATAGACTGATCGCAGATAAACCGAATAACAAAAAAAAAAAAAAAAAAAAAAAAAAAATAGTATTGTTATTTATAGGAGACAGTTCAGGGGGGTTACTCTTGACAGAATCGCGTTGAGATCGAGATTGAATGTCAGTAATTATTACTGATTTACGACGTTGATTCGACTTTAATTGCCGTTAAAATCGATTACTAGAGTACAAAATTGCTTCATTTACTAATTTCAAGTATTAATTTTTAGTTTAATTACTTATTTTAAGTTATTATTACTGACGTTTGACATTAATTCAATCTCGATCTCAATGCGATCGCGTCCAGAGTAAGGGGGCTGGTGTGCAGTTGCGCAGGATAATTGCTGGGATTCGTCGGGACCACTAGCTTTGTTCACGTCTAGAATACGGAGAGCTTTTAGAACTTCTTTGTTGTGAAACCGACAGTCACCCATAGAGGCTACCGACATCTAGACGCGAATTCTCCGCAAAAAGAGAGGCAAACAAGTTCGCTTTCTTAGTCGCAGTATGAGCAAGCGATCCGTCAGGTGCAGCAGTGGTGGAAGTGTAGGGCGACAGAAATTTTGTTAGGCTGCTTTGGCAAGGGACCAAAACTCTTTACTTCTAGATGGGTGGGAGGCAAGGTTGGCTCCAATGCGGCCGATGTGGTCGAAATGTGCCCTGCGCAACATACGCTTGCTAGGTTTGGCGGCTCGGTTGAGGCTTTCTTCAGGGTTTGGGTGTCCGGAGATTTGCGCGCTCGAGCATCAGCCCAGGCTAAAAAAAATATTCTTTATGCGCTTTGGCGCTGTGACTGTCCGCATTGAACGACGGCCGAGCTTTGCTGCCCAATGGACAACGGAGTAAGGAACGTAATATTGCATACCCCGAAGTATGATCTTGGCAACAGCGTCAGCGCTCTTCGACGGATCCTCTGAAGAGAAGCAGCATTGCTGCCATGGAAAAGATGTAAAGAAGTGACGCATCTCATACCAGTCTGCCGACTTGTATCGCTACACCCGTCTCATACCACTAGGGCCCTGATCGGGTGGGGAGTAGACGGATACAGGCTTCACCACACAGTGATCGGATATGAACCCAAAGGGGCTGATACCGATATTGAATATCTGTCTTAATCAGTTGTCAGCAGAAGGTCTAGGCAGTTCGGCGTATGTGTATCTATATCTGGCACCCGCGTAGCGCAGTTAACAAGCTGAGAGAGTTCGTGCAAAAAAGCTAGTATTTGCGCCTCTCTCCCAGCATGGTCGGTCTCCCGGTATGGGAACAGCCATTCCTTGTGATGTATGTAGAATATAATATTCGATTTCCAATTATAGCAATGTGTTACAGTTCTCAGGAACAAAAAACTCCAATAAATACAGTTCCAAAAGGCACATAACTTGATATTCGGAACTTTCCAAAAATATCGTGTGTTCCAAAAAAAAGTCTAAGAACCGAGTTCCCCAACTGTTTATCGAGAAATCGTTTTAAACTTAAAACATCATATTTTCCTTTTCAGCATGAGACAAATGAGTGAAATGCAATAAGTTTAGTTTAATCGGTCGGTTAATCATTTGGTGAACTCGAGCCTACATCATGTCATGTATGGACAAGGCTTTTGAGAACAAATTAATTTTCGGATATTGGTTGTTCAATCATTTTTTGTCAAAGCACTTCAGTGCTTTTGCATGAAAGTGCATTTAAAGTGATGGGCTTTCGTCCATCACTTTAAATGCTCAAAGATTAAACAAATAACAAATCTCGAAACTAATGAAAGGCTTGAAAGCCGGTGGAGCGTCAACAGGCCGAGTTTGATTCATTAAAACTTAGAGTTGGTCGTAATGAGGCGGTCGCACTGCTTGTCTCATATCCTCATTAAGGGCGCCACTGCATCATAATTTGTGAAATTTTGGCACTATTCTGTTTAGCACACAATTTGCTTGAAGGACCTGGTCACTAGTGCTTACAGAAACTACAAAATTACGCGTGAATGACTTTGAAGTTTTAGATGCTTTAGTTTTAGTTCAATGACAAACGCTTTGTAAGCTATTTGCGTGAAACAAAAATCTAATCGGTTTTTACAGAAGTAATCTTCGACTTCTGTAAAATGTGCATACAAGTGCCGAGTGGCATGTACCAATTTAATTTGTCATCAAAGAACATTGCTCCAGCTGAGTAATATTGTTAATTTAGAACTTTCTCTTACTCTTTCTTTGACGACATCTGTGGTAGAGTGGTACATACACCGGTTTCAAAATGTCATGGGGCCATGCTCTTTTCAAATAAAATTAAATAAGCAGATAATAAAATAAAGGCTACTTGGAATATTATTACCCCAACAACTGTAAAAACTAAAATGGATTTTTTTCTCATACTCAGTTATTAGAATATTTTCCTTTTATACATTTACAATAGTTATGTTTTTATGTTAAAACACATTCATGCATTGTGGTCTTTTAAATAATCATCTACCTTTGCTTGCGAGCGTCCTTTTAACATGTTTTTTAAAATGCAAATGCAAATCAACCACATGTTGTGGAACTTCATGAAAGAAAGCTATGCCTTCCCCAAAAACGAGCGTTTACTTTTTTCAAGTCGAAATATTGGAACGGTAAGCTTATTCTTATTTTAAAACTATGAACATCGCTATGCTTACATATACTATAATACCTATCATAGATGTATTTTCCCACCAAAGTTAGTAAATTAATCTCTTTAAACAAATCTTTTAAAGAATCTCTCCGATGTAGATTGTATATGGCTCGCACAGCTCTTTTTAAAAATATAAACACGTTTTCTATATTGGCTGCTGATACTTAATACTAGAAATAAGAATAAGCCTGCCGTTCCATGATTTCGACTTGAAAAAAGTAGACGCTCGTTTTTAGGTTTTTTTCAATACTCAATACTCAATACTCAATAGTTTATTGCAAAACCATAATGTACATGTAGATGTTATAAAATAATGTAAGACCATTGTTATGGACCCGGTTTCATAAAGTTCCACAACATTTGGTGGATTTGCATTTGCATAAATATAAAAAACATGTTATAAAGACGCTCTTAAGTAAAGGTAGATGATTATTTAAAAGACCACAATGCAAAGATGTGTTTTAACATAAAAACATAACTATTGTAACTGTATAAAAGGAAAATATTCTAATAACTGAGTATGAGAACATTTTCCTCTTATATTTATTTCAAGACTGTAGATTTGTGTTTGGCAACAACATGTTTATTTGTAAATGAAAAGGATATCAAACCCAGCATCACGAATTGCAGCAATTGCAACGACGGACTTGTGTGCCGGGGCATTGTCCTGGTGGAACAGCACAACTTTCGACAGTTTACCTTGCCGTTTTTCGTGGATCTCATTGCGCAAATGTTGCTATTTGTTTGGCATATAAAGTGCCCGTAATAGAGACTTCATGAACGAGATACTCAATCATTACTACCCCTTTACCATCACAAAAAACAGAGCCCATGACCTTACCGGCAGATGGGCCCACCTTGAATTTCTTCGGAGTTGGAGATGATGGCCTTTTCCATGTCATAGACTGCAGTTTCGTTTCAGGGTCGTAATGATCATCCATGATCATAACGTCAGCCATGTTTCGTCCGTTGTTATAAATCGCGCCAAAAAAAGTTCCCGGTCTTGCTGTATCAGGTCCAAAGTTTCTTGACAAATCTCGACTAGTTTGTTTTTGCGTGTCAGTAAGCATTCTTGGTACCCAACGCGCAGATACCTTTTTTATGTAAAATATTATGCACGATCCCCGTTGAAATCTTTACATTTTCAGCAATAAAACGAACCGTGACACGACGATCCGCCAAAACTAAGTTTTCGACGTTTTTCACAATTTCTTCAGTGACTGCTGTAGTAGGGCGTCCGGAGCGGGGGTCGTCCATGGTCGATCTTCTTCCACGTCTAAATTCAGCGCACCAACGTGCGACTGTCGAATAAGGAGGAGCATTAGACCCCAAAGTATCCCGCAAATCTAAATTGTCTTGATCCGTAGGAAAAAAATTCAAACACAAAAATATTTGATAACGGCGCGCAGTCATATTTTCTCCATTATTGTTAACGTACTCAAGAGCATTGCACAGAAACCGTATTTTTTTTAAACAAAAGACAGTTTTTTTTTCATAGCAATCAGCTACATATTTAGCTTTACCGGCCAGTATTTAATTTACTAATATTGAAAGAGTTTGCATTTCATTCTCACTTTATATTGAACGCCCCTTGTACATACATCCCGAAATCACATTAACCTTTCAGGTCCCGGGTTATGAGACACAATAGAACAATGTTCTCTGGACACCGGCGTCCGGTTCTGGTTTGATGAAGTAATTTAGGTGACGTTGTCCAGTATTTATTTAGTTACTTGTATGTTTTAGCCAAGATTAGCCTTCCAAATTGTAATAGTGGTCGCTGCAACAATGGCTTAAGTCGTTCTCAGTGAAGGCGTAGTGGCAGCAGACGCAGTCGCTGGAGCATAAAAGCCTGGAGGCTAGACGGTGCATGATCAATGCGTGATCAGTACCTCTAGTAGGTACTAGTTTCAGCAATGTAAGTAATGAAAATCTTCCATGCTGGATTGAAAACAAAGGGGGAAAAACGGCGAATGCGCCGGCTACTAGCTGCAGAGACGAAAAGCCTGTCTAAGAATAGAACCTATTCGAAAACTATTGTACAGCAACTACCATTGTGTTTGACGACCTGTTTGGCGCAGGGGTACTAAACCCGCCTTCTACGCCAGAGGTCCCGGGTTCGATCCCCAGACAAGATAAATATTTGTGTGCATGAACATGTCTATTGGTGATTTTTTAATTTTTGCATTTTTCAATGCTATTTTTATACTTATGATAAATTTTTAAATGCAAAAATATTGGAAAAAGTTAACTCGGCCACAAGTAAATTCTCAGATGGGAATCGAACCCACGACCTTTGGAAATCCGGCTCTAACCACTACCGAGCTATCGAGCTACCGAGACATCGATTCCCATCTGAGAATTCACTTGTGGCTTAATTAATTTTTTCCAATATTTTTTTATTTAAAAATTTATCATAAATGTCTATTTGTCTTGGTCTGGATGTTTATTATGTATGTTATATAAGTAATTACAAAAAAAAAGTATATAAGAATGTTCATCCATAACACAAGTTCTTCATGAAACTTAACGTGGGCTAGATAAATGGTGTGATTGTATGAAATTTATTGATTTATTATTATTATTATTATTGTTTCCGGATAACATCTAAGACCCAATCAATGATGGTGTGAAATAAGGTGTGTAAGGTGTAGGTAAGGGAGTCTATGAGAGTGATATTTACAATCTCAAGGTTAATATTTGAAGCTCTCTCAACCCCGCAAGGATAATAATAAATAATAGAAGGTATTATGATAATCATCGTACGGAATTTATGACATTTTGTTTTTATTAATACACATAATTGACATTATAGTAGTTTTTATTACTTGAAATTAAACCGCAAAAACTTTCAAACTAACATCATAACCCAATTTGAGGTACTGGTTACGCGTTGACTGCGAAGGTCGAGACCAATCGGCGAGATTGGCTACTCCGGCGGGATTGCAGTCTGGCCATCCATCTGGCCGGATCGCTGATACTTGATACTTTCTGCCCAATGATAGAACTGAATGGAAAACGCAAAGTCGCTGTCTGGGGGACTACTTCGAAAACCAAAAACGATGAGCGGACGGATATTTGTTCAGTTTCAAATCAAATCAAATCAAATCATAATTTATTTGCCAAAATATGGTTACAATTCGGATCGTGTTTACAGAGATAGACCAACATATTCTGTCGCCTTGAGCAACGTGCAAATATTGATTAAATTCAATTCAATTCTCCTACAATTAACTTAAGGCATTATTATATAGCAAACAAGATGTCAAATGTAACAAAAAAATTATTAATAATTAATGTCAACAATAAGAAAAAAAAAATATAAATTATTACAATGTCAATGCAAAATATATTAATACTATTGAACTATTCATACAATCTTATCCTCTAAAAAATCTTTAACAGAATAGTACATCTTCTCCATTAAAAAAGTAAAAAGCTTATTTTTAAATTTATATAATGTCAAAGTTTTTATGTCACGTGGCAGTTTATTATAAATTCGTATCGCCATACAGTATGCATTCTGAGAATATAACCTTAATCTTTGACTCGGAATACGTAGGTCGTTGTCTCTCCGACCTCTGTATTCATAGTCCTTGTTTGATGCAAAAAGATTTTGGTATTTCTTAACGAAGATTCCCATTTCAAATATATATAAGCAAGGAAGGGGCAAAACATTTAAAGTTTTAAAGAGAGGCTTACAACTATCTAAATAGCCTGCACCACAAACAGATCTTATACATTTCTTTTGCGCTTTAAACGCTTTTATCGTATCTACTGAATTACCCCATAAAATTACACCGTATCTTAGTACTGATGCAACATATCCGTGGTACGCTTGCAGAGCTGCTGTTTTGGATGCAATTTGTCTAATTCTGTTTAGTGCAAAAACAAAGCGATCTAATTTAGCTACTATTCCATTAATTTGTGCTTTCCAGTTTAGGTAATTGTCAATTTGTATACCTAAAAATTTTGTCGTGTTTACGTTTTCTATTACGCCAGTTGTATTTTGGTAATTAATGTCAATTTCAGTATTACTACTATTAATTGTTTTAAATTGTATGTATTTAGTTTTGTCCAAATTTATATTCAAATTGTTATTTTTTAACCATGTCATTATTTTATCAAATTCTGTCTTGGCAGTTAATTGCATTTCGTTTTTAGTTTTGCATTTAATTATAAGAGTTGTATCATCCGCGAACAATATACAGTTTTGTTCAGTGACATTTGGCAGATCATTGATATAGAGAAGGAATAATAATGGGCCCAAAACACTGCCTTGAGGAACGCCGCATTTGTTAGTGAGAAATTCAGAGGTATAATATTTTTTTGAATTATTTTCTATCCTAGATATTTGAACACATTGTGGACGATTAGTCAGGTAACTTTGTATCCAATTTAAGGCTGTTCCCCTGATGCCGTATCTATCTAATTTATTCAACAATAGGTAATGATTCATGAAGTCAAAGGCTTTACTCATATCGAGAAATATTGCTAAAGTATTTAGCCCTGCGTCAAGGCCTTGTGTTATATTTTTTATAAAATGAAAACATGCTAATATCGTGGAACAATTTTTCCTAAATCCAAACTGTTCATTTTTGAGTATGCCATTAGTGCCTAGAAACGCATATATTTTATCTACCATAACTTTTTCGAAAATTTTAGTAATTATCGATAATTTTGTAATTGGTCTGTGATTTCCCACTATATCAGAAGGACCTTTTTTGTGTAAGGGTATCACTACTGAACGCTTTAATGCAGAAGGAAATTGGCCTTGTACAAATGATAAATTTATAATGTGTGCGAGGGGACCGGCGATGAGATTAGCTGTTTGTTTTATTATGTTTGTGCTTAAGTCGTCATATCCGGTACAATGTGTATTTTTTAATTCTTTTATCTTTTTTATAATGCCATATTCATTTACAGGGTTAAGATAAATTGAATTTGGAGAAATTGGAATGTCATGTAATAAATTAGATTTGGTATTAATGTCAAAATTATTTTTAATTGTGTGATTAATAAAATATCTATTAAATTCATTAGAAATATCCTGGGGGTCATATATGTGATTCTCGTCTGTAACTTTAAGTTGGTGTATTTCTTTTGCGTTCACTTTATTTTGTGTATTGTTTTTGATTAGGTCCCACGATGCTTTGCAAACATTTTCTGACTTAGAGATTATTTGCGTGTTTATCTTCTTGTGTGACTCTAGTATGCATTTTTTTAGAATTTTAGTGTATTGTTGGTAGTATTTCCTTTTTTGTGTCTTATTTGTTGAGTCCAAACGGTAGCTGAGGTAAAGTCGTCGTTTATTAACACAGCATTTTTTAATGCCTTTACTTAGCCAAATATTTTTGGTTGGTTTGTTTACTTTCTTTATCTTTAGTATAGGAAAGCATAAATTGTAGAATAAAACGATCAATTCATGAAAACAGTCAAATGCTTTTTCTGTGTCTGATTCTTCATAGATTTCTTTAAATGAGAGTGCAGCAATACACTCTTTAAATTTATTTCTATTTGAAATGGACATATCACGTCTATTTTCGAACCATATTTTAGGTTTAACGAGGTGTTTTGGAGTAGTGTTTAGCTGAAATGTAATGCTTTGTCCCATCTCGTGGTCTGACAAGCATAGACAGTGCGTCTTTGAAAAAACAGAGCATTTCAAGTTACTGACTATTAAGTCTAGACACGATTTTTTTCGAGTGGGTGTGTAAATATGATTAATTAAGTTATTATTCAGTAGTAAGCTCGTTAATTCTTTTGAGTATTTATTTACGTCTAACATGTCTATGTTCCAATCACCGCATAGTATGATATTTTTGTTTAATTTCTTTGTCAGTTTATTTAGTAAAGATTCCAAATTGTTTAAGAATAGTTCTACCTTAGATGTTGGTGTTCTATAAATGCATATAATTATCAAATTGTATTGTAATATTTCTATACCGCAAGCCTCAAAAACATAAGGTGCTGATTCTCTAATGTCAAGTATTTTAAAGTTTAAGTCATTTTTTAATAATATGCAAGTGCCTCCTCTGCGAGACTGTCATCATCGTCCTTATTGCCCGAACTACACCCACTGCTGGGTAGGCTTCCTAAAAGATGCCCACGACGACGATGGGCTCTGCACTGCCCGCATCCAGCGGCTTGGAGACTATATCACCACAAAAGTAAGGTTTACTGAATAGTTGTTCAGTAAATCGTACGAAGAAAATCATTATCTGTCTTTCGTGATTGACCCTCTGAGTATATCAAAATATTTTACTTACAAAAATAGCTTTTTAAGATTGATCAAAAGTTGCCTTTTGGCTGGGAAAGTATCGCTTTCATTATTTTTTGTGTGAAATTTTGCTAATGCGAGTTTGTGGAAACGGTTCAAATATTACTTAGGCGTTAAGCATGAATCTTCAAAGATTTTGTACTGAAACATTAGAGAAAAAGTACCTTATTACAGCAAGATGTAGTTTTCGAAATGTTTTATAATAAGTTTCAATAATTCTTATTTAGGACTAACCGCCTCTGTGGTCTAGTAGTACAACCACCGGTATCAGACTCAGGGGTCCCGGGTTCGATTCCCAGCGGGGGTACTTAATGTATTCGGTTTGGTTGGTGTTAGTACTTGTTGTAAGTCCGCCTGGCTAGCTACCACCATCTTATCAAAGCCTGACGCCATAACAACAATGTTTTCAGCATTATTGTGTTCCGGCAGTTTGAAATAAGATAGCCAGTTCCTCAGTGACTAAGGATTCCGGGAGAGCCTCGCTTCCATTTTCAGCCTTATCAATACTTAACATCAGGTATGATAAAGGCTAAGAGTTTCACCGTCGTTAAAAAAAATTGGGTCCCCTATCAACCGGATGATCGAAGTCACGCTTATCTATGATTCATGTGTCGCTTAAAATCAATTTATCACAGTAATAAATAATGGTATTACATGTCTTTTTTTTATTATTATTATTTAAGGACAGCCAACAAGATGTACACCACATACATGATTAGAAATACAGTTGCAACTTAATGTAGGTACAGTGTCAACTTAATTAAAGGCTGCCACGACATGCAATACAGAAGGAACAGTCTGATTGTAACTTAAAATTAATACTTATCCAAAATATTAATATAGTAAGTAAGATTAGCTAAAAATGTGCATTAAATAAACATCTCTTCTAATTTGTTATATTTTTCAATATTTCAGCTTTGAATTTGTGTAACACTATTACTTATTACACTATTTTGAAGCGAAAGGACTCTAATTAATGTCGAAAATTTACCTAAATTGCTGTTACTAAACTTAACACTAAACAGGGAAAATTTACCAGGACGGGTTAGTCTACGAGGACAGTTAAGAGTGATTCTCGAAAGTAGCTGAGGACAATCGTAAATACCATTTAAAAGTTTGTGGAGAATATTTGATCCAGAAGTTGTCGTCTTGCTTTAGGGTTATCATATTATATTTGTTTAAGCTATCGTTGTTTATTTTTTTTACATTCATTGGATTGGTAAGTTAGGTGGTATAAGAACCTCTTTTGCACTCACTCAATTCTAGATTAGTGAACTTGGTAGTGAGGAGCCCAAACAGCACTACAAAGTTATTTTAGTGTTTTCGTTTTTAAAAGCTTTGCTACTTCTTACTACAAATCCCAGCATTTTAAAAGCGCTTGAGATCATTGTATCTAAATGTTTATTGAATTGAAGCCTTTTATCAAGCGTAACACCTAGGTCGCGAATAGAATCAAGCTCGATTAGCCTCTGCTCTTGGATGAAGTACTGGTTCTTGTATACATTTATGTTCCTAGTGAAAGCTATATAATGACATTTGTCAGTTATAAAGAGTCAGACGGTTTTGTCGGCACCAAAGAGCAAGGCGATTAAAATCTTGAAGAATTGAAGAAGACACGAGTCACCAGGGCCACTAATCCTTTTCAAGATTTTTAAATCATCGGCGTAAAGGTAAATTATGGAGTGCTTAAAGCATATGCTGATATCATTAATAAAAATATTAAAGAAGATAGGAACACCAGAGGGGGTGAAATAGGGCTTGGAACAATAGCCATCCACAACCACACCATCGCAGGAGATCGCCAGCGACTCCATAACGAGATAACTTATCCAGCAGCAAATTATGGTCCACTCTGTCGAACGCCTTGCTAAAATCGGTGAAAAAGACATCCGCTTGAATACGGGAATCGACAAGCTCAATGACGTCAGTTGTGAAAGACACTAAACACTTATTTTCAAAGATCGCGTAAAATGTCTACGAGACTGGCCCAAACTTGCCGCTAGTTACCTCCCCTCTATCTCAAAGAAGAAATCGTAACATTTTAATTATTAAGTTGTGTGTAACAACAGCAAACATCTTGCCCTAACAATTACATAACTTGATCTACGAGATAATCTATCGTTATATCAAAAGCGTGCGGGGAATTTTATACTCTCCGACTGACGCAATATTGGTAAATCGATATACCGTTTAATGACGCTGGACATGACATGCAATGAAATGACTTATTTTGTTTTACTATGAAATATGTCATAAGCTTGGCGTAGATAGTAGTAAGTAATCAGGGTAGGGATCACAAGTTAGATCCCTCTAAGATACAAACAATAAATTCAAAGTGTTATTATTTATAAAAAGTGAACATTAGTTCTTATAAAAAAAAATCATTTTATAAAAAAAAAACAACTTTAGAAAGCAAGACATAAGCCTTTTGGAGTCCTTGCTAGCCAGCCAAGGAATCGATGGTGCACTCTTCATATTCTACATTGCACATCTATCATTTTCTTGCTTTTCTTTCGTAATACAGAATTACGATTTTGACCTTTTTTCAAGATTTCCCGAAAACTACTAGACCGATTTCAAAGTTAAAAAAAAATAGAACCAACTTGGCAGAAGCTACTCAAAGTTTTGTGTCTCTGTATGATATTTATTTATCCTATTCCAGTTACTCTGACAACCTTCAACCATATAGTTATTTGGTCGGCATTAACTAATCCGATTTCCACACGATACTGTCGTTCTCATCTCTTTCTACATCTCGTATCCCCTACGACCGCGTTCCATCGAATCGGATCGTATAAGGCGGCTCCGAGGCACGCATACATCACGCCTTAGCTGACTTTTGTGGCACATTAAACCGAAACGGGGGTGCGACACTCATAATTAATTCTGCAATCTCACCAGGGGGAAGGGGGGCGGGTCGTAAAAACCTAATCAAACTTTCATCATGTGCCCCGTATATTTTTCTTGTACACGATTGTACTTATGCAGATGTGGACGGCTGAATATTCACGAGGGCCACGTGACGTGACGGCCTTGCGCTAATTTGTTTGAAAGGAACTCCAAATACCAACGTAAAAATTTTAGGTAAAACACGCATTTACTTGAGGAACAAATTTGAAATTCAAAATACGACGTCATTAATAATTTTCATTACAAGTTTTTCATTCAATAAAAAATATGAGGTTTTCAAAGTGATCGGAAATTGATAAAAAAGGACTGTGATGTCAAACAGATAAGGTAGGATTCTATTTGCACCTATATTATGATATGTTTTGCTTTTGGAGAAATCACCAGCTCCTAAGATACAGGATTAGTCCTAGTTTAGGAGTTGGGGACCTGAATTGTTAACGTTGTAATTGTGACTTTTCTCAATAATGAGTACCTATTGTTTTAGTTCTACAATGTTATTATTTGTTGTTAAATAAAGTTTTTATTATTATTATTATTATTATATGATACTGAGTGATTTATTTAATAAAATAGAAATAAACCAGCCCTCCTAGCATGACACCGTAACACGTTATTTGTTATTTGCAGTAACCGCCTCTGTGGTCTAGTGGTACAACCACCGGTATCAGACCCAGGGGTCCCGGGTTCGATTCCCAGCGGGGGTACATATTGTATTCGGTTTGGTTGGTGGTAGGTCCTGTTGTAAGTCCGCCTGGGTAGCTACCACCATCTTATCAAAGCCTGACGCCATAACAACAATGTTTTCAGCATTGGTCTGTCTTTGCTAGGAGACAATTCCGCCGCCAATCGGCTTACTTATATAATGCAATTAATAAAAGAATAGCAATCTATCCTATGAATAAAAAGGAATGCAAACCTTCAATTAAAGAGCTGTTACGAACAATGAGTTACGACGAAATTGAGGCTTTATGCCGTTAAGTTTATCAATATTACTCTGCACAAATTAACATAGAACATAGACAGGCATATACACTCTCTCTCTCTCACACACACACACACACACTCACACACACACACACACACACACACACATACACATACACACACTCATCTCTACTACATATAACCACCTTTTTTAATTTTTTTTTTATTTAATAATTGTTTGAATTTAATTTTCAACTTGTCATTTTGTTTCTTATTTTTGTTATTTTTTGTATAGTACCCTGGAGAACTAACTTTGTACCATAATAGTTATGGAAGAGCGGGATTTCCTAACACAGGTGCTTCGCACTTAACTGGCGATCCCAATATTAATTAAGTTTATGTAATCTCCTGTAACTGAATAAAGAATATTTTCATATTTTCATTTTTTCATTTTCATTGTTGTGTTCCGGCAGTTAAAGATTAGATAGCCAGTTCCTCAGTGATCTTCAGCCTTATCAGTACTTAACATCAGGTATGATGATGGCTAAGAGTTTCCCCGCCGCTCATAAAAAACAGCGATTTATTGATACTAGTTATTACTAAAACCACTGCAACTTGACAGCAAAGTATCGATAAATAGGGCAGAGAAATGCGCTTTGATTTTTCTGTCTGACCACGTTTCCCGGGCACAGAAACCTAACCTAGTGGTTGGGATACTTCTGTCCACCGTCCTTAGGGTTATGCGATTAACCCACTGATGTATATCCGGCCTCCCCCAAGGATCTCCACTACGATCAGTCCTGCGCTGTCCACATCCAGTTATACGAGTAAATAATACAAATAATTGAAATTGAATATATTAACTTGCAGAGAACATAGTTCATTAACACAATAAGTTCACTACTAACAATAAGGCCGTGCTCACTTTGGATGCGTTTTTTGTGTGAATTTTACTCGTACGAACCCATACGAGTACAAACACGCACGAACCATCGTATCGTAACCTTCCAAGTACTATGGGAGCGCACATACTGGGTGCGAGAGTCGTACGTTTACGTACGTGTAGTCTAACGTCTGAAAACAATCCGTACTTATGGTAATTTTAAATAGAAAAATATTGGAAAAAATTAACTCGGCCACAAGTGAATTCTCAGACGGGAATCGAACCCGCGACCTTTGGAAATCCGGTCCAATGCTCTAACCGCTGAGCTACCGAGGCTTGCGAACCACCGTCGAAATTCTCCATAACTTTTATATTTTTTTAATACGCTGTAGGCCAGCGTTGTTACATCAATGCTAGGAATATCCTTGCATTCGAAAGAAACATCTTTTCAGGTGTTTAACGATCGATTAAGATGCAACTGCCAATAATTTATGATTTTGTAATTTTTGCATTTTTCAATGCTATTTTTATACTTATGGTAATTTTAAATAGAAAGTGACTCGGCCACAAGTGAATTCTCTTGGACCGGATTTCCAAAGGTCGCGGGTTCGATTCCCGTCTGAGAATTCACTTGTGGCCGAGTTAATTTTTTCCAATATTTTTCTATTTAAAATTACCATAAGTATAAAAATAGCATTGAAAAATGCAAAAATTACAAAATCATACAATCCGTACTTGTTGGGATTTTAAAACATGTTTGTACGTAAAACGCGATATCACCGGAACTCTACTTACCTATTAGACGGAGAAAAGCAAATCAGTGTGCGCACACTATTCGTCCGAACAATTCTTGTCCAAAATGTGCGCGGCCTAAGAAGTAAAAGGTATGTGAACCGATAGCCCGTCAATATTTGCAGGCCTGTCTCACAGTCGCCCCTGGGACGATTTCAAATGACGTGACACTCCTTAGGCGCATTCAATGCACCGCGTAACTTGGAACTCCCTTCAGGCAAACAGAACTTTCATTACAGCCGCGCGGAGCTGTGTGCTTAGACTTGTCTAACATTGCGGGTGTGGTGATCAGATGATATTTTACAGTACTTGTGTATGTATTAAAACTAAATAGTGAACGTTTCTTTTAAGATACGTTAAACATTTGACTTTTAAATAAAATAAATAAATAAAAATATTATTATTTTTCCATCACAAACAGGGTTCTTACAATCAGTTAGTGTTATGTAGGTATGTATAACTATCTCCTATACCTGTGATGGACTGGTGCCTGAAATAGGTTTCAGCAGTAGAAACCTGAGCTACAGGTCACCAGGCCCACCCAAGGACAAAAAGTAGGTACGTACTATATTCAGAGCTTACATCGGACGAGTGATAGGGACAATTAAAACAATAAAAAAAAAGTAAAACAATAAAATAAACATGACTAAACTATCTAAATAAACAATGTGTGAGCTGCACGCGTCCAAAGGGCTGTGAGAGGGGTTGTGTATTTAAGATTAAATCGGTGTGTGGATGTGTGTGAGCGTGAGAGTGAGAGTGAGTGTAGGTAAATGTGTGTATGCGTTGGTGAGATGTTTTGTGTGTGTTTGTGTATGTGTGTGTGTGTGTGTCTGTGTGTATGAATTAGCAATATTCTGTGGAAGGGACGTCAGAGAGCCAAAGATTTTAGTTACTTACTAACATGTAGTTAAATTTAAATAACAGTAGAAGTGCATTAATTATCTCGTAGGGCAGAGTAAATTTTCGGTGTCATCATAGTCTAGTGAAATTAGGTACTTTGAGACCGTAAGCTTACAGGTTGATTTGACAAGCGGATATATATGGAGCAGATGGTTAATTCGGTTGTAAAGGAAAGGGCCCAGGAACTGAAAGAAGTGTTGTGAAAAGGAGGTGCGTACTTTTACTTTGACATTGTAGATGAACTTACGCATTAGCACGATAGGCAATTTAAGCAAATCATAAAAAAATGCTTATAATAAAAGGCAGTCACCGTAACTACAACCCCAGCAAAAAACAGTAAATAAATGACATTATAAGTGTGTAAGTACTTGAAGCAGATATATTATGTCATACGAGCTCGCTGGGGAAGACCCTATAAATGGCGTCCGATTCAATTTGCTATCTACTTCATTTCCGTGCTTTTTCGTGTCTTTTGTTATTTTTGTCAAATGTCAATGTGTGCAATCTTCGTCACAGATTTCAGCGCAAATTACTTTGAAGGTAACAGATATCTATTACAAAATATCATTGCATAAAAAAAGGTAAATTTTAATCTAATGTCTAAATAAATTGCGCGAATTGAACAAATTAATCACTAGACTAACTTTAAGTTGTGCGTGGGAGCTCTGCGACATCTCCAAAGGGCATTTATGCCCTTCTTTAGAAGAGAAAAGTGTTCAAAGGGGGAACAGCGGAAAATAAACCGGCTCGCAGCGCGTGGAATGACAATCGGGAATTTAAATAAACGTCCGATTTAAATAACTATCGAGTGGGAATTAAGGGACGCGCCGGAAGACCCGTGAGGCGACGACACGACACGCCGCCCGCAGCCACAGGGTTGGAGAATAATAGTAATAGGCTTTTGGTATTTCTTTTATATGATTAAAGGTAACAACAGATTGAGTGAAAGTATTTATAAAGTGCTCGTGGCGGCGCTGGACAGACTAATCGTATTCGATCACGTTTGTTAAGCAACGTTCGGTACGGCCAGATTACGGATGGGTGACCGTAAAGTGGCATTACAACTGAGCGCTCCCGTGCTTCGGGGGGCACGTTAAACCATCGCCGTTTCGGTCCCGGCTGTTGTCATCTGTATAAAGCCAAGTCAGAGGTCTTATAGGCGGCTTGCTTAAATCTGCCACCAAATATGGCCAGTTTCTAATACTCATACGGTAAGAAGAAAAAGAAGTGGTGAAAGGATAATATGCACATTTCCACGCGTTAGCTAAGATATTCATTATATCTTAGCTTAATATATCTGCAAAAAAAAAAAATTGAATATTGTTAACTGAAGTTATCTGTATCACGTTTGAATGCGGCGGCGATGGGACTGTCCCATGGGACACAGATTCTGGGACACGGGCCACGACCGACGCACAACCTTGTACTCTAGTGGTATGGGTAAATTCATTTTACTACTGGATATTCATTCATCAATAGGATTCACTTGGAAATATAATTAAATATTAAGCGTCAAATGTATCACTCTTACACTCATTTGCACTAAACTTAAGAATCGATTAGGCGCCTTATCTTTCTTAATCTAAATAAAAAATTACATGGCACCAACCATATGACGTTCTTAAAATCATCTTTTTTTTATGAACGACGGGGAAACTCTTAGCCTTCATCATACCTGATTTATACCGTATTGATAAGGCTGAAGATGGAAGCGAGCAACTCCCGGAATCCTCAATTACTGAGGAACTGGCTATCTTATCTATAACTGCCGGAACACAACAATGCTGAAAACATTGTTGTTATGGCGTCAGACTTAAATAAGATGGTGGTAGCTAGCCAGACGGACTTACAACAAGTCCTACCACCAACCAAACCGAATACAATATGTACCCCCGCTGGGAATCGAACCCGAGACCCCTGGGTCTGATACCGGTGGTTGTACCACTAGATCACAGAGGCGGATTACATGGCACCAATCATATGCCGTTCTTAAAATCCACTATGAGTATTCTTAACTTAGGGGCCTAATATGGAGCGCCTAAAGCTTAAGTTAGTCCTAATAGTTGTAATGGCCTATCATAGATACATAGAAATAAAACAACTTTTACGGATATCAAACGCGCTATATTTCCACGAACTAAGTTGTAATTGTCCGTATTTTTAGGTTTTTTAGGGGTGACGGGATGACTCCCGTGACCACGGCAGCTGTAAAGGTGCCGAAACGTCGGGAAAATCAAAAAACCCCTGAAAAACCTAAAAATACGGACAATTACAACTTAGTTCGTGGAAATATAGCGCGTTTGATATCCGTAAAAGTTGTTTTATTTCAATGAACAGTGCGCGCCAAAACATAAGATGTACGTATGGATACATAGAATCCATATTACGATACGGGATAATATTTTGGGGTAACTCGTCTAATAAAACTATGGTTTTTAAAGCCCAAAAAAGATGTATAAGGGCTATGAAAGGTTTGAAGCCTACCGATAACTGCTATCCAGTCTTTAAACAACTACGTATTCTGGCGCCCACATCCCTATATATATATATACGAAGTTGCATTATTTGTCAAGCAAAATCATAATGCTTTTTCCACATTTGCAGAGCAAAACTCATCTAAGATCCATAGAAAGGGCCTAGGTAACAAATGATGGGCACTTAACATAAAACTGCATTAAAATTTTTGACATTTAATATTTTGACATTGATAACTAAAACTCTATTTAATTTTGAAATTGTTGATTATTTGTACTTACTGCATTAATGTATTTAAACATGACATTATAATTATATACTTATTTATTTCTGTCATGTAGACTGTTACAAGCCCTTTCTGCTGGCCTTTGCGAAATGAATAAGAAATTAAAATTAACTTAAATATTTTTTCGTAGAATTTCGGTGAGTGACTTGTTGGTTTGACACTATAGACTTGTACTATTTAGTATTCTGTGACTATAGGTACCTATGTCAGCTGTTTCAAATTATCGATGGAGAAGTAATGCGAATTTTTAAATTTACATTAACAAAGGAAAGGACAACATAAACTTTTCATACTTAAGGTAAATTTTAAATAGAAAAATATTGGAAAAAATTAACTCGGCCACAAGTGAATTCTCAGACGGGAATCGAACCCGCGACCTTTGGATATCCGGTCCAATGCTCTAACCGCTGAGCTACCGAGACTAGCGAACCACCGTCGAAATTCTCCAATACTTTTATATTTTTAATACGCTGAAGGCCAGGGTTGTTACATCAATGCTAGGAATACCTATTTACTACCCTTTTTCTATTTAAAATTTACCTTAAGTATAAAAAAATAGCATTGAAAAATGCAAAAATTACAAAATTATAAAATAAACTTTTCACTATAAAACGAAAACAAATATCAGCTGTTTTAAGTAATTGATGGAGAAGTGTTGCTATTCTTAATAGGATATCAGGCATATTAGACCCAAGAGTATATGAATATAATTCTAGTGCCTACAAACATCATGTGTTATTAGAATAATTTAATAGCAATAAGTTATTTTTTTAACAGCCGTAATAATGTTTGGTAAAGCAGAAGTAAAAAGATGAAACGGACAGCATTTTGATTGCCACCACCATTTGAGTGACGTGACATTGACACTATTGCCAGCCAAAAATGTACTGTTACTGTCAGTCAACTGCAAAAATTGTTTTGTTTCGTACGACTTCTTCCATTTCGGCTTTTCTTTACCAGTTGAAAATTGTTTACGGTTACAATAAACATAAAATGTAATATTATAATAAGTATTTTCTTTTTGTGATGGAAATTGACCTAACTGATATGTTAAGGTCACTTTTCAATTAGACGACTCTGTATGAAATAAAACAGGGAGAAAAAAAACAGCCCTTGTCGAGTTTCTTGCCGGTTCTTCTCGTTACAAGGTCTCCCGCCGTAGGGTTTGTGAACCGATGGCGTAGCTTCTTTGACGTTCATAAGTGCTTGTAACAGCCTAGACTGAATAAATGATATTGACTTTGACTTTGACTTTTAACTACAACATTGGCAGAATCGTCACGTTTATAAGACAGCCATTTTTACGAAAACTTGAATTGAATTAAATCGTTTTCAGTCTTATATTGTGCATTATTCTCTATCACAATCAGCTAACGAAACGCGTTGTAAGTGGGACTTGTATTGCTGTATCGTATCAGGGTTACAAAAAAAAATATTTTAATCCAAGTAACTCTCAAAATAATCGATTTTACATAACATTTAATATTTTCTTAAATTAAACAGAAATGCTATACATTTTTTAGTTATTTAGTTATTTCTTCATAGTAAAGTGCCTGATGTCCGTTACATCAAGAAAGGAAAGGAACGGCGGCAACAAAAAAAAATACTAAAAAAAAAGACGGGTTGCACTCCGGGAGTGCCGGCAGAAGTGAAAACTTGATTATTAACGTTGAGCATGTTTGATATTTTGGAATGGTTAGGGAATAACTTTGCACCAATTGCTTTATCAGTATAAAAGTACTATCATTTATGTGGTAGAATACAATATTCATTTATTGCGCTATCGTACACAAACATGACAAACCATATTAAAGTGAACGTTAAGTTAGGTAATAAGATATAAGAAAACATTAGTTATTATAGAGAATCGAAAAATATATATTGACAATAAAACAAGAGACAAGTAAAAGACATTATCAACAGTCTGTCGCTAAGCAACCGAGACCATAGTCAACCTGTCACCTCAACATTCTCCATCCGTCCTACGCTTTTTCGATCAGGTCACGTGTCCTGACGCGAGTTTAAGATTTTATAACCATTACAGAAAAAGTGCTCAACGCCGCTAAAGAAGTTTTCACTTCAAAAACGAAAACAAAGGTTTATATTGTCACCTACCTTTTTGATTTGTCTGTATATTAAACATCGCCGGCGGCGGTCGGCGTAATTGCAGAGCAGCCAAACGCAGCCATTTTAATATCTGCAGACAAAGGCATCAGTTCTTTGCGTCCAGCCTCGTCTGTCGGCATGTGTACGCTGGACGTATCTCGACGTCAGTTCAGCCACGTAGGTACCGTGAATGGAAAGATATTGTCAGACTTTTGAGAGAGAATATCACAGAGATTTTATCACTTGTAAAAAAATATAGTTTACCTACTCTTTCAATGTTGCCCACGTTCTTAAACTTAATCTGACCAATAAATCCCAATTCCATTTCTTCGATTTGTCCAAAAACCACTGTCTCGTCTTCTTTACAAAAAGTAATAATATAAAAATAGTGTTCTCCATGTTAACGTTAAAGCATTTAGAAGTTATGGTGTAATAAAGAAACTTACATACATACATGAAATCGAAACACAATTCGCTCCATTTACGCAGTCGTGTTGATACCTAGACAATATAATTAATCTCCAAATTCTGCGTCTTGTTATAAAATTTATATTTTCTTTGAGGAGACGGTGGCGCAGTGGTTCGCGCGCTCGGCCTGCGATTGTTGAGGTTAAGCAACTTTCGCAATGGTCGGTCGCGGGATGGGTGACCAAAAATTTATTATGTCGAGCTCCTCCGTGCTTCGGAAGGCACGTTAAGCCGTTGGTCCCGGCTGCATTTGCAGTCGTTAAAACCCACTAATCCGCATTGGGCCCGCGTGGTGGGTCCTGGCCCTTATCCATCCGTAAGGAAGGCCAGTGCCCCAGCAGTGGCGATATTAAAAATGGCTGTCATCAGCCATTTTTAATATATGATGACGATATTATCTTTACATCTTATATTTTATTAATGGACAAATTGTATTATGATATAATGTCAAGTAAATATATTTTTGTATTTTATAGAAATTGTACGGTAGATTGAGTTAAAAATTGAGCCTTACAACACGTGTTATTACGAAAAGAACTCGGGTGAAACTCCTTTATTGTCACTAATTTGATTAATTGTTTTGACAACAAATTTTAAATATTTGACATTTTATTTTATATTTCTTAATTGACATTTAATAATATTTTTAACTCTCATTAACGATTGTAAGTAACTAAAATCACTAAAATTTAATATTTGTACATCGTCCTCGCACGATAGAATATATTGGAAAATATATAATAAGAACTTATTGTAACCATATTCATACAAATAAATAATTTATTATTATTATTATAAAGTCTTCCTCCAAACCAAAAACTCAAATTTACCAAAACCAACAGCTTGTTAGCCTAGGGAATATTTCTAATGTTATGTAACAATGATGCTGTCCGTCTTCCATAATCAAAACATAAGTAAGACCTAAGTATTCAGACCTACTCACAATACAACTCAGTGGGTGTTGCGACAGTTCCCGGTAGAAAGTTATGATTTGCGGTATGAGCAACTAAGGGGAGATAGCAGTACATCTATATGAGGGTGCGACTCAAACAGCTCAGCAACAAGCTGAGAAGGCCCTACCTTGTCAAACCTACAATAACGCACAGAATATAAAGCATTTTAATATGCAAACAAATGTGACTTTTGTCTATGTCGACATCAAAGAAACTGCTTTTACTTGATTCATTGTCGTCAATGCTGACGTTTTTTTTTTATTAACGACGGGGAGACTCTTAGCCTTCATCATACCTGATGTTAAGTATAGACAAGGCTGAAGATGGAAGCGAGCCTCTCCCGGAATCCTTAACCACTGAGGAACTGACTATCTTATCTCTAACTGCCGGAACACAACAATGCTGAAAACATTGTTATTCTGGCGTCAGACTTAGATAAGATGGTGGTAGCTAGCCAGGCGGACTCACAACAAGTCCTACCACCAACCAAACCGAATACAAATTGTACCCCCGCTGGGAATCGAACCCGGGACCCCTGGGTCTGATACCGGTGGTTGTACCACTAGACCACAGAGGCGGTTAAGTAAAGTACTTAATAATGTAATTAAAGGGTTTTTTATTATTTTTTCTATAAAATAACATCTCCATTTTATAAAACCTTGATTTCGCCCTATGTTTTAAACTTAATTTAAATATTTTGACTTTAAGGTTTATTAATATCAAGATTTAATGAATTTTACTGCAAGTGAAATTCTTAACAAATAGAGAAATTCGGCAACTGATTCGACCTAACAATAACATTTGTTCTTGTTTAATATTTGACATTTTGAACAAAAACATCCATACGACATCGCCTGTATGTCAAAAAAACAGTTTTAAAGATTCTTAAATAATTCGGTTAGATTTTCCCCTTTTTAAAATTGTCATGCGGAACCCTAAAACATAGCAAATAGAGTAGTCTCGCTATGAAGGTCTTTACTTTGCCTTTCAGCTTTGTCTGTGGCGGTTCATATTTTACGCTTTTCGATCTCAATAGCGCGTATTACTTTCATGTCAACCGAAGGGCTAAAAGAACGCAAAGGGCGCAATTAAAAGAACTAACTAGTTATAAGTGCGGTGGGTTTGATAGAGTACACAGACGGAGGGGACAAATTAATAGGTATTGTTAGAAAAATAGATAGTTATTCCCATTCAAAATGTGACATTTTAATGCATTTTCTCAAACATGCTTGGAAATATTAGCATTATTTTGACAACCTTCTTCGAGATATTACTGAAATGGCTACATACATGCGAGCAGCGGCTGGTAAAAGTTGTATGAAAATCCATATCTGTCGTGTTTAGCGGCCAAATAAATTACATAGTACACTCATATCTATCGTGTAATTTAAAAATGGAACGATCTTTTACTCCGAATTAAGCAACCAAGGAGGTAAGTTATCTAAGGTTTTATTTAAATTTCCAACTGGCTTGCAAATAGAAAAATGTTTTAGAAAAAATACAAAAATGAACACTTTATCGCGGGAAAAAATATTGTTGTTCGTTAAATTCGATTTTCAAAAGTAGTTTTAATTTCCGCGCATTATTTGAGAAAAGTATTATACAAGCCTTGGTCTCAACTAGGCATTGATGGACTTACGTATGTGTGCCTCGGCTTCGGCTCGCCCCACATTTGTACATTCGTCCATCAATGCCTCGTTTGCTGGCCGCTGCAGTAATGTACTATTGATTAAATTATAAACTTTGACGTGTAGATATGTGAATAGTACACTTTTGTTCGTTGACTTTTTATTTGACTGACAAAAGGATAAAAAAAGCTATCATAAAATATAGAAACTACAAAAAATTTTAAAAGGAATTGTATAATTTCAATGCAATAAACGCTTAAAACCACCGCTGTAGTCTAGATCTAGAGATAATACCACTAGACTGGATCCGGATTTCAGAGGTACTGGATTGGTAGGTTTGGTTGGGTGGGTCACAAATTGTATTTGGTTTGGTTGGTGGTACTAGGATACCTTGTTCTGTCCGCCTAAATCTGTCGCCATAACAACAATGTTTTCAGCACTGATATGTTCCAGCAGTAAGAGATATTATGACAGCCAGTTCCTCAATGGTTGATGATTCCTCGAGAATCGCGATTCCACCTTCAGTCTTATATGACGACCTGTTTGACGCAGGGTTACTTAACCAGAGGTCTCGGGTTCGATCCCCGGACAAGACAAATATTTGTGTGCATGAACATGTCTATTTGTCTTGGTCTGTAGGCCTAGCATGACCGGCTTTTATCGACTCGTTAACGCGATAACGTTTCACTGTCCCACTCAGATTGTAGCGGAGTAAGCAAGACAGCATGATGCGCTATATCATATCGCATGATATATCGGTGTTTATGCTAGGGGAGCTGGGTGCTTAATATGTATATTATGTAGGTATGTACTTACAAAAAAAGTATATAAGTATAATTATCCGTTATCTAGTATCCATAACACAAGTTCTTCGAGAAACTTAACCTGGGCTAGATAATTGGTGTGATTATATGCAATTATTTATTTATTATTTATTTATCATCACTTAAAATGTTAAGTGATGATAAATAAATAAATAAATAAGGTATGACGAAGGTTAGGGAAAGCTTAACCTTCGTCGTTGTATCCTAAAAAAAGATCTTCATTCTTTACAAATCAGAGTATCAAAATGCCTTTTTAGCAAACAAAGCTATACAGGAATCTGCGAAAGGGACAAGTGGTCTATTCGCCAAATGCTTAGCTTTCTTATTGTACCAGCCAATTTCGTCCCGACAACCATATTATGTTCTTTATACATCGCTGCGTGAACACAAACCACTATAATCTCGGTTTTAGAAAAAAGAATTGGATGATGAACACTAAGTTTTACCAGTTTGTTGTGAGGATACAGGGTAATTCTTCCGGAACCGCAGAAGGGGTAGCTTTGAGACAATGTCGTCCTCACATGAGCCAATGAATAAATTTCCCTACTGCATCGTATAAAGCAACATGTACGCCCCTGGGCCGCGTCTAACTTATAATTCAGGGAAACATTATTTGCATATTGTTCGTTGTAGGTTAATTTATACGGGTCCGAGTATGAATTTTAACATAAATATAAATCGGTAATATTTTATGAAAGTTTATTGAAGTGAAAACTTCTTTAGAGGCGTTGTGCACATTTTTGGGATGGGTAAAAATGTTAAAGTCGCGTCAGGACACGTGACCTAATCGAAAATTCGTAAGACGGAAGGAGAGTAGAGCGCCGGCGCGGCGTAGGAGAGGAAGTAATATCTCCCTCTCTTTCTACGGGAATAAATATATGCCTGCTCCTGCTGTTTCGATTAAGCGGTTTTCACCGGAGTGCAACTCGTTGCTTTTGTTTTTTTTTTGTGTGATTTTCTGTTTATGCCATAGTTAAAGTCCAGTTTCAAAATCTATCACAATCCCTTTCGAATTTATTGTGATTGTAATAGTGATTTATGGAATTGTGTAACTTAAAGTCGCAATCCCTTTCGAAACGAATGATGTTTTAAATTACACTTCTTTTGACATTTCTCCATACATTTGAAAGATATTTTAGTGTGTCACTTTGCTTAGACTGTTTAATTGCGTTAATTAAAAACCTTTCAAAACACGTCTCGATCACAATCCCTATCAATTGTCAAATAATGACGGCCTGAAGTATGTAAATATCTTTCAAATGACGAATTGAAAGGGATTGCGATAGATTTTAAAATTTGACAATTAGCCCCCAGCTTAAACTTTAATCTTAACAATGCAACGCGAACTTTAAAAGTATGCATGGGTCAATTCTAGCAGTTGAAGTATGGTAGGTAGTTCGAGTGAATAGGTTATTTCTAAACAAGCTCGCTCCATCTTCGGCCTCTTTTTAAATCTAAAGTAGATGTAATTAGGTAAAATGCGGACCCACGCTCCGCGATACAGTGTTTAAAGTCGGTCCGTGCTAAAATAATTAATTGCGCTTTCACTCATATATTTTGCACTCAAATGAAGATAAAAGTGTGTTTCATAGAACTGTGAAAAAACCTATAAATTTCAATAAGTAAAGTGGTATCAACAAAATACAAGATCGTGTGTGATAGTGAACCAATTCTTATTCAAAAGCACTGGTCAAAGAAGCTGTGACTTATATGCGTCATTACATTATATTAGTCTTATGTTTTTCATGTTAATATCTGTCTACTGTCTGTTATATTGTAACATCTTGTGTACCTATTCATGTACACACACAAACACACACATGAACACACACACACACACAAACACACAAGCACACTGATAAACACACACATTCACTGATGCCAGTTCTTAGCTATAGTTTTCTTTATCTTTTACGAATTTTATAGTAATTTTGTAATTATAGATATAAAGTAGTTATTTAGTTAGCTAAAAACATTATATAAGAGATCCAAGGGAGGACCAGAGCCGCCCTACACAAGCATTACTTCATGCTTCCTGGGTAGTTCTGGCCACAGAATACAAATGTAACACAAATGGTTAAAAATAATATTGGTTATCGGGCTATCGCAGTTGCGCTTTGTCTTATGGCCGAAATTAACTATCTATCTGTAGGCAACTATCTCAGATAGCCCAATCCATATCTACAGATAGGTTATTATTTTAGGGTCTTAGACCGCAGTCTTCGGATGTTATATACTAATCTAACCGAATAACTTGACCTTTCCATTATCCTGTTTTGGATGTATTATGTTTTATTTATTTATTTATTTTATTTAGGTACACAAAACAGAGTGACAGCAAATACATGAAGACCAGTACAAACAGATAAAGATTTATGATAGGCTGCAACTCCACAAGTATGTGTACACAGCATGACAGGCATTTAACATCAAAAATCGCACGCTACAATATAAATTAATAATTAATAATAATAATAATAAAGAAGAATAATAACTATAATAAAATCAATAAAAAAAAAAAACCGACAGCGAGATATTAATTAGAATTAGAAACAAATATACATTAAAATTCATCATACAATTATTACATTAATTCAATTTCAATTTTAAAAGTTTTAAATCATTACAAAAATATCCAAAAATAAAAAAATAAAAATCTAATTAAAAAAAAATCTAATGCTAAAATTCAATTAAGATTCCGGTTCCAATATTCCAATAAGCTCCAATTTCCATTTGAATGTATTATGAATATAAAATTTTAGCTAACGCCTATAAAAGCATATTGTCAGTTGTTTTGGTGGAGGTGTTTGAATGCGGTATGCGTATTGCGTAGAGTGACTACTTAAGACGTCGACTCAAATATGACACCAAGGCACTTTCGTTAAATCCAACTCGTCACATCAAAGGATCCTGTTGGAGAAACAATTTCATCGCTTGGTATTTTGAAAAGCTTTTTCAGAACACTTTTCTCAATTGATGGGATGTAATAAAGTGTTTTCGATACATGTAATACGCAATGTTTATCCTTTGTGCTTAGATTTTCATAGTAATCGTGCATTGTACTACACGACCAACACAATTAGGCGCATGACAGCTGAGAAAAACTTAAAAAAGCTAACAAAAAATTTCAAGAATCGGTAATCAATCAGTTAATCACTGTAGCGCTAATAAATCAGATATTAAGAGAAGTCCGGTGATAGAAGTGGCCTGCAGGTGCCAAAAGTGCAAAACCGCATTTCTGTCATGCGCCTAATTGTCTTGGTCGTGTAGGTACTTTATTGTCAATGAATTGTACCCGTCTGACCAGCGTGCTACCATCGACTGCTACCACGCTGGCCAGACGGGTTGGTAGAGGTTTGGATTCAAGTTTTCCTTCTCTCGCACAGGTGTTCAATGCGTCGTGCCTCTTAGTGGACTCTTACGACATCCCAGGCATGTAAGGGAGTGATGACACTTGTATTCTTAGGCCGTCACCACACGGCACATTTTATTCATATTATCCTTAAACTCTACCAATGTCAGTTTCAAAGAAATGTTGCACATTTTTTATATGAAATTAATGACTGCAGACGTTGTCACTGGAATTTTGTTTATTGAAAATCAAGCATGGTCTCCGCGTTGCTACAACTAGAGACTGCGCTTCATACAAGCAACAGATAAAAAAAATGTGACCACTTACGTTTTTCTTCAATCAACTGACTTGTTTGCTAGGGATGATTGTTGATTTTGTATGCCGTTATCAGAGTAGACTGTGCTGTTTCTGGCAGAATAAAACGGTCAAGAGCTAAATATATGACGGCGGTATCTATTTGTAGTAACGCGGAGACCAATTATAAATCTAGGATTATTGAGACCAATAATAAGTCTATGCAAATAACACTGAGTTAGCCTGTAGTCTGTTTGTCGTCAGGGTGAATGTTAGAGCTGTGCCTGTTAGGCGAGGTCGCTCTGAACAAGGCCACTGGGTCGCGAGCTTTTGACATACATTCCTTGCATTTCGTTCGTGCAACAAAGCATAACATCAAAACAAACAAAGAAAAATTACAACGTGCAATTTGATATTTATTTATTTATTGAGCAGTCAACAAAAACATGTACTAAGAATAACTAATAAATTAAATATAGAATTTTAGTCTAAGTACAGTGCCTAATTATAGACAGCCAAGGCATGCAATTACGATATGGTACGTTTTTATTCCCAAAAGGATCTGGGCCCATCCAGATCTCAGTATCGTAATCCGTTTCGTATCAGCATCAAGATCGCTGGTCTGGACTGGACGCCCATTTGGTACGGCACGGCGGTAAGGCGTCTTGATACAAATATACAGGTACGGTCTCTTTGTATCCCCGTCCCCGTCCCCGTCCCTAACAGTGTCAGGCGAAACCTAACCTCCTCACGAACTGAATACCAGAAATATCTAGCGCCCTCAGGCAACTACCACACGCAAAATATTAAGTTGTAACAATGCTTTTTTTTCAATACCAACGAAACGAAGGTGTGGTTCAGACAAAAGAACATATCACCTGGACCCATCTCGACTTTAGTTCAGTGCACTTTATTTGAGGTTCTCGGAAGGAGGTTATGATGTTGGTCCTGACTGTATTTGGAGGTGGGACATGGTCCATACTCCCCACACATTCAGAAGACATGATGGTGAAATAGCTTAGATAAGGGAAGCTTGTCGTATGGCTTGTTGACCAGCCGTCTTATTATGTGACTCAGACAGCTTCAGTGGGACCGAGTATGACGGAAGGTTTGGTGAAAGTGCACAGCTTTTATGCCAAACTTGGTTGCCCACTGAATCTGACAGAATAACAGAAGTAGGGAGCAGTTCGGTGTAACACAGCTGTCTTTATCATCGAAGTGTTTCCATGTCAAAATAAAAAGAAAACTCAAAAAGAAAGTTATGAATGCCGCAGCTTTATCGTACTGATAATAAAGTGAACTCTGACCGTAAGGACCCGCTACCGCCTACAGGTTTGGTCCACCTGCAGCTTATTCTATCCCCAGATCTATTTTTTCCGTTTCTTGAATAGCGAGCTCAAAAAAGGTTATTGGGAAATTCTCGATTTTTTTTAATTGTGATAAATTTTAGAAAATTCAAACAGTTATCGACAGATTTTTGAGATTCAAATTGCACTTTGAAGCACTCCAGCAGAGGCACATTTTAACATATAGCCCATCATGGTTACTCTTATATCTGCGAAACTATAGGCAAATGTCACAATCGCATAAATCGGGGCAATAAACTCGATCAGGAAAACATAAATATTTTCAATGCTAAAAGAAAACAAAGAAAAGAACGTGAAACACAAGATAATTTCTGACCTTCATGAGATGCAGGTGCGAGGATACGTCATGCGCGTGCGTCGATTGTTCGCCGCCTTCCACCAGGAACGACCCCAGGTACTGCAACAATAAAAGAATATTGATTTTTTTTCACAATCCATTAAACTTAAATCTAAATAAAAATTGCTGTACTCTCATCACATTCCTTAACACGTTTTTAGCAGTTCCCAGCATCGAATGTAGCAAAGCGGTTCTCCATGTGCCACTGTACGCCCTCGCAAGAGCCGTGGGGTGATGGCTGGAAAACCATTCAAAAAGTGATTTATTATACTGCATTTTTTATTTTGAATGGATTTGCTCTTGATCCAAATCAAGCCCAAGGGCCAAGGGGCCAAGACAGGATCAAAGACGGAGCGAGCTAACCCAGAAGGTGGCGCATATTCACCCTTGGATTGCATAGTATCCCCATAAGTTACAAGCACTTGAATTAAACAATAATACTGAATTGGATTACCTAGCATATTCAAAACAATTACGTTTTACATACAACCAAGCCCGAGACCCGCCGCGAGGTTCGAGGCAAATTGTAATATGTTCTCGCAGACCGAATATCGCTTAGCGCGGGGTTCCCGAGGGAAATGAAGGTCGCAGTTCGAGTCCCAGGCTGGGCCCGTTACGGGTCCCGGATAAACGGGTCGGCTGTGAAATGTAAAGTTTTTCGGGACTCCCATCTACCTGATGCGCGAAATAATCAGGGAACCGATATGTGTTGCTTTTAAATGAAACTGCTGGGATGTTCTTTCTGGATTTTAATTAAGATTTTTAGTTAGGATTTTAATTGACCGTTTTGCTAGTTTTGAGTTACCTATTTGTAATTTTCTTTTTTTTTAAGTAGACAAGTTGTAGTAGCAAAGGCTACAAAGATGCCACCTAAAGTACCAAATATATACTGAATTGTTTATTTGTGAAAATACAAACTACCAATTGTTGATTTGCGTGCGATTCAGTCTTTTTTAATGCCAAGTATTTTGCTTAGGTTAAGAAAATGTGTTGACTGGTTAAAGACAACCCCATCCCACCAAAAACATGTTAATGTAAAGTGTTGCCAATACAACAACTTTTTGACAGTGAGAACCATAGTTCTCACTTGTCAAAAGTTCAAAAGCCAAGCCAAGCTTCTAAATCTACAAGTCCTAACTTCACCTAACGTGGTCCTTTTTTTTTTTTTTTTTTTTTCACGTCCTACCCCTTTTTCAAAATATGTGGTTTGGCTACCGTTTTAGGGACCAATTCTTCAATGTTCTTTTACTTACATTACTTTTCTGATAGATATTAGTTCTTACTGGTTCTAGATATTGATACTGCCCGCTTAGACCCATTTTTATTAATTGATAAAATCTACGTACATCTTATGTTTAACTATTTACTAATCTGTGGTTTTGACGCGCACTGTTCATTGAAATAAAACATGTCATCCCGTGACCACGGCAGCTGAAAAAGTTTCGAAACGTCAGAAAATTAAAAAACCCCTAAAAACCTAAATACGGACGATTACAACTTACGAGTAGTTCGTGAAATATAGCGCGTTTGATATCCGTAACAATATAGGGTTTGTGAACCGATATGGCGTAGCTTCTTTGACGTTCATAAGTGCTTGTAACAGCCTAGACTGAATAAATTATATTGAATTTAGAATTTTGTTAAAGTTGTTTGATTAACTTTAAATTTAATTTTAATGCCATTGCATTTTGGTCGTTTCTTTGAAGATTAAACAAAACTGCGTTTAACTACAGTTTTAATCTAATCTACTCTGTTGCCAATTACATCAAAATAATACCGCGCCTTAAACCTCCCTAAAAAAATTCTGGTTAATGTGAAGTGAGTCACCCTGTCCAATGTCCGCCTATCGATGTTGCGGTTATAATTAGTGAGTGGACGTTAATGGCCCATCAGGCGCTCTATTTTTGATTCACTCGTCTCGAGGATTCTACTGATTTTCATGCGACGTTTGAGATTCCGTATTCCGTAAAAGCGACCTTGCATGTATATACATAGCTTCGCTTTTCACCTGTGGTACCGCCTCCCAACACTAGCGCGCGAGGGGGCAAAGCGAATAGCGTGCTATGTCTACTCTTGCAAGGTCGCTAATCGCCTGATCGCCTCCTCGTTCGCCTCGCCACTCGCGCGACGAGTGATTAAAAACTAGAGGTCCAGGGCTGATTGCATCAGCTCGTCCGCCCTTTGGTGGTCAGGTCCTCAGATGTTACATGAAAAGACATTATTTTATCAAAAATACCTAATTCTAAAACAGAGATTCATCCAGACATTTTATTACATAAAGCCAGCGGCTCATGAGTCAACACTATATCATACGAGCGATTCGAAACGCAACGCGAGCGCGGCGCGCGAGGGGCAAAGCGAATAGTGTACTATGTCTACGCTCGCAAGGACGCTAATCGCCTGATCACCTCCTCGTTCGCCGCGCCACTCACGCGTCGCACGCTTGTGTCGCTCGACTGGAGCTCTATTTTTGATTCACTCGTCTCGAGGATCCTACTGATTTTCGTGCGACATTTGAGTTTCCGCATTCCGTAAAAGCGACCTTGCAATTATGGACATAGCTTCGCTTTTCGCCTGTAGTATCGCCTCCCAACAAGAACGCGAGAGGGGCAAAGCCAAAAGCGTGCTTTGTCTACGCGTGCAAGGTCGCTAATCGCCTGATCGCCTTATCGTTCGCCTCGCCACTCGCGAGACGAGTGATTCAAAAATAGAGGTCCTGCAATGAGTGGGTGAGGGCACTCGTTGCGGTCGAGCGATTCAAAAATATGGAAATTCGCAAGTCGAACGAAAATTAGTAGAAACGAAGCGCTCGACGCGCGACGAGTGATTCAAAAATAGAGCTCCAGATCCCTCGAGAACTCAGTCACGTGTCACGCTGCCATTTTGTGCTCCACGACCACAATAGGCGGAATGATTAGGGCGACGATTGTTATTTGCGAAATCTATTGGGAAATAGTGAGTGACTAACATTTCAACTCATTTTAATAATAGTTTTGTTTCATGTTTATATTCCTACTCACAATAGAAACTAATCATCGTTAATTGTTTAAAATGTGAAAAAGTGGCTATAAGTTCTGGGCCTCAATCACTTTGGTGTCTGGCAAATACGAAAATGATACGTCATCGTTCCTTTTTTAACCGACTTCAAAAAAGGGAGGAGGTTCTCAAGTCGACGGTATTGTTTTTTATTTTTTTTATGTATGTTTTACCATAACTTAGCCAATTGTTAACAGATTTTTATAATAATTTTTTTATCTGAAAGAAAATGGTTTATGTGTGGTCCCATATAATTTTTACGAAGATCTGGCTAGTAGTTTTTTCATAATCCTGAAAAATATCAATCCCCTTTTGGCAAGTAGTCGTTTACCTAGATGACATCATTGTTGTGTATGGGCTGATTTTTAATGTAAGTAACGGCACATGATGTAACTAAAAAATCAGAAATAAAAACATTTTATAAAAAAAAATCAAACCGACTTCTAAAAGTAAAAAATAAAACTTTTGGAGTCGGTGCTAGCTAGCTAAGGCCAAAAAAATATATAGTTAATAAAAGTGCAATGTAGAATACCTTGGCTGGCACCGACTCCAAAAGTTTTATTTTTTACTTTTTGAAGTCGGTTTGATATTTTTTTTATAAAATGTTTTTATCATGCTGTGCGTTTGTGCAGCCGGCAAACAGACACACGAAAGGGTATGGAACGCAGAACAAAGAAGAAAGACTAGAACTACAAGTAGAATGTTGACTAACATTTACTGAGATGCTTTCTACCTAAATTTTCAAGGTGCCTTCAGTACTAAATGCATGACCTCTTGTGTTTATCTTCGTTTGTTTATTGTTTTATTTAAATGAATTGAAGTCGTAAATTTCGCAAGGGCGACGCGACAGTCACGTAAACAAGTCGGCAAGCTGTAACACGATCAACTGCGGTGCGGCTTGACAGCGCGGCGTCTGCGGTCGCGGCGCCTTACTATGTCATCGCGACCCTGACACCTCTTTACCACCTCCTTAGGGGGTCTACTCTGCTATTTCTTTGTCAAAATCGTCTCTCAGTCGTGTTTCAATAGTCGTGTTTATTTACACTGTTGTAACAAGAACTGTGTAAAACAGCACGACAATTTAGACACAATTGAAATAAGATTGTGACTAAGCACTTACAGAATTGCGCCCCAGGCCAGACAGGAGCTTTTTTTTCTTTTTGGAATCTAAAAAGTCACAATCTAAAGATTTCAGTGCGCATTAATTAGCGTAGGTACCTACTTTGTGTTTTCTTTTGCGTTCATAGAAAATATTTAGGTACAGAAAACTGTTCACGTGTGGGATTCCCTTCCCACACGTGAACAGTTTCCTTGCTGTTGTTGTGAAGACATCCGTTGAGGCAGTAAAACTATATCGGTAAAACTATGGTTGAAATGACAAAATTTAATTAGGAAAAAACTAGTCAATTCAAAATAGCCGACATCTCCTCTTACCACACCAACTATATTCGCGATTTTATTTTTGTAATAGAGTTGATCAAATGTAAGTATTTTCTTCCTGTGATCGCATCAAATAAAAGTTTAATAATAAAGTTACATCATTTTGGTATAGGTCCTTTTTAAAACTTACTAACAAGTAATTAACTAATAAGTACAATTATGTAAGTGCTAACGACATTATTGGAGTTACAACAGAAATTAAACCTCAATTTTTTAACCGCCTCTGTGGTCTAGTGGAACAACCACCGGTATCTGACCCAGGGGTCCCGGGTTCGATTCCCAGCGGGGGTACATATTGTTTTCGGTTTGGTTGGTGGTAGGACTTGTTGTAGGCCCGCCCAACATCTTATTTAAGTCTGGCGCCATAACAACAATGTTTTCAGCATTGTTGTGTTCCGGCAGTTAGAGATAAGATAGCCAGTTCCTCAGTGGCTGAGGATTCCGGGTGAGGCTCGCACCACCTTCAGCCTTATCAATACTTAACATCAGGTATGATGAAGGCTAAGAGACACCCCGTAGTTCATAAAAAAACAATTATTTTAAAGAGTAATAGGTATATTCAATTACTTAGGTACCTAAATACTTTATGTATTAAATAGATAACTATTAAAAATATAGAACAGCTGTAAAAGTAGGTTGTTAGTTTAAAATGTCATAAGTTATCCTACTTTCCCGCTACGTCCAACTTGGCAAGTTTCCATTTACGAACATGTAGCGCCATCTATGAGGGGGTGTTCGAACTACTTGCGATGGAAACTGTGCTTTGTCACAAACTTTACAGCCCTTTAGACGTCTTGAAGTAGTCAACATTTTAGGTAGATGTCGCTTTAGACGAGTTGCTAAAAGAAAACAAGAAAATTAAGAATATCTATTACTCGGGTCGCTCGTGGTTTCGCCCGCGTGGTTCCCGATCCCGTAGGAATATCGGGATAAAAAGTATCCTTTATATTATAAACAACAGTATAGCTTGTTCTTATACACTCGTCAGATCAGATAATATGAAAAAACGTAAATAAAGCATGTGAATGCTTCCATCATCAGCCTGTGGACGTCCACTGCTGGACATAGGCCTCTCCTAGCTCACGCCTATTGTGGCGGTCAAAGGAGGCTATTAGCCTACTGCTACTACGCTGGCCAGACGGGTTGGTAGAGGGTTTGTTTCAAGTTTTCCTTCTCTCGCACAGGTGTTCAATGCGTCGAGCCTCTTAATCGACTCTTACGACATCCTAGGCATGTAAGGGAGTGATGACACTTGTATTCTTAGGCCGTCACCACACGGCACGCTTAATGCTTATCAGTGTATAATTACTTTATTGTAAAACAAGAGTGAAATACTCGGTAAAGTGTTAATTTTATTACAATTGCCATTTTAGTTTAAATAATTGGAAATCTTACGCGAACAAGCAGTTGACACTAACAGAGTCAAGAATGCGACTTGACATAGTACGGGCATCCATGAGCATTTTTAATGAACGAACTTACATTTTTCGCTCATTAACAGACTTCAAAATGGCAAGCTGAAAGGTTCCACTGCAAATTATACAAAAAGGTTAAACCGCTGCACTTCTGTGCAAGTTGAATTCTTCAATTTTCTCCAATCTAGATTAGTGAGTGATGAATATGCAGGGAGGAACATTTAGTTTCCATATTGTATGACAAAAAAACGTAGATACACTTTTGAAATTATCATATATTTTGAGTAGATTCATACTTTGCTTTTTGTGGAACAACTGTACCCCTATTACGAGTTTGCTTAACATGACATTTACAGGACTCGTGAGCGTAGACTATCGGATACACTGCTCATGTCGGTAAAACAGTCGCTAAATATGAAAGAGACAAAGCTACATTTTACGTTAACGTTTACTGTAACGTCAAGTTTGTAAAACTCGTAATACGCCTACTGGTTTTCTCTTAGCATTTTTTGAGTTAACTTAACACTTAAAACCTCCAAAGGGCAATTAGCAAAAAGTAGCAGGTAGGTAGGTAACATGAAATTTTGAATTTTTCCATGCTATTTTTATTATTTTAAATAGAAAAATATTGGAAAAAATCAACTCGGCCACAAATGAATTCTCAGATTTTCAGAGACACGACCTTTGGAAATCCGGTTCAATGCTCTAACCACTAAGCTACCGAGAATTCACTCTAGATTACTCTCTTACTCGAGACTCAAGTCTCGGTAGGTCAGTGGTTAGAGCATTGGACCGGATTTACAAAAGTCCTGGGTTCTAGTCCAATCTGAGAATTCATTTTTGGCCGAGTTGATCTTTTCCAATATTTTTCTCTTTAAAATTTATCATAAATATAAAATTTGTTATGTTCTTGCCATATATATTACTCAATCATAAATGTAATCACATTTTTTATCTCGCCGAAGTAGGAAGTGTTCACATTTTTTCATTTGTAACGACCCTCACATATTTTTCTTGTTATCTCTACCCTCATTACATTCCTGAGACAAACTCGCCGATTTCAAAAATAGACAACATTTTACAAAAACACACAGTGATTACAAATTGAAACTTGCACACATGAAGTAATTATTTTATTGTATAGTTATTATGTTTTGTTGAAACGATTACATTTCAGCAGGGCTAGATATATTTCCTTTTCAGGAACTTACTTATAGCCGGGTGACATTTTTATATTACTAGTAGGTATTATTAAAAGGAATAGGTAATAAAATAAAAATCAAGGATAAGAAATAGACAATAATGTTATATTATAAGTACTTTACGGGGGGAAAGTACTAACGTGTTTTAATAGAATACTGACAAATGGAAAAAAAAAAACACAACACGTAAACACTTAACTAAACTAATATAAAAATAACAAAATAAATATTTGTATGCCTAGTTATATAAACAAAAAAAAATATATATATATATACTTAAACATATCTCTCAAGTACGTACTTACTCATTTAAACAGCATCTCTCAAGCATTACATAAGTCATTAGGAAGGAACTGGTACCTATAATACAGGCCAGGCCTAGTGTAGGTACTAGTACATTGTATTTACTCAAGTTATTTAGTAATGATAAAATAATAATTAAAAAAAAAAATATTCGTACTTATCAAACTGTAAAATATTTTAAGTTTAAAGTTTTAGTGGTTCTTGAATGCGTCGATCACTTCTGCACACTGTTATCACCAATAATGTCACATAGATAAGCACTTCTTTCCTACGACCGCGAACGCCGCGCTGGCTGCTGCACTGTAGTGTGTGTAACTGCGCGTGCTGTATATAACAAGTTTGCAACAGTGTCCGATGCGATGAATATTCTGCACTCAAATTGTGATATTACCCTCTGTTCCACATTGTATATTACTTACCTACTGTTTTTGTTGATAAGTATACAACTTGTATTTTTTCATACTTTTATGAACAATAAATAAACTATAAAACTATAAAAACTATATTAGGCATAGGAAATAGGATTATGACTTGGCTTTTTTTATTTATTTTACCCTATTTTAGTCAAGACGTGTGCCTGCTTGCTTGCTAAGCACATTACCGCGTTGTCAGCGTGTCGGCGCGTCGTCTTTCCACAAACTTCGTCAAAAACCGAGCTAATCGTTCGCTTATGAAACATTTCCGCGCCGCAAGTCATGAGGTAACGTAATTATTGGAAACCAACAAATTAGAAACAGATATAACAAATTGTACTAATTCGTAATTCAATTACTTAAAAATATCCCAGTTTGAATAAATAGAACATTTTTACGATTTCAACAGACAAATCATACGAGAATATAGTGCAAATAATCGTTTTATTCTTCAATCATTCAAATGTAACAACTTGTGTACCTATGACGCCTGTTTGGCGCAGGGGTACTTAAGCCCGCCTTCTGCGCCAGAGGTCCCGGGTTCGATCCCCGGACAAGACAAATATTTGTGTGCATGAACATGTCGATTTGTCTTGGTCTGGGTGTTTAATATGTATAATAAGTATGTATTTACAAAAAAAAAAAGTATATAAGTATGTTTATCCGTTATCTAGTATCCATAACACAAGTTCTTCATGAAACTTAACGTGGGCTAGATAATTGGTGTGTTGTATGCAATTATTTATTTATTTATTTGTTTATTTGTTTGTTTGTTTTTTTGTTTTTTTGTTTGTTTGTTTGTTTGTTTGTTTGTTTGTTTGTTTGTTTGTTTGTTTGTTTATTTGTTTATTTATTTATTTATTTATTTATTTATTTATTTATTTATTTATTTATTTATTTATTTATTTATTTATTTATTTATTTATTTATTCATTTATTTATTTATTTATTTATTTATTTATTTATTTATTTATTTATTTATTTATTCATTTACACTTTCGCATTTATAATATATAATTATTATAATACTAGAGGCCGGGCGCGGTTTCACCCGCGTGGTTCCCGTTCCCGTGAGAATGTTGGGATCATTTATAGCCTATGTTACTACTTGGGGTCTAAGGATTCTCTATACCAAATTTCGTCAAAATCGGTCCAGTAGTTTTTGAGTTTATTCGTTACATACAAAAATACAAATCTTTCCTCTTTATATAGTATAGATATTATAATATATAACTATTATAATATATAATACGAGGGGTGTTCATTAAGTAATGAGAATGACATGTATATCTTTGGTAAAAAAATAATACTGGCAGGCATAGCTCATTTATTAATAATATTAAAAAAGAAAAAAGTTTTGCCCTGCCGTATTGACCGGACTTCGCTCCTAGTGATTTTTATCTGTTTCCTCGATTAAAGGACCTCAGAGGTCAGTAATTTGATGATGATGACGCAGTGATCGCTGCTGTACACGTTTGTTAAGCATTCAGGACGAAGCCTTTTTCAAAAAGGAATTTTAAGGTTAGAAAAAAGATATGTTACGTGTTTATTCCTAAAAGGTGACTTTATTGAAAAATAAAATAACATTTAATAACAGATAACTGCGTCTTAGTACTTAATGAACACCCCTCGTAATTATATAAGCTCATGCCAAAAGAAAAAATGCGTAGCAATATTTCTTGGCTTGAGTTCTGGTGACAGTAAATGCTTACATAATGTAAACACCGGTAAACCAAAGTTCTAGCTGCAGCATTGAATTATTTGAAATCATTTACTAAGGATCTAGAAAAACTGTTTGCGTCTCTCTATTCGCTCACAGCAATTACCACGGGCCAATAGTTCCGAAACCACTTGAGTCCGATTTGCATAAGTTTTAATCAAAGAACTTCGCGTCCCAGCGCATCTTCGATTGCATCAGCACCGCCGCCGGAGCCGTCGACTAGACTCGAGTGCACTTAGACACTCAAAATTAATCATTTTGTTCTGACAGACAAATTGCAATTGCCAACTTTTATTTGTAGTGCTTTAATGGATCGACGTAGCGGTTTTAATAAAACGCATCAGTTTGTAATTAAATCGTGGGCTAAATAAAGTACAGTCAACAGTAGCTACAACTTCACACTTTGACCTTGAGAGCGCCCTTCGCTCGTAATATTTTAACAGCCTCTGTGGTCTAGTGGTACAACCACCGGTATCAGACCCAGGGGTCCCGAGTTCGATTCCCAGCGGGGGTACATATTGTATTCGGTTTGGTTGATGGTAGGACTTGTTGTAAGCCTGCCTGGCTAGCTACCACCATCTTATCTAAGCCTGACGCCATAACAACAATGTTTTCAGCATTGTTGTGTTTCGGCAGTTTGAGATAAGATAGCCAGTTCCTCAGTGGCTGAGGATTCCGGGAGAGGCTCGCTTCCATCTTCAGCCTTATCAATACTTAACATCAGGTATGATGAAGGCTAAGAGTCTCACGGTCGTAAATAAAAAAAAAATTGCCGCTGTTGACCGTACGTGACGGGCCCGATGGTGACAAATTTCGTCAGCTTGCATGCTTGTAGAAGGTTTGATCCCCATCAAGAACAAACATTTACTTATGTCATTAAAATCTGTGTTAGCTCTGTGTCTGACTGCAATGGCGGCAGGTCTGTGGTGTTCCGCCATTTATAACATATTTGCTCGTAAAGGGTCTCTTATTACATCAATTTCAATATCGTATTGTATCTCATTACGTACTTGTGCTCATTGTAATGTAAAACGCACGGTTTATCAAGATGCTCCGTCTAAAACGATCGGTCCTTTTTTAAGAGTTTTTATGTCAGAAAAGGGTCAACATTTTATGAATAAAATTAACTTTGGGAGATAATAATAATAACTTGGCAACAATAAAAACCCAACGGAATAATCAAATTAAACAATTTTTTATAACTGATTTAACAAGTGATTAAAAATTTATTCGTTTAAGAAAGTCCGAGTTTTATATATTACCTCGCAAATATGTTATAACGGCATTTACACTTATGATAGCCAGTTCCTCAGTGATTGAGTATCTATTCACGGAGAGCTGTATTTCCACTATTAGCCTTATTACATTATATCATCAGGGGGTCAATTCTGCTAAAGTTTTATCAAAATCGTCTCTCAGTGGTGTTTTAATAGTAGTGTTTATTTACACTGTTGTAACAAGAACTGTGTAAAACAGGACTACCATTGAGACACCATTGGAATACGATTGTGACTACGCATTAGCAGAATTGGGCCCCAGGTATGATGAAAGCTTCTCTCAACAAAAAAAATATAACAAAAAGCTAAGTAAATAATAATTTGAACAACAATAATCCAACTCAAGGGTGGCACTTAATACCTGTAAAATGTAAACCTGAAATGATGTCCACAAGTTCGCATTCACAGGGATTTATGACCGGTACAGGTGGCCGGTTAAAACATTTAATGACCCAGTTACACGACCAATCTGACGAACAGTGCTCTTCAGAGATTACTGGATTTATTATCCAATGGAATCATTAGGCGAATACATTTTTAAAAGCTCCTTTAATTTTCAGCAGTAAACAATAGGACTTTGAAAGGGGATAAAAAGTAACGACTTTCAGTTAAATTTTGGGTGAAGACTTTGGTCATTGTATTGTACCAAATATATAATTCTGATTAGTATTTAAGACAAAAGTGCTCAATTAACGGCAAGACGGAGCCAAGCGAAGCGCAAAGTCACAAGCGCTTTGTCATTTTTTTAACCCTTCCCTTTCTCAAAGTACCAAAACAGTAATTAAGTACGTCGACGCGGGTAATGGAGATACATTGCACTCCGCTGCGCTATGTATAGACCATTTTTGTGACTTTAGACTTTAGAGCGACCGTATAATATTACCATTCATGAAAAAACCGGCAAAGTGCGACTCGGACTCTTGCACCGAGGGATCCGTTTAAACTTATGGTAAATTTTAAATAGAAAAATATTGGAAAAAAATTAACTCGGCCACAAGTGAATTCTCAGGCTGGAATTCACTTGTGGCCGAGTTAATTTTTTCCAATATTTTTCTATTTAAAATTTACCATAAGTATAAAAATAGCATTGAAAAATGCAAAAATTACAAAATCATAAATCCGTTTAAAATTTTCAAAAATATTTTTTATTATATGATGAAACTAAAAATTTACGGGTTTCACTATTTTTCCTTTATCTGTACTATAAGACGTTACTTCGTACCAAATTTCAAGATTCCAAGTTCACGGGAAGTACCCTGTAGGTTTTGATTCCCGTGCGAGTTTGGAAAATTCTGTGAAATTTGATAGCACTATAATTCCCTTTTCCAAAACCGTCAAAAACCTCGGTGTGATTTTTTATGAGTGTTTCTCCTGGAGACCTCAGGTTGATGCTGTTTGGAAGAAAATATTTGCTGCGTACAGCTCCCTTAATCCTCTTAAGCAACTTTTTACCAACTAGTCTAAAGTTATACTTGCTCAGTCCCTTATCCTTTCCATCTTGGACTACGCTGACGTTTGCTACACGGACTTATCAGAGGAAATGCTTGACAAATTGGAGCGTCTGCAGAATTTGTGTATTATATTCATTTTCAACTTAGGTAAATTTGATCACGTATCTCACTTCCTCTCCAAGCTTAATTGGCTTCCTTTTCGCAGGCGCAGGGACTTACACACTGTTTCTCTTCTTTTCTCCATCCTGTTCCTCCCAACTACCCCTTCTTACCTTAAAGAATTATTCAACTTTCTATCCTCAACTTCACTACGCACTTAGCGTTCTTCCTCTAATCTTTCTCTCGCTACTCCCTATCACTCAACAGATTTCTTATCCTACTCCTTCTCTGTGTACGCTGTTCTTTTATGGAATTCTCTCCCAGAAGGTATTAGTAAAGCTCGAACTTTGGCATCTTTTCGCGATAATGTTAAATTGCATTTCCATTCTTTTTCCTAATATTTACTTCTTATGTATTTGTATATTTTCTTTTTAGATTCCATTATATTATACTTTATTTCTTTTATTTATATTATGTACCTACATCTATCTCAACTATCCTTCCCATAATTGCACCCACTCCCCTTTGTCCTCTTCGTTATTATTTTTCTAACCAAGGTTGCCTGGAAGAGATTGCTATTTAGCAATAAGGCCGCCTTTTGTATGCTTTCTGTCTTTTTTTGTTATTTGTTTATTGATTGTCTTTGTGTGCAATAAAGTGTTTTTTTATAATTATTATTAATATCAGGCATATTTTTATCACACTTTTTTATATTGATTTTTGTCACACATTTTAATATCGATATTAATAAAACACTGTAAGTTATGTTGAAACGAAAACAAAGCACATAAAATTGCCAGCTGATGTGATACTAGCTAGCATATTTGTTTTGAGACAACCAGCGCCCCAGGGGCAAAAAAATAAACTAAATTTGAATCACGTGGCTGAATTAACGTCAGCCATCTTCTAAGGGCTAACTTACAATAAGCCAACTAGTTGAACGTTAAGTGATACTAGTTCAATCAACGATCGGCATTCAACTGAATTTGTTTTTAACCGGCTGGCCTTCCAATCAAATGGCTGATTTAACAAAATGGCTGCGACATTTATATAGTTTACTTTAAAACTGCATCTTTGAGCTCTAGTCTCACCAACCTCGCAAGGAATTTACGGGACGAATATAATGTATGTCAAGGAGCCCATAGCGCAGTGGTTTGCGCGCTCGGCCTGCGATTGTTGAGGTTAAGCAACTTTCGCAATGGTCGGTCACGGGATGGGTGACCAAAAATTTACTATCTCGAGCTCCTCTGTGCTTCGGAAGGCACGTTAAGCCGTTGGTCCCGGCTGCATTTGCAGTTGTTAATCCCACCCATCCGCATTGAGCGCGCGTGGTGGGTCATGGCCCGTTCTCCTTATCCATCCATAAGGGAGGCCAGTGCCCCAGCAGTGGGGACATTAAAAATGGCTGATGACGAATAATGTTCCTATGTCTGACATGAATACGTATTTTGAAAACATCAACATTTGTTTTTAGGGTTCCGTACCTCAAAAGGAAAAAACGGAACCCTTATAGGATCACTTCGTTGTCCGTCCGTCCGTCCGTCTGTCAAGACCGTTTTTCTCGGAAACGCGTGGAGGTATCAAACTGAAATTTATATCTAATACTCAGGTCTACTGTCCCTTGGAGCTGTGAAAAAATCAAACTTCTAAGCCAAAGCAATCAAAAGATACAGCCGTTTATGCCGCAATTTCCGCAAATTTTCCAAACTCGCACGGGAATCAAAACCTACAGGGTACTTCCCGTGAACTTGGAATCTTGAAATTTGGTACGAAGTACTTCTTATAGTACAGATAAAGGAAAAATTGCGAAAACCGTAAATTTTTAGTTTCATCATATAATAAAAAATATTTTTGAAAATTTTAAACGGATCCCTCGGTGCGCGAGTCCGACTCGCACTTGGCCGGTTTTTTCATGAATGGTAATGATATACGGTCGCTCTTTTATATATTTTCAATCAAATCTTAGTGATATTGTGTAAAATTAAAAAAAATATATATATATCACTAGCGCTCGCCCGCGGCTCCGCCCGCGTGGATGTCGGTTACCGCTGCAAAAAGCCTACCCAGGAAAGACGGTCAGCAAAATGATTCCCAGATCAATTCACAGACACCGACAATTTTAAAAGTGGGCATAAAATTTCCTTCCCTGATTTCTTTTGCGCCAAACGAAGTCATTTGAAAAAGACTATTGTATTTACGTATGTTTATTAAAAAAATACCAGATAATGGATGGTTATTAGTTAAAAGATTTTTTATTGGTTGTGGCGGCTCCTGAAGGTTAGGAAGACAAACATTACCTGAAGCACAGCACATTCCATTAGGTTCGTCCGCCCATTTCTTGGCAGAGCAGTTAGAGCAGGTCCTATTCATGACTCCGATTTGGACGGACGCTTGTTGTGCATAATCAACCTGCGGATCATATCTAAAAGCCAGTCTGTTGCTGTTAGTTAAAATTTGATTGCGAACTCTATTTGTGGACAACTGCTGTCTCTCTGCCTGAGCTCTAAGTCGCTGCAAACGCTCGACACTCGACTCCCTTTCGCGCAACTGAGAGGTCCTTATATTTTGTTCATGAAGACGTTGGGAACGCTCCAGCCTCGACTCTTGAGTGCGTAGCTCAGCGGTTCTCAAGCTTTGTTCAGCAAGGCGTTGCGAACGCTCGACACTCGACTCTCGCGCGCGTAACTCGGAGGTTCTCAGACTTTGTTCGGCAAGGCGTTGCGAACGCTCGACACTTGACTCTCGTTCGCGTAAGTCAGAGGTCCTTACATTTTGTTCATGAAGACGTTGGGAACGCTCCAGCCTCGACTCTCGTGCACGTAACTCAGAGGTTCTCAGATTTTGATGTGCAAGGCGTTGCGAACGTTCGACACTCGACTCTCGTGCGCGTACCTGAGAGTTTCTCTGATTTTGTTCAGCAAGGCGTTGTGAACGTTCAGGTGAAGATTCTCCCATACGACGTATTCTTGCTGCCCGTGCTTGAGAACTATGATTAGAAAGTTGAGACCTGGCTCTCTTAGGCATTTTCAAATGTTTAAGAAAATGATAATAGCGTGTAGTGTAATATTCTAGCTCTGAAAAGAACTATTGTTTAGCCCTGAGAAGAACTGTTGTTTAGCTCTGAGAAGAGCTGTTGTTTAGCTCTGAGAAGAACTTTTGCGTAGGAGTAGTTTTAAGAACGAAATCTAAAAAAAATCACACGAAAATTATTAGACTTCGCGCACGACCGCTGCGTAGGGAGCCGACCTCGCGCCTGAGCCGCGCGGGTACCTTACTCATAGATCTAAATTCCCCTCCCGCACGCGCACCCACATCTTGGTGACGCCTTCGCAACGGGCCGTGCCGTGCAGCAGAAATCGTAATATTTTAATTTCGCCATAATTTCAAAACCAAACGTCCAATTTTAATCATTCAAAAACCAAATATTATCTACATAAACTGTTCTTAGTGATGCAATAATTTATTTTGATAAGGATTAATAGCATGAGTAAAATAAACGCGTTTAAATGTAGTCCAAAAAATTCAAGATTTTTAAATAAAAAAATGGTTGTTGCGCCTCACTCGACATAGATAGGTATAGTGTGTCGCGGACTTTTTTGTAGATATTTATAAGATCTACAATTAATTAGAACATTTTATGGTTCTATCTTTTGTAGTTTAGGCAGCGTACACAAAATAAGTAACTTTTCTGGTTGATTTTTTACACCTTGTGTCCGAAAAACCCAAATATCTTACGGAACCCTATTTTTTTCCAAAATAAAATATAGCCTATGTTACTCATGGATAATGTAGCTTTCGAATGGTGAAATAATTTTTAAAATCGGTCCTGTAGTTTTTGAGCCTATTCATTACAACCAAACAAACAAACATACAAACAAAGTTTTCCTCTTTATAATATTAGTGTAGATAGTGTAGATTATTGTTATTCAAACCAATTATGGGTGCAAGCCTGAAATAAATGATTTTTATTTTTATTTTATTTATTTTTTAAAGTCTAAAGTCACAAAAACGGTCTATACATAGCGCAGCGGAGTGCAATGTAATCTCCATTGCCCGCGTCGACGTACTTAATTACTGTTTTGGTACTTTGAGACGAAACGTGCTCCTGAATAACTGAAGCTCAAAGGTTTTTACTTTTGTTTGCAAGTCTATACATTTTGTGCTTTGGAACAGTTTCTAATTTTCTAATTTCATACACAAACATGTTCTGACGTTGTTTAAAATTAAGTCAAATTCACAATTGATTCATACAATACAAGGATGAAATTATGAATGACTAATAAACTGAGAAAAAATTGCAACGAACACACAAAGGTTTTTCATGTTGTGACTATGCGGCTCTATCAGATTCTGAATCTTCAAGGGGATCTTAGAATAATATATGATTTTTGATTTTTTGTAGTTTTCAATGCTATTTTTATACATACGATAAATCGTATCTTCAGTGATTGGGGATTCCGGGAAAGGCTCGCTTCCATATTCAGCCTTATCAATACTTAACATCAGGTTTGATGAAGGGTAATAGTCTCCCCGTACTTCATAAAAAAAAGGAAATTTTTGGAAAAGTCAACTCGGCCACAAGTGAATTCGGAATCATTCCATCTGAGAATTCACTTGTAGCCGAGTTGACTTTTTCCAAAATGTTTCTATTTAAAATTTATCATAAATATGTAATAATAATTTATATTCTTCATTTTTCACATTACATATTAATATTAATAGAACATACATTTAGCTTAAAAGTTGAAACATTGATTATTAACTAAAGGAAATCCTGTGTTTCAGGCGAGCGTAGTGTTACGTTAGTAATAGTTAATAATTTATTCTTATGTGTGCATTTATTTATATTTATTTGGATTAGGTATGAGTAGTTTAGGTAATGTATTTTAAATATAATCAACAATTTCTTGCCATTCTAGACTTAAGGGTCACTGTTTAATTCTGACTATAATATGACGACCTGTTTGGCGCAGGGGTTCTAACCCCGCCTTCTGCGCGAAAGGTCCCGGGTTCGATCCCCGGACAAGCCAAATATTTGTGTGCATGAACATGTCTATTTGTCTTGGTCTGGGTGTTTGGTATGTGTATTATGTATGTTTTTTCAAAAAAAGTATATAAGTATGTTTATCCGTTATCTAGCACATAAGACAAGTTCTTCATGAAACTTAACGTGGGCTAGATAATTATAAAAAAAACGGTCAGTTTTACGATGTCCTCTCCTCAATAAAAGTTAGGAAAACATAAATAGGAGGACATAAAACAGTATAAACATTCTCGCAAATTGTTGGCGTTAATAATTTGTAGTTTGGCTGCCCCAATCCATCAAACTCCAGCGGTCGCTTTGGAACAAAGCGGACTGGAAGCGCAGTCGGTATTTGTTAGCTCACATTCAGACCAGAGACAACTCGCACTATCAAAAACTTTCATCCCCACTATAATAACGCTCTAACTGGGTTCGGACTAAGTTCGGACGACACGCAGGGCTGCGAAAATGTTTTTATTTTTGGGCAGCCTTTGATGAAAGGAATGATGATGGATTTAATTTAAATATACTTGCTATAAGTAATAAAAAATACATATTACACACAAGAATAACACACACAATACAAGTAAAGAAAGCAAAATGAAAGTGATACGAGCTGTATTTTATGATCGCAAATAAATAAGTAAATAAATATTTTTAAGAATAATATTCTAATACTCAGAGAAGCTCGTGGCGCAGTGGTTTGCGCGCTCGTCCTGCGATTGTTGAGGTTAAGCAACTTTCGCAATGGTCGGTCACGGGATGGGTGACCAAAAATTTACTATCTCGAGTTCATTGGCAGTCTTCAAAACCCACCTATCCGCATTGGGTTCGCGTGGTAGCTCATGGCTCATGTTCCTTATCCACCCATAAGGAAGGCCAGAGCCCCAGTAGCGTTGACATTAAAAATGTCTGGTGACGTACATGGAATATACGATGAGGTCAGGAAATACTAGGTACTGATTATGTAAAAGAATGGCAATGGTTTCATGGAGCTTAATCATTAATTTCAATATTGTGGGAACCCTATGTAATCGTGCGTCAGTTTTAGAGTCAATTCGAGGGAAACTTTTGCAATTGACCGAGAGAGAAGTGCCGAATGCAAATAAATTGTATTCAAACATTTGTTCTAATATCCCTCCCAACAAAGTAGTTGTAGAGAGCGTAAGCTGGAAATTAAGCGATTTCTTCAGAAAGTTGTTCAGGGTGCTTAGGGAGTAAACATACTTAAAATCCCCGCTTCTAGGAGGAGCGCCGGAGTGGGGGGAGAGGGAGATAGGTCCCACTTTTCAGTATTTCCCAAATATTTTCGAAACAAACAAAAAAAACAGAGCAAAATTATCTGCCACGTAAATTTATTTATTTATTTATTTAATAAGGCTTACCAACTAAATACATAAAGGCAAATTATATTAAGTTTACAGCACTTAAGAATCAAGAATCAAGAATCAAGAATTTATTTGCTAGAATGCGGTACATAAAAGATCTTAAATTTATGGAAGTCACATCACATTCACCAGGAGCTGGCATGCATAACATTTTTTTTTTTTTTGATAAATTATAAATTTAAAAATTTAACTGTCACTTCGTATTAATTTCACAGTCGTCATTTTACTTAGTTTAGATAGTCTTAGCCTAGATACACAATCACAGAACACAATGTACACAATATTACTTAGACAACGAGAACAATAATTAATGGACGATATCATTCTTATGAATACTATAATAATCATTAAAAGTCAAACATTGTATATTGAAAATTTAATAACTGTATGACAGAAATTCAGAATGTCAATACATGTCGCTTATCTAAAAATTCCTTAACGCTATAAAAACACATTTTCTGTAGCCATTTATGTAGTTTACGCTTAAATTGTGTCACAGGCAAATTATGCAGACTATTGGGCAAGTTATTAAATATTTTAACGCACATAGCGTATGAATTTCGTATGCTTATATCGGTTCTATTGTTTGGCGGTATCAATTTATATGGAAATCTTGTATTAAAGTTGCAAACCTCTTTTTTTGTCAAGAATAGGCTCATATGAGTTTTAACAAAGGTTGAAACCTCGAAAATATATAAGCTTGGAAGACTTAATAATTTCAGCTCTATGAAGAGAGGTACTTAGCAAAACATGTATCTTATATGCATTTAACTTAAAGGTATGCACAACATTGTAAATGTATAAGACATTTTCTTTTATGTTTTATTGTTAGACTAATCAATAGAGAAAAAAATACGATATTGAAAAAATACAATGCAGAAATTAAAAATTATCCATACAACAATCCAAAATTGATTTTTTAAAGGAGGCTTTAGATTCACAAAAAATATCTAAGTCACTATTTTGAAATAACAGATCCACTCGAGTGACACGGCCCAAAAAGCGTTTACACCGTAGATGTATGGCGTCTTTTTTAAAAGCGACCGTTACAAAAAAAAGAGCGCCGCGCTTCAGTAAAATGTTTCTTACGATTTAGATTCTGAAGTGTTCGTCTTAAAGTGATGTTTTTATTACTCGGTGTAACATGGCGCTTTGAATGTCGTTTTTTGTTTTTCAATTTCACGTGAGTAGTGTAGAAATAATCTTTTTCAAACATTTAACGAAATTAATTGCACCTTGTTGCAGTAAAACTTTTTTCATTTAAAATTTATATCGAATTCTACTAATTTTATAATTTGGTAAGGTTGGAGCTAATATTCTACTAAAGGCGAAAAAATATAAGATTCCTGTGATGATTTTACATATTAAAAAAAAAATGACATTTGGCGACTTTTACAACACAGAGTACGGACCAGACTTTAAATATTTTTTTAAATTTGGAAATTACATCTTCATGGTGTTGCTAGTATGAATAATATGGAGCCTAATTCGTTCCGAAATTGACAGTATGCGTTCTTATTGGAATAATGCTTAGATTAAACAGAAATAAGTATTTTTTGAGAGGAGCAGCCGTCTTGGGACTACAGTCCCAAGATACAATCTACTGTCAAAATCCTTCTGGGACTGTAGTCCCAAATTTCTCTAATTTTTAACATTTAAAGAATTTTCTACAAATTTAATTTTATACACTTTTTCGATTTCCTACCCATTTTCAAACAACACGTTCTGGAAAAGTGTTAATTGTCGAAAAAACTGCTTTTATGAAACACTTCTTCTTTCTTAATTAATGGCGTGCTCGCGATAAATTTCGCGATTTTTGTCAATGTCAAGTAAATATAATTTTGTATTTTATAGAAATTGTACGGTAGATTGAGTTAAACATGGAGCCTCACAACACGTGTTATCACGAAAGGAACTCTAATGAAACTCCTATCATACATTTGCTTTTGCCTGCCACTTTGAAATGTATGAAAAGTATTATATCTTCTTAGTCCAAGCCCTAATCTACGTACCAACCAAATTATATCCAAACCGTTCAGCCGTTCAGTTATCGAAACTTTTATCTATGTTTTATTGTATATGCCATGATTCCCGTTGCCGTGAGAATATAGTGATAAAAAGTATCCTATGTGTTAATCTAGGATATAGAAGTTTTTGAGTTTATTCTTTACAAAGATACAATAACAAATAAATTTCCTCTTTATAGTATAATATGGATTTAAGTCTTAATCCGTGTATACGCACTGTTTTAAAGATATTAGCCAAAAGTCCATAAGTGGCAATTTTTACCGTCTGTCATAGCTGGAGAAAACTCTTGTCAAGGGTGCCCCCCTCGCGCCTCCGACATTTTTATATCCTTAACTTCTTTATCAAAAATGTAAGTAAAATCTCTAGTACTGTCAAAAACCTTTAGTTTCATTCATCTTTGATAATCCTATAATGTCAAAGATTGCTTTCAGTGAGCTTTTAATACAGATTTTTGACTCAAAAAATGTCGAATTCGAGATGTCGAAGGCGCGAGAATTGGGGGTCTGGACCCTCGCGGCCGTGATCAAGGAAAACTTATAAATCCGTACTAATATTTTAAATAAGTAAGAATATTTGATGTTTGTATGTATGGAACGAATAAACTCAAAAACTATTGAATAGATTTGGATATAATTTAGCTCACAGATAGTAGATAGTCTGGATTAACAGATATAATAATTTTTGATCCTGATATTCCCACGGGAACCACGCGGGTAAATGGTAGATACAATAAAACAGATATAAGTTTGATAATTCAACGGCTGAACGGATTTGGATAAAATTTGGAAGATAATATAACGCGAAATAACGCGAACGAAGTAGTGTTTCATAAATGTCGTTTTTTTGACGTTTAATTCGTGTATGGGTAGAAGTTCGAAAAATGTTTACAAAATAAAAGTTGTAGATTATGAGCTTTCATTACATGGTAGATAAATTTGCTCTACGACGCACCGTTTTGAAAATATTAGCGAAATAGTGAAAAGTGGGCCTTCTCCCCCCTCCCCCACTCCGGCGCACCTCCTAGAAGCGGGGATTTTTAATATGTTTACTCCGTAAGCACCCTGTTCAACTTTCTGAAGAAATCGCTTAGGTTCCAGCTCACGCACTCTACACCCCATTTTGGCCTTTACGTTGAGTGGACTATAACCAAAATGAAGGTAGGTATTATGAAATACCCTGTTTGATTATGGCCGGAAATATGAACGATTTATGTGATTTAAGAAGATATTTATTTTAAAGATGAGCACAATAGAAAATACAGCAAATGGTTCAGACAGGCAGGTGACAAGAGAGATAGAAGGGTATGGTTCAAGACCTTATATTATTGGTGTATTTACATGACAGTTAAACAGAGTATTATTAGATACTAAAAAACGCGGTATTGTGTTTACTACTAACATAACCATTCCTATCGTTACAAATTGAATTAGAATTCACCAAACAGTATTAATTTTAGACATCAAAAGCATAAGATCTGAACTAGCTGAGATCAGAACTAATAATGTTATTAGTTCCTAACAGCAATCAGGAATACCTGGAAGTATGCTATTTAGTATGTGACCCCACGAGTCTGAATAGAGAAGCACATTATGGTTTCCAATTAATTATACAAAGGAGATTGTTTACAAACCTTAAATAATTTATGAGGTTTATGAATTTGCTTAACATGGTTGGAGATTATTTATGATTTTCATAAAATGAGTACAGAAGTTTTTCCATACTGGACTAGGAGAGAAAGAAAAACATAGAATGCACTGGCTGCTACCATTCATCATATCATTGCAGATTTATTTATTTATTTATGTAAGGACAGCTAGCAAGTAACTAAATACAATGTAAAAATACATTTGAAAACTCACATCTACAGTGTTGTCTTATTATAAGCTGCCACGACAAGTATTTTAGATTCAATCAATAAAAACAGTTTATATCGAATTATTATTATATTTTGGGCCTGCTTCACAAATCTGAGGAGATTAAATGTTTATATATTGTAGGTAGTAGAACGAGTTAAACCTTAAGTTAGCAGTAAGTGCCCAAGCATAGATTCTGAAGCAGTCGCATAATCATATTAAACAACTTTTTTTTTTTTTTTTTTTTTAATAAATATTTCCATACAATCACACCAACTATCTAGCCCACGTTAAGTATCATGAAGAACTTGTGTTATGGATACTAGATAACGGATAAACATACTTATATACTTTTTTTTTGTAAATACATACATAATATACATATTAAACATCCAGACCAAGACAAATAGACATGTTCATGCACACAAATATTTGTCTGTCCGGGGATCGAACCCGGGACCTCTGGCGCAGAAGGTGGGGTTAGTACCCCTGCGCCAAACAGTTCGTTAATTACTTATATTATTATTATTTTATTTTATTAACTTACTTACTTAATCAATTATCTTACATTTACCAACGCTAGTTTTAGAATAGTGAAAAACAGAACCTATCAGTAAAGTTACTATCATGCAAATAAAGAAAAAGAGAGGATTTTTTTTTTTTTAATTTCTTTTTGGTTCCTGGGGGGAACTACCTTAAATCCTTTAGTTAGCCCATTTTACTGAAAGGAAACATTTTTATTTTTTTAAAAGAAACACAACTGCATTGAAACATTTTTAAAAATACGCTTCCCACACCCAGGAATCCAACCAGCTAAAATCTATAAAAAATAACATTCTGTGTTTTTTATACCACCAATCGATAGTGTCAATCTAAAGGACCAACTCTCTCTAACAAACATAGTAAATTAAATTAAACGAAACACATATACAAACTCAACTTATAAACTCAATGGGACGGAAAAAGCACTTTTATCCAAGGTTCTTTGAAAAATGTACAAAAATCTATGAATGCATTTTTTTTTCTTTTAAAAAATAAAGGGATGTTTCCTTTTAGTAAAATGGGCTAACTAAAGGATTTAAGGTAGTTCCCCTCCGGGGCCCATAGAATTTTTCCAACCTGTATATTAAAAGCCTATCCATTACAGGGCATATTCGTAAACTATTTAATATATAAACATTGTTCCCAGATGACATATTGACCCTACCAATGCCAAATGTGGCGTTACTATGAGAATGATGTTTATGTCGCAGCCTTATTGTTAAATCAGCCATTTGATTGTAAGGTTAGGCCGTTAATTAAACGCCGGCATTCAGTTAAATGCCTAGGCCGATTATACATCACTTAACGTTCAACTAGTTGGCTTATTGTAAGTTAGCCCTTTGAAGATGGCTGACGTTAATTCAGCCATATGATTCAAATTTAGTTTATTATTTTTGCCACTGGGGCGCTGGTAGTCTCAAAACAAATATGGCGTCAGATAGCCCGCATCAGCTGGTAATTTTATGTGCTTTTTTTCGTTTCAACATAACTTACTTATATCAATATTGATATTATAAAATTGTGTGATTAAAATATGCCTGATATAACACCGCCGGCAACAAGTTTTCACGAATAGTTTAAGTCTATAGTAATCTCATTAATCCCCATTCCTACCGTATAAGAATTAGTGGCCACCTCTAGTGTCAGAGTTTCTCAGGCCGCTTTAAGGCCTCTAACTTGGCTTAACGACTGATATCAGATGACAACAGCCGGGACCGATGGTTTAACGTGCCCTCCTAAACACGGAAGCGCTCAGTTGTAATGCCACTTTAGGGTCACCCATCCGAAACCTGACCAGTCCCAACATTGCTTAACAAACGTGATCGAATACGATCAGTCTGTCAAGCGCGGCCATGAGCGCTTCACAGTCTCATTAATAAGACGGCTAAATATGACGTTTGACGTTTAGCCAAGCCGTTAAACGTTTCATTCAACGACTTGGCTAGTTGTCCCTTAGCTATTTCACTGAAATAGCTATTTTTCGTTTAATTATCGGGCTAGCCCTCCAATCGAACGACTGATACCAACTAACTAAATAACCTAAATTAACCACTGATTTTACCGCCTCTGTGGTCTAGTGGTACAACCACCGGTATCAGACCCAGGGGTCCTGGGTTCGATTCCCAGCGGGGGTACATATTGTATTCGGTTTGGTTGGTGGTAGGACTTGTTGTAAGTCCCTCTGGCTAGCTACCACCATCTTATCTAAGTCTGATGCCATAACAACAATGTTTTCAGCATTGTTGTGTTCCGGCCGAGAGATAAGATATCCAGTTCCTAAGTGATTGAGGATTCCGGAAGAGATTCGCTTCCATCTTCAGCCTTATCAATACTTAACATCAGGTATGATAAGGGCTTAGAGTCTCCCCGTCGTAGATTAAAAAAAAAACAGTTGGCTGCGACATTTCCACATTTCACCCTCAAGCTAAACCTTTGATACTCTGCCCCACGGGCCCCGCAAGGCATCTACGCCCTGATTGTATGTTTGTATGTACAACTGATGAACTTCCCGGTCGACCAGTAGGTGTTTTTAAGGAGGGAGGAAATATAATGATACATATCGTAAATCTCGTGGTAGACGTTAATTTGGAGGTAACAAAGCTTGTCGGTTTAAAGCGGCCGGCGATCCGCCCTACATATTCATAAGGCTTATCGACACATTCCGATATTTATGGCCGCGATCGATGCAACATTGTTGCACCATTTAACACTGCAGACGAAAATAAAAATGGATAACTTCCTACTAAATTTTATAAATGTGAACGTTGATATTTGGATATTTGTTAATGAATCACGCGATAATTACTGAACGGGTTTTGATGATGACACACAGACACTTTAAATCCTGGAGAAAAACAAAGGATAAATTTTGTCCCGATATTTCCACAAAAAATGATACATTTACATCCCTATAAACTAGTTACATTAAATTGAAGCGCTCGTGGCCGCGCTTGACAGACTGATCGTAATCGATCACGTTTGTTGAGCAACGTTCGGTCCGGTCAAGTATCGGATGGGTGACCGTAAAGTGGCATTACAACTGAGCGCTTCCGTGCTTCGGAGGGCACGTTAAACCGTCGGTCCCGGCTGTTGTCATCTGATAACAGTCGTTAACCCAAGTCAGAGGCCTTTTAGGCGGCTTGATAAACTCTGACACCAGCGGTGGCCACTAATCCTCATACGATAAGAAGAAGAAGTTAAATTATAATATATATATTTTTGCTGTTCCGGTTAACATGGCTCTCAGCCCCACCAAAACGGTACCGACGGAAGACCAGCGCTGGCCAAAAAGCCAAGCATTATGCTGAGTCGGTACCGTTTTGGGACAAACCTGTGCCTTTTTTGTGTTATTTTTATGTATCATTATCATGTTTGTCTCAAATAAATATAATTTCCTTTCTTTCTTCTTTCTTTCCTATAATCCAACTGAAACCACCACGCAGGTAAAACTGCAGTCGGCCACTACTTTGTAATATATATGTCGCAGCCATCTGGTTAAATCAGCCGTTCAATGAGAAGGCTAGCTCATTCATTAAGCGCTGGCATCCATAACAAATTGTTCCAATTGAATTTCCATTTATAATAAATTGTTCCAATTGAATGCCTAGGCCGATAGTTGATTGAAATAGCATCACTAAACGTTCAACTAGTTGGCTGATTGTAAGCTAGCCCTTTAAAGATGGCTGATGTGAATTCAGGCAGCTGATTTAAATTTAGTTATCTTTTATGCCACTGCGGCGCTGTTGTCACCAAACTAATATGGCGTCAAATAGCTCGCTCAGCTGACAATGTTTTTGTATGTTTTTTCGTTGGAAATTCGCATTTTTTATTGAATAGATCTACTGAGAATAATTAAAGAAATTTTTAAAGATAGAAATTTCGAAGTTATTTTTTTTTAAAACCTTAGAAGTCTCTTTGCCTCAAAGCTAACAAAATAGTGGGTCCATAGAGTAGTTTTACCCTAGCCCATTTAACGAAACGGCTAAATATGACGTTTAGCCACAAAATACTAAATAGTACAAGTAGTTAAGCGTTAGCCAATAGTTAAACGTTTCAATCAACGACTTTGCTCGATGTTCTTTAGCTGTTTAATTGTATACCGGCTTTCAATGAACGGACTAGCCGATCAATTAAACGACTGATTTAACAAGATGGCTGTGACATATACATGACGACGACCTCCGTGGTAGAGTGGTACGAATACCGGACGGTAGTGGCAAATTTTTGTATGAATACAAGCATTTGTACCTGAGTCGTGGACGTTTATGTATATATTTCTACTCATATATACTTTTATGTGTATAATTATATGTGTTACGGCGTATAAAATACTGCTAGCACCATCTGTTGGCCCGCGGCGAAAACGACCAAACGTTACGAAGCTCGCATCGACCGCGACCAGCGTGAAGCCAGGAGCGGGTGACGGCGCGGTGGCGGGCATTCATTCGACGACTCAAATTCCGAACCGTAGCACTAAGCGTTACCTCTATTTTCAATATTGTATTCGTTTTTGAAATATACGTTATTTTATAAATTTTCAATAAGACGAATCATTGAAGTACTCCTGCAAAACATCCTCTCTAAAGCAGAATAGACGAAAGCAACAACATTTTGGTCCTTCGAGCCGGATCCATATTCGCAGAAGATCAGCGATCAGGTTTGATTGGAGGAGAAACCAGCAGAAACCCAGATAACGTCGGTCATCCTTCATCTTCGATTTGTGTTTAATACCGTGCTTTTTTCTGCTTTAGATTTGCAAATCCGTTACTACGTTCGAGTACCCGTTTGCCAACCCGAGTGCAGTTCAAACTGTAAGTACCTTTACCTTTTCATAAAGTGCCAAAATGAGTGACGACGAATTTAAATTAGCCGCTAGTATTTCTAAAGTAACATCAAAGCCAAAATCTCCGCGTTTATTGTCTACAAAAATGTGTGACCTTAGTGACCTTAAGAAGCAACGCGGTTTGCTTAAAGCTAGATTAACATATTTTGAAAAGTACATAAGTAAATTAGACGTTAATAATTCGGATTCAGTTCATAAAACTGAACTTAGATTGCGAATAGATTCAATAATTACATTATTTGCGGAATTTAATGGCATTCAGTCAAAAATTGAACTAGATGCTGATGATACTGACTTATGTTCTCAATTAGAGTATAGGGAAACGTTTGAAACTCAGTATTATTCGCTTTTAGCTGCGGCTCAATGCATGGTAAAGCAGTGTGAACCTGAATTACCTATTAATTCTTCATGTTGTAAGCCTTTAGCAATTAAATTACCAGACATCAAATTACCCGCCTTTTCTGGTTTATACGACCAGTGGATAGAATATAGAAGTTCGTATTTGTCCATGATTCATAATCGTGAGGATTTGAATTCTATTCAAAAATTCCATTACCTAAAGTCCTCTCTTACTGGTTCTGCGTTAGAAGTGATTAGTGCTTTGGAATTTACTGCTTCCAATTATGGTCACGCATGGAATTTACTCGAGAAAAGGTACCATAATAATCGCTTACTTGTTCAAAATCACGTAAAGTCATTATTTAATGCGCCGACGCTAAATAGTGAGTCTCCATTTCAGATAAGGAAGTTAATTGATTCATTTCTACGTAATTTACGCGCGTTACACTCGTTAAACGAACCCACCGATTCGTGGGATACTCTGATCATATATTTAATCGTTTCTAAGCTCGACCCGGTTACAGCTCGCGAATGGGAATGTTATAAGGGTAATCTATTAGATAACTTAAGTTCACAATCACAACCGTTAAAAGTAGAAAACATTCTCACATTCCTTAGAAATAGGGCCGATATGTTGGAGACAATCAAATCCAACAATACTAAAAATTATAGTTCTCATTCCAAACCGAACCCCGAGCCAAAGGCTACTGCAGATTTTAAAAGGCATTTTAATACGCAACATACTAATACTTACGTTTCGTCGGGTAGCAAACATTCAATGCATAAAAATAATAAGCAAAGTCACAGTCAAACATGTCCCTTATGCGGTAGTAATCACGCACTTTATTCGTGTGCTAGTTTTCTTAACTTGTCACTACAAGATAGGATAAACCTAGTTAAAAGCAAAAACTTATGTCTCAATTGTATTCGTTCAACTAATCATACGTCAACCGATTGTGTATTCGGTCCATGTAAATTGTGTCATAAGAAACATAATTCGTTGTTACACTTTGATCAAAAGAATCATGATAATATACGTTCGCAAAACTCTTCATTAGCAGTAGATAATAATACGTTGCCACAGTCATCTGCCTTACATACAGTCAAGGACAGTGACTTGGAATATTTTCGCTGTGAGGGTAGTGCACAAACAATTTTACTGTCCACCGCGTTAGTGGAAGTTGCCGGTTCCGATAACAAATATCACACAGTCCGGGCTCTTTTAGACAATGGCAGTCAAAATTGTTTTATTACGGAAAGATTATGTAATCGTTTATGCGTTAATAAATTACAGTCCACTATACGTGTTTGCGGCGTGGGGCAACTGGTCTCACAGTCCAGCTACGCTTGCAAAGTAAATATGCGTTCAAGGTTATACGATTTTAATACGCAGTTGCATTGTTTGGTTTTGTCTAATATCACTTCAAAGTTACCTTTGATAGACGTTAATAGTGATTCTATACGTATACCTAGCAATGTTCAACTGGCAGATCCCTCGTATCACATCCCATCCGAAGTTGATTTGTTGATTGGCGTAGACGTTTTTTGGAATTTATTATGCGACGGGAAAATTAAATTAAAAAGCGGTCCGTACTTATTACATACTAAGTTAGGGTGGATAATAGCCGGACCTATTTATGATCAACGTATACGTAATAGCACGACTGACGTGCAATGTAATTTTTCAGTCGATTCTCAATTGCGTAAATTTTGGGAGCTAGAAGAAATACAAAACGATAGTCCTATTATGACGAAGGAGGAAATATTTTGTGAAGAATTGTTTTTGAATACTACAAAACGTTTAGAAAACGGTAGGTTCTCAGTTCGAATACCTTTTAAGGAATCACCTGAGACGTTGGGTAATTCATATACGGTGGCAAAGAATAGATTTTTGTCCTTAGAACGGAAATTTGAGCGTGTACCGCAATATCGTAAATTATATACTGATTTTATGCGTGAATATGAAAAGTTAGGTCATATGACACTTTTACAAAATACCGATAACACCGATAGTTTACAAAAGCCGTACTATATACTACCACATCATGGTGTATATCGAGAAGAAAGTGTGACAACTAAACTGAGAGTTGTTTTCGATGCTAGTGCAGCGACCACCAGTCAAAGGTCATTAAATGATATTCAACATGTAGGGTTGTCACTTCATAATGATATCTTTTCAATTTTACTAAGGTTCAGACAATATCAATACGTAGCATGCGCAGATATTGAAAAGATGTATCGGCAAATTGAAATACAAGTTGATCAGCGTAATTTACAACTTATTTTGTGGAGGGAGAATAGTAACGATCCGATTCAGATATATCGTTTGAATACGGTAACGTACGGTACTGCTTCCGCGCCCTACCTAAGTATTCGCTGCTTAAAGCAACTAGCTCGTGAGTGCGGTAATGACGTCATCGCTCGCGTTATTGATGAACATTTTTTCGTTGATGACTTAAACTACGGTAATGATAATCTCGAAGAGTTACATAAAATTTGTAGTGAAACGGCGAAGGTGTTACAAAGTGCTTGTTTTCCCCTTAGGAAATGGGTTTTTAATCATGATGTGTCATCTCAAACTTCTAAAGATTTATGCATTGGTGATCATTGTCAATCAAAAACGTTAGGTTTAGGGTGGTTCAATAACAGTGATGAATTGCACTTCACTACGAAAATAAACCAAGATAATTCAGTGGTTACAAAACGAACAATGCTGTCAGTCATATCTCAAATCTATGATCCCCTAGGGTTGTTAGCTCCAGCAGTAGTTACAGCAAAAATATTATTGCAAAGATTATGGCAAGCTAAGGTGAGCTGGGATGACGACGCAATTCCGTCTAATATTAAAACCGTTTGGCAAAATTTTATGTCAAGTTTATGTTATATTTCAGATATACGTATACCTCGTTGTATTAGGGAAGGTAATGCGTTAAAACAAGAATTACATATTTTCACAGATGCATCACAGGATGCATACGGAGCTTGTGCCTATATTCGTTCGTATATTAGTCATGATTCGCCATGCGTTAGATTACTGTGTGCTAAAAGTAAAGTGGCACCAATAAAAACAGTAAGCATACCAAGGCTTGAGCTCTGTGCAGCACTGTTGGGTGCAAATTTGTATCATAAAATAGTAAAATCATTACGTTTAAATTTCGATAAAGTTTATTTCTGGACAGATTCTACAATTGTTTTAGGATGGCTACGAATGTCTCCGCATACGCTAAAAACATTTGTTCAAAATAGGGTTGTGCAAATAAACGAAATAACTGGTGATACGATTTGGCGGCACATTCGTGGCACAGAAAATTCCGCGGATTTATTAACGAGAGGTGTCAACCTTAGCGCGTTAAAGGTTGACAGCCCTAGACACCTTTGGTGGCACGGGCCAACATTTTTGCATGAACAAAGTTCAAACTGGCCTCAAAACAGTGATCATCCAATTTGTAGTAATTTACCAGAATTAAAAAATGATATAGTAACATTAACTTCAGTAATCTCAAATGACTTAATTGATTTTAAAAGGTTTTCTTCCGTAAACAAATTAAAGCGTGTTTATGCATACGTATTACGTTTTATTTACAACTTGCGATGCAAACGAGCGCAGCCGCCACTAGTAGCGAAAACTGGTTTCTTATCAGTGGACGAAATGCTCGAATCGGAACGCACGTTAGTTAGATTCGCACAGGTGCAATCGTTTGCTGATATTTATAAAGATTTGAATAAAGGTTTGCGTTGTAATAAAGATGCACAATATAAACGTATATCGGGTCTAAATGTATTTTTGGATGAAAATAAGATCATTAGAGTAGGCGGTAGATTGTGTAATTCTGATTTTAGTTACGATAAAAAACATCCGATATTATTGTGCAGTAAACATCTATTTTCGAGACTTTTGTGTGAATATGAACATAAGCGGTTATTTCATGCGGGACCGCAGCTGTTGGTGACTTCTATGCGTGATCAGTGGTGGGTGCTAGGTGCTAGAAATCTAGCCAGGCAGGTAGTACACCAATGTGTAGTCTGCACTCGCATGAAAGGTAAGACATTAACACCTATAATGGGTAACTTACCATCAGCACGTTTAGAACCCAGCTTCCCTTTCATGCGATGTGGAGTTGATTATGCGGGACCCATGTACATTTTAAACCGAAAGGGCAGAGGTGCAAAATTAGTTAAATGTTATTATTTGTTTATTTATATGTTTTGTTACAAGGGCTGTTCATTTGGAATTGGTTGGTGGTTTATCCACACAAGAATATTTACTGAGTTTAAAGCGTTTCATTTCACGACGAGGCAAGCCTTGTCAAATATTCTCCGATAATGGGAGAAATTTCGTAGGGGCTGAAAGAGAACTTTCACCTATTTTAGAAAATCAAAAAGAAATTGTAGATTTTGCTAACGAAAATAATATTCGTTTTTCATTCATTCCGCCGTATGCTCCTCATTTTGGTGGTTTATGGGAAGCAGGGGTAAAGTCGTGCAAGTATCATTTGAGACGGGTAGTCGGAAATGCAAAACTAACGTACGAGGAGTTCAGCACGGTATTGACGCAAATCGAAGCCGTCCTGAACTCCCGTCCCATGTCCCCTCTGTCCACAGATCCACATGACTATCTTCCCCTTACACCAGCTCATTTCCTTATTGGCCGACCGTTGACTTCGCTGAGCTGCCAGGACATGACCACGACGGCGACTGCGCGCCTGGGGCGCTATGAACGGCTGGAGCAGCTGAGACAGCATTTCTGGGCTAGATGGTCAAAAGAATACGTATCGGAGCTACAAAAACGGACAAAATGGATGGACAACAAGGATGCTCTTCCACTAGACAGCCTTGTTTTGATCAAGGAGGATAACCTCCCCCCTTTACGTTGGAGAATGGGACGAGTGGTTCGCCTGTTCACAGGAAAGGATGGTGTCTCCAGGGTTGCCGAGATCCGTACAGCAGCGGGCACGATTCAGAGGGCCTGCTCCAAGATCTGTCCCCTTCCTGCACCGCCGGTACCGTCTGAGGCATAGAATGACGATCATCGTTATGTTGGAAGACAGGGTCATTCCAAGGCGGCCGGCATGTTACGGCGTATAAAATACTGCTAGCACCATCTGTTGGCCCGCGGCGAAAACGACCAAACGTTACGAAGCTCGCATCGACCGCGACCAGCGTGAAGCCAGGAGCGGGTGACGGCGCGGTGGCGGGCATTCATTCGACGACTCAAATTCCGAACCGTAGCACTAAGCGTTACCTCTATTTTCAATATTGTATTCGTTTTTGAAATATACGTTATTTTATAAATTTTCAATAAGACGAATCATTGAAGTACTCCTGCAAAACATCCTCTCTAAAGCAGAATAGACGAAAGCAACAACAATATGTATTTATATCCGTTACCCTAGCATCCCATAACACAAGCCTTACAGTGCTTACTTTGGGGCTGGGTTAATTGGTGTGAGTGTAAGAAATAATTATTTATACAAATACGTACATCTTTATGTTTTGGCGCGCAATAAAACAACTATAACGGAATCTTTTTGTAGATAAATATAAAAAAGTAAAGGTGGAGACAACATATCTTAATTTCTTTATAAAGGTGGAGGTCGGCCCGCTTTCGAAGTATTCTTGGCAGCTTCTTTCTTCGAAGGTACTCCCAATTTGTGAACTGCCAGTAGAGTCTTTAGTTTTATCTTTTCTTAATAATAAAGAATTAAAATAACTATTAAATCAAAATATCAAATCAATAATAATTAGTGCCATAGTAAAGGTCTAACCGTATCCGAACGAAAAAAAATTTACTTTTCGAGTGACCACGGCAGCTGTAAAGGTGCCGAAACGTCGGGAAAATCAAAAAACCCCTAAAAAACCAAAAAATACGGACAATTTCAACTTAGTTCGTAGAAATATAGCGCGTTTGATATCCGTAAAAGTTGTTTTATTTATACAAAATTTTATGAAGTTGTTTGAACTCAAGTAAATGTCATCATCATTATTTATAAAAAAAAAACCCCAAATTCTGTTTGGATTAGTGCATGTCCAGTCCTAAAAGGAAATCCTTTTATTTACTCTGTATTCGCTTCAACAAGCGAAAAAACAAAAAAAGTTCATGTTTGCTCTTCTTTGAATTCAGGTTATTAACACCTCTTTTGAATTTACAAACCTTATTTTTTTATCAAATCGCGTAAAAAAACTGCTGTTTCATACATTTGAGCAGGGATCAAATACATTTTTGTTGGAAAAAGTTGAATTGTCATTTCAGCTTTCCTTACAAAAGGTTATTTTAAGTGACGAGTTCTACAAATGGTTTTGAGTTAACATGAAATAACACACATACTTCCATATATAAAACTGAAGAGTTTATTTTTATTTTTCGATACCCATTGTACTTAGAAATAGAAATATCTTTATTGCACAATAGAAAAGGTAGTTACACAGTTCTATAAAATTAATATTAAAATTAGTTAACAATTTGTGCTGCAGAAGATAATTTTTTGACAATGAAAAAGAGGTCTCCAAACTAGGCAAAGCCTATATCTTGGGAATCCAGTACAAATTTAATATTGCATTATTTAAAAACGTCTACTGTCGAAACAAATCTTAAAAATCGTTTTAGTCTTAAAGCAATAATTATTGTAAATTTAAACAAATAAACCTAAAATCTATCTCAAGGGACTTAAAACCATCGACAAAAGTAGAGCCTCAATGTCAATACGACTTCCGCAATAACCAGTTGGTTAAGACCAACTTAGCCTCTGACATAGATAATTGTTTAAATCACAGACCCTTGTTATTGCATTGTAAACACGAGCTTTAATTGATTCACCAAATTATGCTAATGCTAATTACTATATACTTATATTATTAATTACTTATGTATACGATATGTATACGAAGTCAACAAATAAAATATCACGACTAATTCTAATAATAAGAAATCAACACTGAAGCTTAATTATAATTTATTTCACCAATCTTTCAATCCAAAAAAACTTTGACAAAGCTCGCTGCGGACAATCAACGGCCGAATCAAAGACTATTGGAATCTATTAAAAATAATTGAATAATCCGATTATTTCAAAAGTCTTGTTGATGAAATATATTTTTTATCGAAAGCAATTTCATTGGTTGTATATCAAAGCTTTTAATATTTATTTGTCATTGGTGTTTGTTTTTAAAGATTTTACTTGATGTGTTTTTAATATACTTAAGTACTTAAATGCAATCGATTCTGAATTGAATTTAGAAGAAAAAAATAAACTTTGCTTAGATTCTGTTTATTTTTCCAAAATTATAGAATCTCGAACTAAACAAAAGCTGATACATTTGATGAAAGACAAACAAACTAAATGGTTTGTATCATCAGTTGATACGTTATTATACTAGAAAAAAGCCAATTCGTCTCGCAAGGACCGGATATACAAAAGTTACGGATTCTAATCCCGTCTGGGCACCATGAGACGAGCCCATTTTTCAAGATATTTCTTAGAAAAAATTAACCGTATAAAATAGAATTGTTAGTGCAAAACTTAGAAATAAAAAAATACATCCGTTGGTAACAAAATAAAAGAAAATATACTTACGAAAAAAGAAATCCACGTATTATCTTATTTTTGACGTAGCGACGCTCATCCAAGGCGTGTCGACCTTGCCACCTGCGCGGGCGCCGGTCACGACCACTCCTCTATAAGGAGAACCACGCTTATAAGGAGATCGATAATACTATAATCGACTAATAGGTTTATTACCCCTCACTATTTCGAGAAATTCTGACAATTTACCGCAAGGATTAGTAAATTAAAAATGTTGAAAGTTTAGAACCTTTGATTATGACCATTAAAAGCAATATTTGAAAATGCTTAATAAAAATTTGATGATGCAAAGTGGATGTTGCAACAAAATCCGAATAAAACGAGACATATTACATCTGACTATAAAAAGCTAGTCTTAGAAGTATACTCATCTAAAAAACATTTTGGCATACTCGAAAGATATTCTTGTCATTTTATACCATTTTAGCTTACCTCTCAGGCCCCTCTGGGACACAATAAAGATTCCATTGTTTTCTGGATACCTGTCCAGCTAGCAAACGAAGAATTTAAAGGGATATTAAATATTGATCATCAAAATTTTCATTTATTAATTTTTTCAAAAAGTTCAAACTTTTAATTTCTCTTTTAAGATTTCAGAGACCCTCCTTCCCGCTCCCTCCTTTGTGGCTTACAAACCTATTTCTAAAATTGGCATATTGACCCCACAAAATTATTTTAGTAGAATAACATTAACTTTTATATATTAATTTGTTAGTTTTCTTTTTAGTTTTTTCATTTTATGCTTTAATAAACGCTTTACTGTGGAATACGCACTTTCATTGCGATAGTTCTAATCACAATTAAAGAGAAATAATGTACAACTCATAAGGAGTATGATGAAATATATTTTTGATTTTTATAGTCAATGATTTCTCATTGACTACGAGTTTTGAGGACTCTCCCCCGCGACCTTTCGAAGTCTCGGTACTCAAAATTCTTGTTCTTGTAACCGAGTTGTCAACAAACGTTTGTCAAAGTTCCGAGGGCGTCAGAGCTGAGTGGAACTTGAGGCTTAGAATTCAGCTTGAAGACTTTAAGTTGTTGTTGTTACACAATCCATAAACACAGTTGAATAGGAAGCGGCCTAAATTTAGCACGCTTAAATCAACTATTTTAACCGCCTCCATGGTCTAGTGGTACAACTACCGGTATCAGACCCAGGGGTCTCGGGTTCGATTCCCAGCGGGGGTACATATTGTATTCGGTATGGTTGGTGGTAAGACTTGTAAGTCCGTCTGGCTAGCTACCACCATCTTATCTAAGCCTGACGCCAAAACAACAATGTTTACAGCATTGTTGTGCTCCGGCAGTTAGAGATAAGATAGCCAGTTCCTCAGTGATAAAGGATTCCGGGAGAGGCTCAATACTTAACATCAGGTATGATGAAGGCTACGAGTCTCCCCGTCGTTCATAACAAAAAAACTTATTGCATTTTAGGTGTTGTTAAATAAGCAATTAATTAGTAACATTACAGACGATTGATTAAAATAATGTTATTGCGTAACTATATTCTGTAACTGATGCTAGAGATAAATGCATAAAATAAATGGCATTGTAAAAAGTTTTTCTTATCTCTTTACTTCGACGAATACTACAATCTGAACAAGTTTTATTGGAGATATCTGGAAGACCGTTAGTTGAGCTCGAATTTTAACCTCGGTCAGGTATCAAACTTAATAAGAAAGAGATTTTCCATTCGTTACACTTTAGTGACTAAAATAATAAATAAAATTTGCGTTCTTTGAATGTATGTCACAGTCGGGATCCCAAGTGTACCCATGCCAAACCGGAATGACAGCAAAGATGGCTCATCAAGGCTTATTTTTTTTCTATATCAGATGCATATTTTTAACTGTGCCATTTGCAACTTAAAAATATTAAAGGGAACTGTTATTTCAATATGTTCCAATAGTCCTGTCAAATGATTGAACTCCACAGGTTAGGTTTTTGTTTGATGATAGGACTAGTTTTGGGTCCACCTGGCTAGCTACCACCATCTAATCTAATTATGTCTCTATAGCAACAGTGTTTTCAGCTTTGTTATGTTTCGACAGTTAGATATAATTATGTGGATTCCGAGAGAGGCGTACCTCAGCCTTATCATTACTTAAGATCAGGTATGAACAAGACTAAGCGAATCTGAAAATAATCTGCACAGCAAATACCTTGGCATGGCGAACGGCCAGCATGGTGCTGGCTCCGGCCACATCCCCGATACTACATAACCACTGACACTGACACTTCACTGCACTGACACCTCTAACACCAGCAACCGAGGAACTTAGGTAGACCAGACGTATTTATGTAAGAAGGTTTTAAAGAAATAATTTTATTATTTAAATGAAATACCTATTAGTGCCGGTTTCACCACCTACTGATAAGTTGTATGGCTTATTGTGCAGATAATTTTGACATATTTTTATACAACTGTCAATTAAGCTACCCAGAACTTATCAGTAGCTGGTGAAAACGGGCCTTAATGTTCTATTATTTGTGTTAAGAACCTTTTCTATAACTCCATTACGTTTTGAAAATATGCTCTCTAAAGAAAGTCTACTGGTCTACCGGTAAGTTCGTCGATATCACCACCATTACCAAAACAAACAGCGAGGCTGCGCGCAGGCAGATCAGACTGCGGCCGTTTTTGCGAGTGCAGGAACAGGTCGACCGAGGGGGGAGGGGGCGACCGGTCCGACGGGCCCGGCGTCTGCGCAGCGCCCGCCGATGCGGCGCTCATTAGTTTAACAATATAATATATAGGACGTTTTTTGTTTTAATTATATTGGTCGCGTTTTATAATAATAAATACGAATTTCATGCAATCACACTAAATATCGAGCCCAAAGTAAGTTTTATTAAGAATTTATATTAAGTATACTAGATAACGGATAAACATTATGTATCTATATTGTTCTCGTAAAATAAAAAAGGGTATAGGTACTGTTAAGTCGAATAGGCCTGTCAAAAGATGGAATTCTGAAATTGGGTAGGTACTGCACCGTAAATACCTTGGCATGGCGAATGGAATGTGTGATGACATAATAGAGACCAAGACAAACAGACAGTCCATGCACATAAATATTTGTTTAGTTCGGGAATCAAAACCGGGATCTCTGAGTAGAAGGCAGGATGGAGAGTGTGCGAGAGAACTGCACGACCTTGTTCCTCCACCCTCTTTCCACCATCGGGGTACCATACGCAGGTTAGCTTATCACCCGTAAGTCGTTGACATACCAGCGATCAGTACCAAGCGCTTTGCTGACACATTTCTAATGCGAATCGCTAAAGAATGGAATGCGCTGCCTGCCCATGTGTTCCCCGATTCCTACAACCTTCGTCTCTTCAAGGCGAGAGTGAATAGGCATTTCCTGGGCAAACATGTTACACCTTAGACCACATCCTGTTTACTAAGCACGATGGTGGTCAAAAGTATGCCCAGTTACTTGTAAAAAAAGGCAATACTGACCCCTGCGCCAAACAGGTCGTCTAGTATTGTACCAAGATTTTTTTCGTGACTACAAAACCAAGATTTATTTGTATGGGCTCTCACGAATTGACGCCTGATTCTATTTATAATCATAAAATGGAAACTAGCTAGCTAAGTTCTAGCTTAATGGTAGTAATATACCAATAATCATAGCAGTGAAATATAATATGCCGTTGAAGTTACAGACAGGTTCTTGATAATTGTTCATGGATGAACAATTCAAATACTGGCTATTTTTGAACTCATTTATAAAAACTTCTTTACAAAGCGTATACGTTTGTTGACTTCTTTTAACTTGTAGTTGTATAAATAATAGATTGGTTCTTGGTTTTGGTGTCCAAAGTTATGACGGTGACCTCATGTTTTGTTATTCATTACTATCAACTACATTGCAAATTCATTACAAAAACCAATCACACGATTTAAAAGATAGAAACAAAAGTTAAATAAATACAGAAGTTTTGAATAAGTTGAAATTGAGGGTGCTGTCAAAACTGCCATTCTGAGCAGCTCTACCTATCTGGAGTTGTGATGTCGAAATTAGGAAATGCTAAATTTTATACTCGAATCGAAACAAAAATAATAAATTTGCATTTTACAATGCTACTTTTATGTGATAACTATAAAGATAATGTGAAAATAAATATTAAACAAGAAAGTGCATTGGGCCGGATTCCCAAGGAAGCGGGTTCGAATCCCGTCAGGGCGACATGAGACAAGTTGCGTTTTTCTAGTATATTTTCTTGTTTAATATTTATGTCAAAAATAAAAAAAAATAATAAAATAATTATTATAAGTTATAGAAAAAGTAATTACGAATAACCTATTGAGCAATCTCGCGTAACTTTTCCACCAACAAGTTTTCCCCGTCGTCGGGTCGGTCCCCGACGCCCCGTCCCGCGCTGATTCAAATATTCTGCTCATTCCGTATTTATCGTAATGCTGATCATTACTAACTTCTTCAAAATAAGAATTAGGTATTGAAAAAGTCATTACGAATAACCTATTGATTGAGTGTATTGAATGATTCTGTGCAATCTCGCCTAACTTTTCCAAATATTAATGTAAGAAACACATGCACATAGAGGCATCCGCACTACGTCTGACGAAGTGATTATAAAAATATGTTACCTATTTATATGATGTCTAAAATACCAGATGTATCTATGTGTGTTTCAACAAAATAAACAATTTTCTATTCTATTCTATTCTATAGAAATACTAATTAGTTACGAATAACACGAATGACATTATGCGACCTCGCGTAACTTTTCCACCAGTCTTCCCCCGTCCGATCTGTCCCCGTCATGGGCTGATTCAAATGTTCCTCATTCCGCATTTATCGTAATGCAGATCCCGAGGAGTCGTCCATCCCATAGACCTATATCGAGATAGACGAAAAGACCGCTTCAAACTGTATAAGAACCTAGCGTGTCGAATTTTTCGTACCTACGATGACGTCACGAGCGAGATTTAATGATGTGTAAATGTTATTGACGAGCTCTTGTAATAAAACACTGCACAATTAACCATTTTCGTTTCTGAGTGACGCGTGTTTTCATGGCAATGGTCTCATGCAGACTGACTTAGGTCGTAAAACTTTGGCCGTGGATCAAACTTTTGGCACGCAAGGTAGGTACACTTTTACTGTCTATCTCAATATAGGTCTGTGGTCCATCCCCTTTGACTCATGAAACGATTTCCACGGACTTAAACGCCGTTTTATAATCGCCTCATTAATTTACTTTTCTGTTAGAGTTTGAGAAAACTTGTGGAATGGTTTAAATGAGGTAGGTATTTTGTTTTTGTAGTTTTAATTTCTGACAAATGTTGATAGTTCTGTTAGTACCACAGTCTATAACTTCCCTTTAGTACCGTGTATTTTTTCTGTTGGTCTTCTTAACCTCTTGTGATGGGATTACCAATAAAATATTTCTACTTTGACAAGATTTTGCTACATTATTGTAAAAGGTAAAATGCTTTCATTTGATCTACATTTATAAATTTAGTAATCTACCAAGCTTCGCACTGTTATCATAATCATAATTCATTTATTTGCAAGGACATGGTAAATACATGGTTTTATAATATTGATTATTGCGCAACATGACCTGTCGAGTTTGTCGACGTGCAAATACAATAATCTTTTTTTTTTCAATGTCCCGTAGTGAGAGATACACGCTTACTATAATCTTCATTCTGAACTATTACAATGTCAAAATATAAAAAAAATACAAACAATGATTTTCAAGAATGGCAAAGTAAATATAATAGTCGTTAGGTGTATTACAAATGTCAAATTATGCAGCTGGTGCCCACCCATTAATGTCAAGTTCTAATCTTAAATCCAAATAGCAATTAATATTAATGACAAGTACATTGTGAAAGTTTACAATGTCAACAAAATAATATACTTAATTAAGTGAATATCAAAATATTAATATCCACTATTTAATACATAATTCAATCAAAGTAATTTACCAAAGTATCATTATTGATAGGGATTCAGTAACAGAGTAATATGTCTTAACCAGTAATAAATTATTCAATTTAGTTTAAAATTGATTTAATGACATTTGTGTCAAACTAGTTGGTAATTTATTAATAATAGCAATTGCCATACAATAAGCATTTTTGGAGAGTAGTTCAAGTTTTTTATTCGGTGTTTGTAACTTATTTCCTTTTCTGCCTCTATTTTCACAATGCCATTTAGTTGTGAACAAATTTTCACATCTTTTTACAAACAGGCTTATTTCAAAGATGTATAGACAGGGTAGAGACTACGTTTGTTATGATTTCTTCACCATCAGCGTCCTTTCTCCATCACCGGTTTGGACTACTTTGGGCCCGTCGAAGTTACTGTGGGAAGGCACAGAGAGAAACGTTGGGTTGCACTATTCACCTGCTTCTCCATCCTCATTTGGAGGTGGTGTGCAGTTTGTCAGCCGACTCTGCAATCATGGCTCTGCGTCGGTTCATATCCAGGCGAGGATGTCCAAAGCAAATATTTTCCGACAATGGAACATCTTTTGTTGGAGCCAGTCGCGAGATCCAGCGGGAGTGGCAGTCGCACCAACCAGCCATAGCAGACTTCATTGGAAATCAGCGAGTAGAGTGGCATTTTCTTCCGCCTTCAGCGTCCTCCATGGGGGGAGTGTGGGAGACACTAGTGGGATGCGTCAAGCGAACCTTATCCGCAACGCTCAAAGAAAGGGCTCCACGTGAAGAGGTTTTCATTATGCTGTTATTGGAGGCCGAAAGCTTGGTTAATTCTCGGCCGATGACACATGTTGCTGTGGAGCCGCGGGACGCGCCGGCCCTAACGCCAAATAGCTTTCTCATCGGCCAGTCTTGTCCTCTCTTTGGTCCAGATGACCTCAATGACGGTGACCTGGTGCGACGAGCGAACTGGCAGAAGGCCGTCAGATTGGCCGATAATTTTTGGCACCGTTGGGTTCGTGAATAGAGATGGAATAGTGCGAGTAGCGGACGTGCGTACAGTAGGCGGCATGTTCAGACGCCCGGTTAGGAAAGTAGTTAAACTGAATGTCTAGATTTTTTTTAAAGGAGATAATTTTTGTGTTATAGGTGTTAGTCTAAGTCAAATGGTCCGCCCATGGCTTATTTTGGTAAACCTTCGTTTACGAGGAGTGCTATGTCAAGGACGGACCCACTGATATTATTTTGTACTGTGTAGTTTTTAATACCTAGGCTATGGTCTTAACTCTTTGCTGTTTTCTTCTTTTTGGACCTTCTCATAGCTATTGTCTTTCCATCTGCCTGTAAATATTACTTTTTCTAATATACGATCCTTTTTCCTTTCCAACCCGCCGTTTCTTTTGCTGTCCTCGACAACCGTACATAGCTTAGCTATCAGCAATGTATGAGAGACAAAGACGAATGCTTTGCTCATGTCCAAAAATATTGCAATCCATCGTTAAGGCTTGGCGTGATTTCTTTAACTAGATGAAAGCATGCCAAGGTTGTAGAGAGATTTTTCTTAAGCCAAATTGTTCGTTTTTAAGAATCTTTTCATTTGTGACGAATGAGACTTTTTCGTAAAAAGCTTTTTCGAATATATTCGAAAATATTGGTAGCAAAGAAACGAGCCTAAAGTTGCCTTCTTCATCACAAGATCCGCATTTGTAAAGGGGTTTTACTGTAGTTAGTTTCAAGTCGGACGGAAATATACCTGTTTAAGAGAGATATTTATAATATGGGTCAGGGGTAAATTACTAAGAAAGTGCTCTAAGAAATACATTAATAGAAAAACCTTTACTTAATTGATTTCAAGTTTTCCGCATATCCGACGTTAAAGCTGTATCATTACATGACTCATCATTTTTATTTACGTTCGGTCTTATAATTTTAGTCTATTCAAACTCCTCTAACATAAAATCTTAAACCAATATTTCAGCGGACGTGTTCAGCCCGTTGGTCACGCGTTAAAGCATTGATGTCTCTCCCGACTGCTTGATCCGATCGCTCACGTCTCGCGTGACACGGAGACTAAATCATCTAGGAATGAACCGGGAACGAGACAGGATAAGGCCTTTCGTACACAATGCAACGTAACTTTCCAATACTTGACGATTTTGGTCGCTCTCCATTCGTCGCCGACAGCAATCGCCGCGACCTGCCGGCCGAGATTATCGCTACCTACATCGATGCGATTTTCGAGATGGTAGAGCAATAATTTTTTAAGCCAATAGTGGCAGAATAGACAACTCGCGTCCCACGAATGTACGGAACGCCAGTAGGCTTTGCACGAAAATCTATCGAAATCGTATCGAGCACGTAACGTCAAAAAATGTAGTTCCGTTTACGTCCGGTAGGAGCTCAATATCTCATACATTTTTTTACTTCTTCTTCTTATCGAGTGAGGATTAGTGGCCACCTCTGGTGTCAGAGTTTATCAAGCCGCCTATAAGGCCTCTGACTTGGCTAAACGACTGTAATCAAATGACAACAGCCGGGACCGACGGTTTAACGTGCCCTCCGAAGCACGGAAGCGCTCAGTTGTAATGCCACTTTACGGTCACGCATCCGACACCTGACCGGGGCGAACTTTGCTTAACAAACGTGATCGAATACGATCAGTCTGTCAAGCGCGGCCATGAGCGCTTCAATTTTTTTACTTTACTTGCTCGATACTTACTTGAAAGTTATTCGTGCAACAGGTGTTCGCAACATAAGTATACAACATTAATATCGAAGATTTGCATAGCCTTGTGTACGAAGAGCCTAAGTCATCCAGAGAAGGAACGAGGGAACGAGTCAGGAGTAAATCATCCAGTAAAGGAACTGGGAACGAGGAAGAAGTAAATTATCCAGGGATGCAGACGGAGCCAGCTGCAGCCAAGCACTTTGCAGATTAGCGCAACTTAAATCATACAGCATTTGAACCACTTTGGAGTTGGATTCTTTGCGCTAAGATTGCGTGTTATAACGTTGTTACGACTGAAAATATGACTGCTTCTTGTGAATTGAGAAAGTTTCTCGTTGCAGGTTCAATCGTAAGTATTTGAGCATTTAGAACAGTGCTGGCAGCATGTGTATTTGTAGAACGTTTAGGTATCTTTTCTGAGGGTCCGATTGTATGAAGAGTAGTCAAAGTTAATTTTTATCTGAAAATATAGTAAGTTATCCTACTATTTAATATTACTACATACTTATTAATGCGTATGTATGTTAGTTTGTTTGTTTGATCCTTTTTCACACAATAACTACTGAACGAATTTGGATTTAATTTAGTACGTAGGTACTTCAAGTAGTAGACTGACACATAAGCTACTTTTATTCCGATATTCCCACGGGAACGGAAACCAGGCGGATGACACCAAGGGCGGAAACTAGTTTCTAATAAGTACATTCGCTGCTAAGAAATAAAACAGCCTGTGACAAACTATTTGATGCTACATCTATTTAATCTTTTTTTTTTCGAGTAATCAACAAAACAAAGTATTCATAAGTCAAACAGAGAGCAGAGCAAAAACTTTAGTATCTCAAATTAAAATGGGCGAACAAAGCTACTGTTTGTTGTTCGGCGCTTGTTTTGTTGCAACAACTAACTGTGCAACTGCTGCTAGTGGAAATGGAAACAATGTAAGTACCTCTCGTTATTAAATAGGAACTTTTTTGAATAAATATGAGGATCTTGACGGAATCGAGTTGCGATCGAATTACAAGAACCAGTAACAATTACTGAATTTTGACGTTGATTCGATGTTGATTGGTGCCTCAATTGATTTCCAGCGTAAGAATTTTCTGTATTTACTTTTTGCAACTATTATTTTTGTTATAAAAACAACTGAATGCGTGACAACAAGTTACATTTATTCAATAAAGAAAATGAGCTATTTTCTGGAAATCAATTTCTTTCAATTCCTACACTCCCACTTAACAAAGTTTCTTATCAAATAAAGAAAAGAATGTTAAGCTTCTCCAAGGCCCAACATATTAACAAACTTATAATGTTTAACTGGACACAAACCTTTAGTTAGAACATCTGCAGGCATTTCTGCAGTAGGAATATATTTAGCAGTAACTAAATTACTTGCTATACATTCTCTACAGAAGTGGTATCGCACATCAATGACTTTGGACCTTTTGTGATACACAGGATTCACAGATAACTTGATTGCTGATTGATTGTTATTAAATATGGTTATCGGATAATTTTCATTAGTAATTTCAAACAATAAGTTTTTAAGATAAATGGCTTTCTTGCAGCAATCTGCTAAACCTCTGTACTAGATAAAGCAACTTTACATTGCTTTCTTGTTTCCGAGGCAACTGCACAACAGCTTATTGAAAAAAAAAACCAGTTTAAGTCTTTCTATCAATCTGATTATTTGCCCAGTCAGTATCAACATAGGCCTCTAACTGTTCAATGTTCATTACCATTCTTTTTAAAATTTAACTTATTTTTTTAGTACTTTTTAAATACTTTTTGCATAAGTCAAATGTTCCTTGTGTAACAATAATTGAACTGACTTAAATAGTTAAATAAAAAACACAATATCTGGTCTTGTTAGGACCACTAGGTACATCATGCTACCAATAAATTGTTGATAAAGTATTTATTTTTCACAATTATGACTTTTAGATAAACTCAAGTTTGGTGTGTTTACATTTTTACACTCATTTACATAAAATTTCTGAATTAATTCACCTATATTAGGCTTTTGGTCAAATTGATATAAGACCTTTTTCCTTATTATGGTTTACATTCATGTCAAGACACCCTAGGTTCTTGATTTTAAAATTTCTGACAATTTATTTGTTAGTCTATTAATTTCTTCTGTGCTATTCGAAAATAGAAAAAAATCGTCTACGTAGGTATAACAAAACAATGGTTTTACAATCTCCATAATTTTGACTGAAAGAAATGGTTCTAATAAGTTTCAGTCGCACTGATTGGTACATTAGTAGGTGGTTATTGGGCATTCTACCCCACCTCCGTTCGTTCGGGCTGACGCCCTCCCTCACTACGGTGTGGTGAAATGCCCAATAACCACCATATTGATGGTGTTAATGTTCGTTTGTTGTTGAATGGAAGGTATTTAAATATCAGGTTACTTAAGTAATTATATTTTTTGTATATCCATTTATCAGACATGTGATTATTTAAATAAATGATTATATCATTTATTCTCATTTTCATAAAATACATGAAACATCACGGTTACTCATTCACGGTTGATATGAAATTCATAAAACAAAAAGAATCATTAGAATTAGACTGTATATGTCCCCCACCTTCAAACGTTATTAAGCGACATGGTAACTTATTACCAAACACTATACGCTGTATTGTCTGTGGTCCATCAAACTGTGGAAAGACAAATTTGGTTATCAGTTTATTGTTACACGAAGATGGTCCGCGTTTTAGGAATCTGTATGTTTATTCAAAATCTTTATATCAAGCTAAATACTTATATTTGGAGAAAGTTTTAGAGATGGTTCCTGCTACATCGTTGCATAAATACAATCACAACAGTGAAATCTCGAGTCCACATGAAGCTTTGCCAGATTCTATTATAATTTTTGATGATGTTGCTTGTGAAAATCAAAACAACATAAGAGATTATTTTGCAATGGGACGCCATAAGAACATTGATTGTTTTTATATTAATCAAACTTACACAAAAATCCCCAAACAATTAGTAAGGGACAATTCAAATCTACTAATATTATTTAAGCAAGATGAGATTAATTTGAAACATGTATATGATGAGCATGTTGGATCTGATATGTCCTGGTCTCAGTTTCGTGAACTATGTTCTGCTGTTTGGAAGAAACGCTTCAGCTACCTTGTGATTAATAAGGACTGTGAAAAAAACAATGGATGCTATAGGTCAACATTCGACACATTTGTTGTGGTGGACTAACATACAAAATAAGACGTCTAATGACATATTAATCATTTTGATTTGAGACTTGAGACCGAACGAATCGTTTTAAAATGGAAAAAAAACTCAAAGAACAAATTGTTAAATCCGCAGCAGCTGTTAAAAGAAAAGTCGAAATGATAAAAGATGTAAATAATGCAAATAATATGGCATTAGAAACAATATTTAAGCCCATTGTGGATCCTCTTACCTTGTTAGCAAGTAAAAATAAAGGTAAGCATCTCAAAGAAGAGACTCTTGAACCGTTGATGAAAAGATCTAAGAATGATGATAATTTTACACCATGTACTTCTGATGAAGACTTTAATGAATTGATCAGTGACGAAGATGACCATTCCGATAACGGGTTAGATAAAAGTTACGACAAAACCCTTATTGTACCACAGTCTGACAACCACAACGTTAGCGATGATTCTTTTAAATCATTTCAATCATCACCAAGTTTCAAAAACCAATCGTCGTGGTCAACATCATCTGAAGTAATTGACAATATACCATTTGGAATTAGAAATGAACGTGGAAAATTATTGCTTGGCAAAACCCGCGTTTTTGACAATGGTAAAGTCTTGAGAATTGGATCAAAGACTTTGAAAAAAACTGAAGGTTTAAAAGAACTTTTGTTCAAAAAAAGACCCAATTTAGATGTGGTCACGGAGGATGATTTACAAAACTATAAATTGCTTTTAATAGAAACCAATGCTCATCGTCGTTACTTTGAGTCATCAAAACCAGTAAACAGCAACAAGGGATTCAAATATACACATGTTATTAAGCCTTTGTTCAAGTTCTCTCGAAACGCTACCACAAGCCTAGAGAGTATTCCAAAAGGAAAGGGTATTCCTCTTTTAAAGGAAGTAAAAGCAAATACTGATTATGTTTACTGGGATGACCCGAATGAGTTAGTAGAACGATTAAAATTACTATTAGCATCATGGGCAGCCGGCAACACTGGGGTAAATAACGAAATCATTGCTATTGTTGAAGAATTGTATGAAGCTGGTCTCATATCTAATGTAGAATTTAAAGAGCTTCCATCAGGAAAATCACGCAGTACGTTTTCAGTTGTCAACTCATCTAGACAGCAATGAATATAGACAAGTTTGGTCATCACGTTCATAAACGTTTACGGTTATCAGAATTCGTTGGTACTTTTAACGATACTTTAGTAAAATCAGACGCTGGGCACTACGATTTGAAATTTTCTAAATTAAAAGGTCTTACGTCACCTAATGAAGACGATGAAGCAGTGAACAAAGCTTATGTGGATAAAATCGGTCAAGAATTAAGAAATGAAATAAAAAAAACTCAGAGTGATATAAAGCTGTACTTGAAAAATTTGGAAAATATAACATCGGACCGTTTAACAAAGTCATTTTATTCAAAGACAGATGTAGATAATTTGATTAAACTTAAATTAAATCAAAAATGAGTAAAAGAGATATAGTCGATGAAATTCACAAGGCAGCAAGAAAGAATTTTCCTCGTCGAAGGACTATCATAAAAGGAATGGATGATTTATGGCAAGCTGACCTTATGGATTTTCAAAAATATTCACATTTTAACAAAGGATACAAATACGTTTTGGTTGTGATCGATACGTTATCAAAATACGTATGGGTAAATCCCATAACATCTAAAGATAAAAATAGTGTAACCAAAGCAATGCATCAGATATTGTCTTGTTCATCAAGAAAACCTAATAATTTACAAACTGATCTTGGTAAAGAATTCTATAATGACGTTTTTAAAAAAATGTTAAGAATATTTGATATAAATCACTATTCCACCCATTCTGTCAAAAAAGCTTCTATAGTAGAACGAGTAATTCGTACAATAAAATGTCATCTCTATAAACTCTTTAGTTTATATGGTTGTTACCGGTGGCTAGGACCAAACTTGAATTCAGTTGTAGAAAAATACAATAACACTACTCATCGTATTACTAAATTCAAGCCTGTTGATGTGAATAAAGTGAACCAGATGATTGCTAGATCTAACATTATGCAAACACGGATATCCGGTAAAAATAGACAACCTAAGTTTTTTATTCATGACAGTGTTCGTATAAGCAAATTTAAGGGTGATTTTTACAAAGGCTATACACCAAATTGGTCAACGGAAATATTTAAAATAGTGAAGGTAAACGATACGAACCCCCCTACGTATATTTTAGAAGATAAACATAAACAAATAATTTTAGGCTCATTCTACGAACAAGAGTTGCAAAGAACAAAATTTCCTGATCTTTATCTCATTGAAAAGGTTATAAAAAGAAAAGGCAATAAGCTTTTTGTTAAATGGTTAGGTCTCAGTAAGGAAGAAAACAGTTGGGTGGATAAAAGTGCATTACTTTTGTAATATAAATTGTGTGTTGGGTGAAAATTATTCATTTAAAAAAGATCTATGAAGAAGGGTAGAGGTATTTTAAATAACTTTATCAATAACTTACCAATTGAGCTACATATCCCTGGTTATCAATTTTGTGGGCCTGGTACTAAACTTCAGAAGCGATTACTAAGAGGCGATCGTGGTATAAATAAATTAGATGAAGCTTGTATGCACCACGACATTGCTTACAATAACGAAGACTTGAGCGTTCGACATAAAGCTGATTTAGAACTCTTGAATATGGCTAAAAGAAGACTTAAGTCGAACGATGCTGGAAAAGGCGAAAAAATTGCGTCATGGATAGTAAAAAATGCAATGAAAGCAAAACTTAAAGCTGGTGCTGGAATACGTCCATTTATGTCAATTGTGAAAAAATTACAATCTCAAATAAAGAAGTTAAAATCTAAAGATAATCGCACAGCTATAAATTTCGCATATGCTGCTGCAAAAAAACTATTTAAAAACAAAAAAGGAATACGCTTACCACGATGTATTCCTATTCCAAAAACTGGAGGCTTTTTGCCTCTTATTCCAATTTTTGCTGGTTTGTCAGCCCTCGGTTCACTTGCTGGCGGCGCAGCAGGTATAGCAAAAGCTGTTAATGATTCCAAGGTTGCTCAGAAGAACCTACAAGAATCTGTACGTCATAACAAGGCAATGGAAGCTGTTGCTCTTGGAAAAGGGATGTATATTAAGCCTCATAAAAGAGGAGCTGGATTATACTTGAAACCTCCAAAAAACTAAACAAAGGGCTACCCAGACGTCCCCTTTCAAATATAGACATTTTGAAGCACGCATCTGACATTCCTTATTTTCGAGGAGTATTTATGAGAGATTCACTCCCCTCAAAACCAAGAAAAATTGAGTGTGCTATATTAAATTTAGATAGTTCTGAAAATCCAGGAACACATTGGGTAGCCTATGTCAAACAAAATGACTACTGTGAATATTTTGATAGTTTTGGTGATTTAAGACCTCCATTAGAATTAATAAACTATTTAAAGAATATGTCAATAACTTACAATTATGTGCGGTATCAAAAGTTTGGTACTATAAATTGTGGTCATTTGTGTTTAAATTTTTTAAGAAAGTATTGGAAACAACATTTATAATAAGAGTTATATAATAAACTTTATCAGTATAAACATGTCTTTCACTGTGTCGATAACTGGCAGAGGAGCGTCTTTGATAACAAACTACTCTCCTATGATACAATTAGAGGGAGAGTATGAGTGTGGTTTATTATATTTTTCAACTTTTAATTCCATTCCTAATATAGACGAAAGAAATAATAAATTCTATTATGGTAAAGATGGTGTTATAAAATTACCAGAAGGGTCTTATGAACTTCAAGATATTTGTGATTATCTTAAGAGCAATATCAAAAATGTTGGACTGAGATTAACTGCAAACAACAACACATTAAAAACTAGTATTTTTTGTTCAGAAGATGTTCACTTCAATAAAAATGACTCACTGGGTAAAGTTTTGGGTTTTGGTACGGAAACAATACAGGCTAATATAAATACAGAGTCTAGATATCCTGTTAGCATTTTATCAACAACTATCGTGCGCATCGAATGCGATGTAATCAGTGGATCATTTGTGGACGGAAAAGCAAGCCATATAATTTATGAATTCGTACCAAACGTACCACCTGGTTATAGAATCATTGAAATACCTAAAAATTTAATTTATTTTCCTGTCAATCAAAATTCAATAAGTGCTATCAATATAAGATTATTAGACGCTGAAAATAATATAGTTAACTTACGTGGTGAAGAAGTGCAGCTATACTTACACTTTAAAAAGACATGTTGAATTTCAATAAAAGCCTATATACTACACGAACACAGGTCAGTTCTATAAGATCATCTCATAAGAGAGCACCATCTCGATCTTTTAAAAAATTGACAAAAAGTAATAAGGAATTTTTGAAGTCACTAGGATTGATAAAATGAATTATTTAAATATAACTCAACCTGCATCGTACGATAACAGCATCGAAAGTTTTGAATATCATACGTATAAACCGTACGTGACAAGTTTCAACAAGAATGATGAAATACGGATACCGATAAATCAGCAAGACCTCTACGTATTGCCTTCACTCAGCAGTTTGTATATTGAGGGCAGAGTAACTGTGTATAAGAATGATAAAGAAAAAGTACCAGTAACGAGTGTGCATTTTGTAAATAACCCAGCATTATTTTTATTTCAAGACATTCGTTATGAAATAAATGGAGTAGAAATAGATAGAATTAAAAATGCAGGAGTGACAACGACAATAAAATCTTATCTGTCGTTGAACGATAACGAATCTAAATGCGGACGAGTTTGGGGTTGGTCTCCAACAGGCACAACTATTGATGGTAGTGGACTATTCTCCATCTGCATACCACTAAATAAAGTTTTGGGTTTTGCTGAAGACTATGAAAAAATTATAATGAACTGTAAACATGAATTAGTTCTTTTGAGAAGTAATACAAATCTCAATGCCTTAAAATTAAATGCTGGTGAAGTTGTAGATGACATATCAATAAATAAAATTATTTGGCGAGTGCCTCATGTTAAAGTTTCAGATCGAGAAAGAATTAGTTTGCTTAAGCACTTAGAAAAAGATCGACCGATAACAGTTGCATTTCGTAATTGGGACTTATATGAGTATCCATTACTTCCCCAAACACGTAAACATACTTGGTCTATTAAAACATCCTCACAGATAGAGAAACCACGATTTGTCGTTATTGCTTTCCAAACGAACCGTAAACATAATGCAACAAAGTCAATGGCGGAGTTCGACCATTGCCATATACGTGATGTAAAAGTTTTTCTAAATTCTTCTTATTATCCATATGAAAGTCTGAACATTAGTTTCGCTGACAACAAATATACATTAATATATGAACAGTATGCTAAGTTCCAGCAGTCTTATCACAGACGCCGAGCTGAACCGTTGATGAATATCAAAGAATTCAAAGAAATTGCTCCCTTATTCGTCATTGACTGCTCTCGCCAACACGAAACGTTAAAGGGATCGATTGACGTGCGAGTTGAAATCGAAGCTGATCAAGAAATACCTGACCAGACTGCTGCTTACTGTTTGATTCTGAACGATTGCATATTTGAATACAAACCTTTAACTAACATTGTAAAGAAAATATCATGAATATCGATACAATAGTCGTGGATCTACAAGGGTTCAAGGATTTAAAAAATAAATTTATAGTTAAAGAGTTGGCAATCGCTACTAAGGATTATACTCAAACGTTTTTAATAAAACCACCCTATTCTTTTAAAACTTTATCAAATGAAGAACAAAAGCAAGTGCGTTGGTTGGAAAGAAACCGTGGCTTAACTTGGAGCGAGGGATTTATTGATTATAGAGAATTTCGACGAATTGTGGTTCCTTATTTAATTGGAAAAAAAGTATTAGTTAAAGGATTGGATAAAATACTATGGCTTCGAGAGTTATGTCAAGAATGCGAAATAATAGAATTAGGTGAAAAAGGTTGTCCTAAACTTTTAAAGTTACATAATGATTACTATGACAGAGGTAACAAGGATTGGCATTGTGTTCATCATAAAAAGATGTGTGCATTAAAAAATGTAGTGTGTCTTAAGATGTGGTACGTCGATAATTATAGCTATGATTTTTTTTAAATTTAGTCATAAGAAAAAAATCTTGTTAAATATTTATTAATAAATTATTAAATACTCCTAAATGTCTTTGATTTCATTTTAATCATAAAAATAATACTTAAATTATATATTCACAGAACTAAGTGAATAAAAACACAGTTTACGCTTTCAAAAACTTTATTACATTAAAAAACAACTAGGTATTTACAATTTTAATTAAAAACAACTAGTATAACTATAACCACATATTTTTTTTGAAATATTACTTATAATTTTTTCAGTCTGGTCCATTATTTCGTCACCAACATCTTTAACCACATATTGTGAACTTAATACAACACAATCATCGTTTACACAGTCACTAACTCGTTGTGATCCATCCATCTGTATAACTTGAATTTTTATCAAACGAAGTCCTTTTTTAGGAGCGCTATTGATAACAAACGAGTGCACATCACGGTATTTATTTGATTTAATTGCTTCACTTGTAGCGGTGATATTCTTCTTTGTTTTGCACTTCATTTTATTACGACGCTGTTGACTCGTTTTTTTAGACTTCGGCTGGCTCTGCATTTTTAAAAATTCCTCCGTGAACCCTTCCAGCGGATCTTGTGCACTTTGAAACGGGTCTAAGTATTGTAGATTACTATTAAAGTTCATGCATTCTTCATCCGAAACGGAATTGATGATTTCTCGTTCCATGTTCTGTAATAAAAAAAAATTTGCTTGACAACGAACTAATAACTTTAAAAATAATAATTTGTGATTATTATAATAAATTATGACACTTACCATATTTAAAATAGATATAGAGCGTTTAAAGTTTTAACTTATTTAACTTTCAAACAGTTCTAGCTATGGACACAGTTTGGTCTGCCTGCTGTGCTACTTCAAGAAAGAGTGAATAATATAATAAAAAACCTTCAAATTGATACATTCAATTATATTTTGCTGACTCCAAAATTTTAACTTGCTATTTCATAATATTATCTTTTCACTCACACTTATTGCAAGAACGGGCGAGCATCATCAAATTACACTAACACCTGTCGCCTACACGTGAGTGTTGAAATATCATGTTCCAACTTGATTTGATGTGACTCAACGTCAAGCATTTTTATAATGACATATTTATGTATTTAAATATTTATTTATTTATGATATGATATGAACACAAAAAGAAAACAAAATAAATTGGACTATATACATTTATTTTTATTCCATTATAAAAATTTTGCAAAACATTATTTTAACATTACATAATTAACACATGTTGAATTACAATTAACTTGATTTTAGTAGGTAGGTAGACGTATAAGTTTGACTTATACTAACATTATAACATCACTAGATAACTATACAATACAAGCGACATTTTTGCAAATAAAGAATTATTATTATAGTAGCTAACATAATATTATGAACATATTACACTTTGATAAATCCATGATAAAATACAAACATAACTCAAAAATTTAATATACTGGTGTGTCCCCACGCCTTAGTCGAAACTTTATCTTTCGCTATTAAGCGCTTATCATCATCACCAGACAAAGCTATTTTATTCACAGCACATGTGAAAATTTCGTGTTTAATTGATTTAAATAATATGTTTGTTTTTCGTACAACATCACCTTGGAAAAGTGTCCTTTCATAATCTGTAATATTGAATTTACAAATAATATTTTTTTGAATGCCTTTAGCTTTTTTTATTGTGCTGTCTATAGTTTTAATACAATATAACTTTGATCGAAGCCCTACAAACTCGGATATAACTTTCCCTCCCATTTCGTCTTTAAACAAGCCAGGCACTTTTTTATTTTGAATTGGTAGATTGTATACATTTTCATCAGAAAAATTACTTGTGTCAAAATAAGATAAAAAGTGTTTTTTTACATCACTATAAAAATTTGGTGTCTTTACGAGATAAACATAACTATCGGTGTCCGTGTAACACATCTGTACATCATTGTTATAAAAAGGCTTAATGACAGCGTAGTGGAAATCATACATGTGGCTCTTTGATAATTCTAACACAGTAAAACCAATGTATATTGGTTTATTTAGGATGATTTCCTCAGGTTTTAACTGCACTGCAACTAAATTTTCACTGAATACTGTTGCACTATGAAAATTTGGACGTGCAATGAGTTGTTGCGCACTTTTCCTCTTTTTCGTGATGTTTTTTTTATCAGACCACTGATTCACCAGATCAACTTTGACCCGTTTTTCATTATTTTCTAATGTTTTTCCAAACACACTATTATTTAAAAGTTTGAAAAAATCTTGTTCAAAAGTTGATGAGCTTTTCTGTCGCAAAGATGTATTTAAGTCTATGTATTGTTTCAAATACGGGCTTTGTCTAAAACTAATAACTCGATGAATTTTTCTTAATATTAATCCATGCTTTAAACAAGTTTTTAAATGAATATAATGTATGACATATGTAAACTTATCATACAAATTCGGAACGAGTTTTCTAGTTTTTCCTCCTGGAGGAATACATTTTTCGGGACAAAAAGGTAAATCGTTATGCAAATTATGTAAATGTTTTGGATACTCTAAGTCCACTTCAAGTATAAAACCATATTGTGCGTCTTCCGAAATTGCATTCACATCGAAATTTTCAATTTCATTCTGTTCTAAAAATCTAAAATTCGATAAAGGTAAGTATTGGCACATACTAAAACCATAAAGATTATTGCAATCAACATAAGTTATGTAAGAACTAGGCTTCGAATGATCATAATCTGGTAAAAATTTATTGTTTGCTTTGGCATATCTATGAGAGCACAAACACACACCGCCTCTAATACCGTTTTGTAACATTCGCACCATTGACAAATCATCAAGAAGTTCGAGTTGCACCCTGGTTTTCAACAACATCGCGTCGAAAGATAAACTTGGTGCAGTCAAGTAAAAAGCTGGATCTAATTGATAATGTTGTTTGCAGGTGCGTCTAAAACTTTCAAAAATGTCTGCTAATAAAAGCACGTCAGTTTTCAGATATAAATCTGTGTAGCTTCCTAAATCTAACATATTAAATGTTGACCAAACCAATTCTGCATGCTGATAATCTTCAGCTGAAATTTCTTGGTCAGTGAGTGAAGTGTAAAAATATTCCTTTTTCGGAAGGGATCGTTCTTGATAACGTTCCCAGGAATCCATATATTCATAGGGATAGACGCCCTTGCGAGTTAGTAATTTAAACTTATGTTCATTGGGAAAAAAACTTTTTAAATGTTTAAATTCATCAGGCTTTAAGGTATCTGCTAATTTACTTAAACTGGTTCCTAAGAACTTGAACGAGTCTACAAAACGAAGCTGAAAAAACTGATTATTTGACACTGGTACAAATTTTGTAAAAGAAATATAATTTTCTTTGGTTTTTGGAATTATTTTTATGTCACCAGGTACCTCACCCAACGCTTTTATAAATAAATGGCAATCGTATCCAGCCAAATTATGAAAAAATATTGGGACGAACGAAGGACGCTTATATTGCAAATTACAATATGAGTGCGCGGCTCCACGGTATCGACCCGTCACATGGCAGTGATCACGAACTCTATCCGAAAATAGGAAATTTTCGCATATGTGACAAAATTTAGCGTTATTAAAATCAGTTTGATCTCCCTCAGTAAATATGATGGGAGTATTTGAATTTAGTTTTTCATAAATTTTTTGCACATCTTGTATTATTTCAACAACAAATTTATCAACACAATCAGGCCCGCGATGTGATACATAGCGATCATAGCTGTGATCATCGTGACTAACAATATAGTATGCAAACGCGACAGGTACATGATGATGCAAAATGGTGGTGTTTTCACCAGTGGTGGAAAAACCGGACCCAGTATCAGATTGTAACATTGATTCAAAATCTGCATAGATACAAAATGGTACGTTTTGTTTATGATCATAGTTCTTAAATTCAATCACTGATCCTTTATCAGGTAATACTGTTACTACACCACTACATAAATGACTATCGACTTCTTCTAAAGTATTAAAAAATATAAGACATAAATCGCAAAAATACAACTTCCCGTGATGAGACGTTACCTGGCTTCTAAAAAGTCTGGAACAATCTTTAATCAAACAATAATGAGTGGTATCATTATTTTCTAAAAACAATAAGTGTATAACTTTGTCGTTACCTTTTTGATCTATGTCTGATTTATATAAAGGACCTACTACAGTTTTGTTATTTTTTAAACCATATATGATAAATTTGAGTTTTGGGTTATTTTTCTCAAAGATCTTTATGTCTTGGAAACTAACAGGAAAACACATTCCAGAAACATCAAACAGTTCTTGATAATTAGGATATGATGAAACTCTTTCCGGATGTTTCCTAACAGGATAGAGGGCGGCGGTCACGCACCATAAAAAGCAACCCTGATCTTTATTTTCAATATTCAAACATGCCTTTTTTAATTGAATAGATTTTGGTAATGGTATAAAACTTGAGCCGCCTAATGGTTGATATTTATTGAGATTGACCTCTAAGTGCAAATTGTTTAAAAATGTCCACCCACTATCACCATCCTCAAATTCCTCAATGCATTTTTTTAAATAATTTATCGTTTCAATAAACAAGTTATTAAAATCGTAATTAGAGTGCAATATTTTATTACGTGTGCCAAAAGATTTAATTTCTTGCGAATTGTCTTTAAACTTTAGAAATGTAGCAAACAATTCAAAATTTACTTTCAAACATATATGAGTATTGAGATATTCATCTAATATGGATTTTAACTTTTCGCTTATTTCTATAAAAAATCCATCCACTGACCCTAATTGCTGCTCATTTATAGCTACTAGTTTAAATGTTACTATGCGATTGCGGAATGCTGATGTCACGATTTCCACACCATCGCTATGTTTTATTGAACGGTTATTTTTCTTATGCAAATTACTTCTCAAATGACCCACCCAGGACTTATTAGGAACAGTTGTGTTACACGTCGCACAAAATGGCATTTTAACTACAGTAATAAATTAGAAATATTTTTTTAAAACTGATATAAGTAAAAAAATATGTACCTATAGCTTTGGCTACCTTTGTATACCTACTGTAATAATAATGGAACAAAAAATACACTTTTTTACTTACATATATATTTATTTAATAAGCTCTAAGTACTTAGATTAATAAAAGACCTAAAAATAATAAATCAAAAGAAGTTTAGTGCCTACCTACAACCTACTTAAAATTAAAAGACCTAAAAATAATAAATCAAAAGAAGATTAGTGCCTACCTACAACCTACTTAAAATTAATTTTATCGGAATAATGGACAGGCTCCGATTCCTCGAAGACTGTCCAAGCTTGCCCTAGAAAGGCCTGTAGCGCCTCCCACGATGGGCTCGAATCGTCGCACTGTAGCTTCACCGCTACAAGCGCTTTCTTATAGCGCACATCGGTGGGGTTGTTAACGTAGTCGAGAGTTTTGTAGACCTTAAGGTCTACAAAAAAATCCCCTGTAGCTGACGCGGTGCGACGACTCGTCCCGGACGAGACACGGCTTGCGAAACTGGACGTCACTGACCCACCACTTTTTGGCCGGCTACTAGCTGCCTCCTCTGACTGCAATATGTTGAACAAGTCCTGCTTCTTCTTGTTCCTGTAAAAAAACAAAAAAAAAGTCAAACCAACAAGATAATAATATCATGATGCTTACAAACCTATGGCTATAATAAAAACTATGTTTTGTTTTAAATTTTGTGAAGATTTAAATGATTTTCCAAAGGGCATAAGTTAGAATAATTTGGCTAGTACACTAACCACGATGAATTTCATATTAGTTAGTTAGCGTACTAACCATGTTGTCTCAGCAGCTACAGAGAGTTAGGTATTGTAAAGTGTTTGTAAAATAATTAACTAACTTACAAGTTTAGGTCATGGCAAATAACGTGACCCAAACCATAGACAATAAAACCTATGCGATTGCAATATTTAGTACAAATTTTCATCTGCGCAGCTTTTATTTTATATGGTTTGGGTTAAGTTATTTGTCTAGAGCTATAGTTACTTATATGATCGCAATAATATTATGAGATGTAGAAATAATCAGTAATAAAATGTATAACATACTTGCGAAGCGGTGGAAAATCGTATGGCGCTGGTGAAGTGGCCCGCCTTTGACGATGTTGTTCAACGGGGCTGGCGGCAGCAGCTGTGCTCTTGCGCTTGGTGCTAGTGGCTGCAGTAGCTTTCCTTTTTTTCTTCGCTTCAACGATGATGGACGGGGCTTCGAACTCGGAATCAGACCTGTGGAATTAAATATAATTATAAACACGCACACAGAACGTTGGAGACGAACCGGTACACTTGTAAAAAAATTGTTACTTACGTACATTTTGTATTGAATAGATGTCACACTTTATTTTATCACAATAAACTGGAGCACTGAGGCACTGCACTGCTTATGCAAACTGAATAAAATCACGAAAATGATGGAAATTTCTTCAGTGTTGGTGTTTTTATGTGAAAAAAGGGCTAGTGTCATCAAAAATACACCTAAGTGGTCAAGCGTGAATCCATTATTGCACAACACATCTAATAATATAAAATAATCGTGTCACAGGGTTAGTTGCCATACTCCTCCGACACGGCTTGACCGATTTTGATGAAATTTTATATGTACATTCGATAGGTCTGAGAATTGTCATTATTCATTTTTTATCTCGAAATCCCACAGGATCGAAGCCCCGGGGCACAGCAAGTTTTTATTATATATGTATTACTATAAATCACAAACTTACATAATAAGTTGTTCTGGTTTATACAGGTAGTACTTTAATAGAAATAAGTACTTACCTCCTATAATGATAGATTTTTTAAGCTTGCTAACAAAAAAACTTTTGCGAAAATTTAGATTCGATTCTCTCTAAGAACCAGAAATAACAATTGAAAATTTTAATAAAAGTTATTTCTGATATTTTAAAGTATAATTTTAATACTAAGAACCCAGACATATTCGGGGTTATTTGCTATATTTTTCGCGTAAGCACGGCGGTATGCTACAAATAAAATATATATTATTCGATGGTTTAGACTTTTAAACCTTAGAAACAAAAAAATATTATGATGATGATAAATAATCGCTTGATGTTTATTGTTTCATACGACATTTTTTATTTGTACACATATTTGTTTGTTGCAACCGCTTTGTAATTTTTTAAATCATATCCACTGCTTGCAAAATTGGTGACTAAGCTTATTGTATCTATAGAGACGTTCCAGTAAAAACAAAACTACAATATCGTAATCGTTCTGTTAACCACGAAAAGTTTATGTTTTAAATAAATGTGTGAGGAATTAATTTAATAAGTTGTTATTAACAACTAATGAAAAATTTTAAATAGAAAAATATTGGAAAAAATTAACTCGGCTACAAGTGAATTCTCAGGCTGGAATCGAACCAGCGACCTTTGGAAATCCGGTCCAATGCTCTAACCGCTGAGCTACCAAGACTTAATTTTTTCCAATATTTTTCTATTTAAAATTTACCATAAGTATAAAAATAGCATTGAAAAATGCAAAAATTACAAAATCATAAACTAATGAAAAGTTTAAATTGCGTGTTCATGTATGCCCATTGAACGAATATTGAGGAATTTGTCGCTAGCGCAAAGTATTTTTTAGGCAAAATAGTTGAAACGTGTGATATGTTATTTTTAATTAATCCAGTGATATAAATATAAAACACTATGTTCTATTTTAATATTAGGATACAAATCTAAATAACAATACAAGCAAATGACATTCCCAACTAATCGATGCATTTTAAACATCACTAGTATAGTCCTAGATCAAGATGAAAAGTATTTATGATAGATTGATTTAGACTAAAAGTTCTTGTACATGAACAATAATTTCTAGTAAGTATTTATATTTAAAATCGGATGCCATTGATAGTAATGTATTCAAAATGTATTCTCTTATTATTAGCCGTTACAAAAAGATATACATTAATAAAAACACCAATTATCATTAGAAAATAACTCGATCTAAATATTTTTTTTCATATACCTACTTGGGTGCAATTTTTTCTTTAAATGGATATTTTACTATAATGTAAAATAAGTGTATTATTGCTCTTGGAGTATCCAAGCACGTCATACAGGTGTGGGATCATATTCCTGTTCCCACGTTCGGAGCCATTTCTCACGAGGCACGACCGGCGAGCGCTCACTCACCACTCCTTACATATCACTCTTTAAAAAGTGTTATTTGTGAATTTATTATTAACTATTTCAAAAGTGAAAAGCAGAAATTGATGTAAGTAATGGAAATATTTCTTAATTCTTTTCTTCCCGCAATTATTTTGCTCTAGAAACACTAAAACTAATACTGGCTTTCAAAACTTATGAGTAGGTACCAAACTTATAAATTTAGAATTTATATTTACTTTTAACAAGGTAAAAAAATTTAACTATCTATTTAATCCTTTTTATTTCCAAAATATATATTATGTACCTATTTTTTTAGGTTGCAATGTAAAAAATGTGAGGTACTAAGTTTTGAAGGTCAGTGTATTAACGCAATGTAGATTTTTGTAACTTTACATTCTTTTAAAAATCTAAAGTTATATTTTTTCAGTAATAACTATACGTACCTTAAAAAAAGAAATGTCTTACAAATAACTTTTTAAAAACGATTAATTGATTTAGGTTTACAAAGTAGGTACTGAGTTATTGATAAAATATTATACATAATTGAAAAATAATAAGTATTGAAATGAAGTATTAGAAAAAAACGACTCGTTTCATAACTAGCTCCGATGGGACTCGAACCCACAAACTTTCACTGTATGGGCGACTGCTCTAACCACTGAGCTATTGAGTATTATTTTTTTCTTATACTTACTTAATTTCCATAATAAAAAATGCATTATGAATGCAAAAAAGTTAAAGTAATTTAAAATAATAAGTTATTTTTATTTCCAGGTTCATCTAAAATCTTTATCATCTACCTATGTCTGAAGATAAAAATGGAAGTTTTGTATGTAAGTATACATTTATAAAACTCGTGTAAAATGGAGTTATGAGAGTGTTATTTTTTATAACTTGAATTTTCACACATTGTTATGTATTGTTTCAGGACATGAAAAACTTTCCACTGGTCAGCTCTGTCGAAATGAACATAATGAAGAAACCACTTAATTTCTTTGTACCAAAAAGTATAATTTATTAATAAATACCTACATTACCACCCACCCACCTATCCACCCTATCCCAAAAAATGTAGGCTACCAAATACGTACGAGTATGTGGTGGCTGAGGTAATTTTGTAAGCTATCACTATAAGTGATAGCTGAGGTAACCGTTTTTATCGGTATGGTACAGCTACCACAAATTTATTCACTTATAAGTTTGTGATAGCTAAGGTAAATAAGGTTATGCAAAGGTAACACTTAGTAGTTATTTCAATAGTTAGCTCGGCTTAGTTTAGGTATAATACTAATAGGTAGGTCGGTGCGTGATCTTACCATGGGCTCGCAGAGAGATACTTACCACGGTTCTCTCAGCCGACACCGGTTAGGAGTCTGTTCGGTGCATGATCTTACCACGGGCTTGCAGGAAGTTACTTATCATGGGGCTTCCAACCGAACAGCTAGGTGGTGCTCGGTGCGTGATCTTACCACGGGCTCGCAGAGAGATACTTACCATGGTTCTCTCAGCCGACACCGGTTAGGAGTCTGTTCGGTGCATGATCTTACCACGGGCTTGCAGGAAGTTACTTATCATGGGGCTTCCAACCGAACAGCTAGGTGGTGCTCGGTGCGTGATCTTACCACGGGCTCGCAGAGAGATACTTACCATGGTTCTCTCAGCCGACACCGGTTAGGAGTCTGTTCGGTGCATGATCTTACCACGGGCTTGCAGGAAGTTACTTATCATGGGGCTTCCAACCGAACAGCTAGGTGGTGCTCGGTGCGTGATGTTACCACGGGCTCGCAGAGAGATACTTACCATGGTTCTCTCAGCCGACACCGGTTAGGAGTCTGTTCGGTGCATGATCTTACCACGGGCTTGCAGGAAGTTACTTATCAGGGGCTTCCAACCGGACAGCTAGGTGGTGCTCGGTGCGTGATCTTGCCACGGGCTCGCAGAGAGATACTTACCACGGTTCTCTCAGCCGACACCGGTTAGGAGTCTGTTCGGTGCATGATCTTACCACGGGCTTGCAGGAAGTTACTTATCATGGGGCTTCCAACCGAACAGCTAGGTGGTGCTCGGTGCGTGATCTTACCACGGGCTCGCAGAGAGATACTTACCATGGTTCTCTCAGCCGACACCGGTTAGGAGTCTGTTCGGTGCATGATCTTACCACGGGCTTGCAGGAAGTCACTTATCATGGGGCTTCCAACCGAACAGCTAGGTGGTGCTCGGTGCGTGATCTTACCACGGGCTCGCAGAGAGATACTTACCATGGTTCTCTCAGCCGACACCGGTTAGGAGTCTGTTCGGTGCATGATCTTACCACGGGCTTGCAGGAAGTCACTTATCATGGGGCTTCCAACCGAACAGCTAGGTGGTGCTCGGTGCGTGATCTTACCACGGGCTCGCAGAGAGATACTACCACGGTTCTCTCAGCCGACACCGGTTAGGAGTCTGTTCGGTGCATGATCTTACCACGGGCTTGCAGGAAGTTACTTATCAGGGGCTTCCAACCGGACAGCTAGGTGGTGCTCGGTGCGTGATCTTGCCACGGGCTCGCAGAGAGATACTTACCACGGTTCTCTCAGCCGACACCGGTTAGAAGTCTGTTCGGTGCATGATCTTACCACGGGCTTGCAGGAAGTTACTTATCATGGGGCTTCCAACCGAACAGCTAGGTGGTGTTCGGTGCGTGATCTTACCACGGGCTCGTAGAGAGATACTTACCATGGTTCTCTCAGCCGACACCGGTTAGGAGTCTGTTCGGTGCATGATCTTACCACGGGCTTGCTGGAAGTTACTTATCATGGGGCTTCCAACCGAACAGCTAGGTGGTGCTCGGTGTGTGATCTTACCACGGGCTCGCAAAGAGATACTTACCATGGTTCTCTCAACCGACACCGGTTAGGAGTTTGTTCGGTGCATGATCTTACCACGGGCTTGCAGGAAGTTACTTATCATGGGGCTTCCAACCGAACAGCTAGGTGGTGTTCGGTGCGTGATCTTACCACGGGCTCGCAGAGAGATACTTACCATGGTTTTCTCAACCGACACCGGTTAGGAGTCTGTTCGGTGCATGATCTTACCACAGGCTTGCAGGAAGTTACTTATCATGGGGCTTCCAACCGAACAGCTAGGTGGTGTTCGGTGCGTGATCTTACCACGGGCTCGCAAAGAGATACTTACCATGGTTCTCTCAGCCGACACCGGTTAGGAGTCTGTTCAGTGCATGATCTTACCACGGGCTTGCAGGAAGCTATCATGGGGCTTCCAACCGAACAGTAAACAACAAACGAACATTAACACCATCAATATGGTGGTTATTGGGCATTTCACCACACCGTAGTGAGGGAGGGCGTCAGCCCGAACGAACGGAGGTGGGGTAGAATGCCCAATAACCACCTACTTACATTGACTCGGGAGCCAGTAAACACATGACGCCAAATGAAGATTGGTTAGTATACAAAACGGACCAAGCCGTGAAGGAAATAGTCATTGCAGATCGGTCAACAATACCAGTGATATGATGTGGAGATACCCAAATCACGACAGTATTGTAGAATATCAGTTTTGACATTCCAGTTACAGAAGTTTTATGTGTTCCTAGTCTGGCTACAAATTTACTATCTGTAAGTCAATTAATGAAGCAGGGAAACAGAGTGTTTTTTTGCAGATAATGAATGTAATATCTACAATAAAAAGGATCAGCTTGTGGCAACAGCAAGTCTTACAGGTGGAGTATATAAACTGCATATTGAAAATGTTCAATGTTCATTGTCTTCAGTATCAGGGACTGTGTGGCATCGTCGCCTAGGACATTTGAACAGCAGTGATCTAATGGAAATTAAAAATGGAGTTGTAATAGGAATGTCATTCACAGATAAGTCTCAGATTACAAAATCAAATTGCAAAGTATGCTGTGAATGGAAGCAGGCCCGTTTACTATTTCCAAATGCTGGTAACAGGAGGTAAAAATTGCAAGAAACCATCATGCAGATATTTGTAGGCCGATAGAAAACAGATCTCTGGGTGTATAAAAACAATTAGGACAGACAATTGGTTGGAGTTTTGCAACAAGGAATTTGACAAATTCTTACAGAATGCGGGTATAATGCACCAGAAACTAAATCCATACAATTATTTAGTTTGATTGCTTTTTACAAGTCATTCTTACTGACGTTTGACGTTAATTCAATCTAGATCAACCCATACAAATACCCTTTACAAAATTACAATTAGTCTCTTCAAGCCCACACTTCTTGACAATCAAAATCTATAAACATATACCTAATTAAATAATAAACAGAAAACCATGAACAATTCATAAAACAATTAAAAATATTCCAGATCAATCAATGCTAATATTATGACTTAAAATATTTTTTTGATTATAAAGATAGATTGTAATTATTGAAATTTATTTATTATATTATTATCCTTTATTAATTGAAAATATTAAAATTGTTTCATTTTTTTTTTAAATCCTGGAATAGACAAATATTATAATTCTATGTTTTATTATTGTAATTTCAAAACTATAAATGTAATTTAATTTAAATATCATTAAGTATTGTAACAGTTTAAAGCCCTCTAGTCTAGCCTAGTGGTATTGCTATGCCCTTACAGGGCGTCACGTGTTTACTAAAATATTACTGTATCATCTCGTTAATGTAATGTGACTTATACTTATACTTGTGAAATATATTATGAATTAAGATTTCAACTCGATCCAGTCAAGTGTAAGGCTCTTTAATTCTTATCTATCTATCTATATATATAATACGGCAGTGAAGCCGCTTCTCCTCCTAAACTAAAAGTCGCACAATCAAGTGCAATACACCGTTAGAAAGGTATTTGTCTGAAGTGGTCGGATAAGTCGAGAAATTTAGCAAAAACTCAAAAAAAAAAAAAAAAAAAAAAACTTTTTTGAATGTTATTATGTGTTTTTTGCGCATTATGCGCACACGGGTTGCTCGTTTGACTTAATGCATAAATATTAAGACCCACCGTCACCAACTGTCACTATACACGGTTAATTTTAATCGTACTAAAAACAACATCGAATCACCGCCAAATGTGGTATCAAATTCTTACTGATTCTTGTAATTCGATCGCAACTGGATTCCGTTAAGATCCCCATGTTTATCCAAAAAAAGTTCCTGTTTAATAACGCGAGGTACTTAAATTTTTTCTATATCCACTGGCGGCAGTTGCATAGTTAAGTAGTTGTTGCAACAAAACAACCGCCGCCGAACAAACAGTAGCTTTGCTCGCCCATATGTATTATATTATTATCTATTTATTTATGAAATAATGATAATTTACAAAAGTACCTTCTGTTTGCATTCACAACACAATTTTGACTGTGATCGTTGGGTATCTCGCCTGGTTAACTTTTATGACACCCGCGGGACGCACGGACCGATTAATGTCATAAAGCTGAAGTGTTTTTCATGCTCTCTCTTTGGCAGAATACCTCTATCTGATTGTCTTTTCGCATATTGTGTACTAGGAGTCTACTGAGAAGGTAGATTTATAAGTAGAAGCTGCTCATCCCATGAAAACAGCCCTGAAAAGGTGCCAAAACGTCGAAAAACCCAAAAAACCATGGAAAAAACACGTCATTGTAAATGTGATATCTGTAAATAAATTGCGCTTTAAAAATCCGGAAAAGTTGTTTTGTTCAATGTACTAGGAGTTTAAGTATGGCTATCTGAAAAACCAAATCACAGGCTAATGCTAAATAACTGATTACATCATGTCATAAACCTTCGTTACGACTCTATTGCTGAAACCCAGATATCTAATAAACGTCATATCTGCTAAAAGATGACCCCTTAACAACAGTTTGAGCAACTTTGCAGGAATCCGCGTAGCCCGTGATATCGCAACAGGTGCGCGGAGCGACGGAACATTTAAAGTTAAGGTGCGGACAGACAGGGATTCCTACTCTAGCTTGACTGACATTAGGCTGACGATCATTTGCTCGATGTCTAATATACACACATCAAAACGATCTAGAGATCAAGTACGTTTTAGAGTGTCGCCGTTATATAGGATTATTATTTTAACTTCTTTTGGTCGTTAATGATTCTTTTTTGTAAACTTCACAATTTTAATGAACAAAGAATTAAAGTAAAAAGCCAGTTTAAAAGACTTGATTTGGTAATATTATTTGGATTTTGTTTAATCGTTAAAAAAGAATTTTATTCCTAGAACCTTTCGATGTGTGAACTTCGAAGGTTCACTACCTCAGTGCATCGTTAGCTTCAAAGATCAATATTTATTCAATAGGCTTATTGGTTCGACGGGTTTTTAGCACGGCTGCTCGTTTCGCTGATGGGTTTTTATTGTGATTTTTTTTGATAATATTTTAAACAGCATACAGAGTTATGTTGATTACTAGCACAAAAGCCTATTATGCCACTAAGCAAATCTATAATGTGTGTCGTTCGACACGCTGCTAAATGTGTTGATTTTTGTGCATGTGGAAAGTGAACACGTTTGCTTTTGCATGAGCATGCTACATACAAACCATCCCAGATCATTAAAAAAACCATGTTTTTTGCTGGCAAATGTGAACAACTGCTAAGCATACTAATTTCGTTTATGCCTATAAGTAAGCATGTGTGTCAGCTCCTTAATGGTTAACTACCTTTTGAGCCAGTTCATCATCAGAATAGACGCCGTCAGCTGGTGTAAGGAGCATTTATATTGTTAATTATTACAGACTAATAAAGAAAGCAGAGTTTATGTGCAAAGTTCCGGTTATTGTTATTGTTGAGAGTTTAACTCTCATGCCGCTAAAAGTTTAGACATAACTACTTCGAATGTTTTGCTTAAAACCCTGTAAAAGGTTCCTAATAATATAAGCACTATGCAAACAAAGAACTCAGAGTGTTAAGTGCGAGTTTTTCTACTCACGGTCGATCATATGGGATCAGGCGGGAATTTTAACGTAATACCACTTGACCACTTTCAAACGCAAAATCCATGAGGTTTTTTAGAATAGTCTTGCGTGATATTGTTAAATTTATTTTAAATTTTTAATTTCAAATTTAATACACACACACACACACACACACACACACACAAAAGCTAACACACATATTTAAACTAAAGTCACTCATTACATATTTTATTATAGTATCTTATATATCATAAGTATTTTTATTGTTATCATTTATATATGTTTTTATTGTCTTTGCATATTTATTTAGATACATTACTTAATTAAAATAGTTGGTTAACAGTTGGTTAAGGCATTATGTATTTGTAGTAATTTTTATCTGATCACTGAACATATACTGTGCTTTTTAACAGCAGCCATATTATTATGACAATGTAACCCAAGCGTAGCGCGATAAGAGGCCTTATGCTTAAGGATGTAAGACCAAAACTGCATGTGAAGTGATTAGTTTTTAAAGTCGGTTTTCATTTTGTATTTATTTTTTATTTATCTTATCAATGGTTTTTATAACTTTGTAATATGCGTCTGTTGTGACCCGAGTGGAGGAGACTATCCTACCGTGAAACAGTTTTATACTACTACGGAGGGTAGAGGTACAAAACTCGGTGTTGCAAAAGCGTTTATGGTTTACATGCAAAGTACCTACGCTAATATTCACAAACTTGTAAGATAAGTAGATCGATAAATGTTATTGTAATTGTTAAAACTGTATTTGAAATAAATAAATAAATGAAATAAATGCTGTATCATCAATTCCATTCAACTTAAATTATTATTATTAAGCTTCTTTTTTAAATATAGGTGCTGATTAATTTGTGAATGTTATGTACGCCGTTATCAGAAAATACTTTGTAATAGTTTGTAAGTAACAATGTGTAAATGTTTGCCATGTGGCTGTACTAATAAATAAATAAATAAATCATGGACTCAGCTCGCCATCTAGCGGATTACGGCACGAACTATACGCCATACAAAAACCTAATGCGCTCATTATCGACCGTCTTCTTCTTCTTCTTATCGAGTGAGGAGTAGTGGCCACCTCTGGTGTCTCTCTGTTTAGTTGTTTTTTTTATTCTCGCTTCAGATACTTTTCACGAAGTTTGGTCGTTTAAAGACAGAATAATAGTATAAACGGAATTTTCAGCACGGTAAATCTTCTACATTTTCATAAAGATTTACCAAAGGTGTCCGGTGGCAGAATTCGAATTTCCTTTGCTAATATTTGTAAAAGTAAAATACTTAAGGCGGGAATTTTAACGTAACTTGATATGTCCTTTGTGCGTCAAACGTCTCAGTGGACGGGTGCCCAACGTGCGTTCGCAATCTAGGCGTATTTTAAGGCTAATCATTCGTGTACAAACCCTTCCTTCCTATCGTACCAATATTACAAATGCGAAAGTTTGTGCGGATGTTTTTTACTCCTTCATGCAAAAACTAATAAACCGATTTGGATGAAATTTGGCAGACAGGTAGAAGATAGCCCGGTCAGCCTGGAGTAAAACATTGGTTACTTTGATCCCGATATTTCCACGGGAACGGGAACCACGCGGGTAAAACCGCGGCCGGCCGCTAGTTTGTCAATATTTTAATTTGTCATCAATATTGTCATCAAATTTTAATTTACAGCAAACTGTGCATGGCCGGGGCCTAGCCGGATCGAGAACGAAGGAAAACATCGAACTCGTTGCAAACTTCGAACAAAATGAAAAACGCATGTCTACGAGTCCACAAGCTCGAAAATGTTTGGTGACGCTTACCATCGCGATATCGAGATACCAAAAATATTTATTGTAACTATGTGCCTATGTATTATAATCCTAATTTGTATAACGTGTAGTGCTGAAGGCGGACCGAGGACGGCAAAGCGGCTTACAAGGGCGCGACATGGACCGGACTTAGGCGGGACTGCGAGTCTCGTCCCCGAGTTATGTGCCGAACACTATTCGTTTACTTCTCCTTGTTTACTATGGTGATAATAAGTATATAAGTGTGCATAAATAAATAAATAAATATTTCCATACAATCACACCAATTATCTAGACCACGTTAAGTATCATGAAGAACTTGTGTTATGGATACTAGATAACGGATAAACATACTTATATACTTTTTTTTTGTAAATAGATACATAATATACATATTAAACACCCAGACCAAGACAAATAGACATGTAGATCGAACCCGGGACCTCTGGCGCAGAAGGTGGGGTTAGTAGCCCTGCGTCAAACAGGTCGTCAAGCACATGCTTTTAGTAATATTTATTGCCTTTATATCTTTTTTTAGAACGATTTTGTAGTGAATTCTTTCAATTAACTAATCAAAAGCTCTTAAATTTTGGAGCAATTGAATATAACAACTTTTGCAGTATGATCGCGCATTTTGACGCTCGGTTTTGAAAGTTGTGTCATTTTATTGTTTCTTTGGTTATCCTACGATTGGGCACAGTTTCAGTGGATTCTGTCATAAGACTAAAGTTTTGCAAAACGGGTGCAGAAGCATAGAATTTTAGAAATCCATAGTTTCTTCATGCTTGGAATAAAATTCGCACCGTCACGACTACTAAGAAATTGAGATCTAGGAAAAATATCAAAATTTGAAAATTTAAAATCATTTATTCAGTCTAGGCTGTTACAAGCATTTATGAACGTCAAAGACGCTACGCCATCGGTTCACAAACCCTACGGCGGGAGACCTTGTACCGAGAAGAATCGGCAAGAAACTAGTCGAGGGCTGTTTTTTTTCCCTGTTTTATTTATATAGAGTCGTCAAAAGGAGGTCTAGGTATATTGATCAAAGTTTGTTTTAAAAATATTACATTCCACTCCACCTTCAATGATCCAGCCGTGCAAGTGTTCAAGCTGATTAATGGTACCTGCTTAAGAGTAACTTCAACGAACTTTGCAGAACCGCCGAAATCCAGCGTTTACATCTTGCGTTTCGTTCGCGAGTTTGCCTAGATTAAGATTAATCACCTGCGTCTGAGAGCGTTTTGACATCATCCGACCCGATAGCGGTATCAGATCCGACACCGATATCGGGGGCAAGTAAAATGTATGAAAGATGTACTTTTTTAAGTGAGGGGAATCGGCTATCGGTACCTATACAGTTACTTCTTCTTCATAAAAAACGGAATCCGCAACTCGATGACATTTTGCGCCTATTTTGCGTCCGGAGGGTGTTAGGCTGGATCCCAGCTCAGCCAAGAATGCTCCCAGCGCATTTACATCCACCGATATAGATGTCGGATCGGGTAATGTGAATACGCTCCGAGGCGCCATATAGCGGCTGATCCGTCAAAACTACGCGCCATGTTACAGAAATTAGATCAGTTTGCTGCTAACTTCGTCATTATTAATTATGGAACCTTCGAACAGCCGACGCACTCGGCCAGATAATTATGAAGTTAGGCAGAAACAAAAGAAGATACGCGGTCGGTCTTATCGTTTTTTTCCCCTATTGACTTTTCCGATGAATGTAATCTGGATGGAAGTACTAAGTTATGAACTGTGTGATCTTACTGAATAGACATGTTTTTAGTTTAGTAAATAACGGTTCAAGTGCCTTTAAATTGTTTCCATATACAATTTTAAGGATTGCAGTCTTGTTTTATGATCGATTAAAATGAGCGCTCGATCCTCGCTCCAACGTAGATCCTATCTTGCCCTCGGCGATGGACTGGAATTATGAATAAATAATTGGAGACGAAAAGCAATTTTTATAAGCAGTATTTACTGCATACACCAAGGTGATAATCACGAAATTTTACTGCAAACAAAAAAACCTCCATCATTTTCTCGTCATTCTTACTAGACCAACCAAACCAAATCTGTAACGGTATTCTATGTCAACCTAATCTGTGAATAATGCCGACAATCAGCGCCTCTGCCCTTGGGACTCGGCCTAAGTACACACAAGTTCCGAAGGCCTAGGCCCGCGGTCGGCCGAAGCCCCGGGGAAATTAAAAAGGCGCCGATTGTGATCCTTCTTTACGCTTTCGGGTCATGGCACATTGGGCTAACGGATTATTGTAGAAAAAACGAGAAGTTTATCCCCTTTTTTTACAAATAACTAATTGAACAATGCGTATGAAGAAAAAGTAAAAGCTCTTGCAATTGAAATAGTGGTGATACGGGCTAGCACTGGAGCCGCTCACTCGGATCCGAGAGGAATTATTTTCGAAAAGTAACAGTGTGGCACTTGATGAGATTTTTACATTAAGCTCCTTGGCAGTGAATGTGTTATCCAAAGAGCAGAACGAAACATCCTGTTTTTTTTTTTATGAACAACGGGGAGACTCTTAGCTTTCATCATACCTGATGTTAAGAATTGATAAAGCCGAAGATAGAAGCGAGACACTCCCGGAATCCTCATCCCGGATACTCTGCCAACCGCAAAAGGGACTATAATGTTTGTAATTATTGTACTGATTAAATAGAACAACCAACAAGATCATTCACTAGACATGCATTATCTGTAACTTAAAAAACTAAATACACAAGGTAAGTGTTGCCTTACTCAAAGGCTGTCACGGAAAGCACGGAAAAAATATAAATTATTAATCAAACATAACGGAAGCCAATCACCTATAATCTAAATTAACTTATGAACTAAAATAAGATAACAGTGTTTATTAAAAAGGTACAAGGCAAGTTTTACGTAAACTGTGACAAAAGTATTTAAGGATTCGTGAGTATAATTTCATTCTACTTTATTTTATTTTCTACTTTATTTGAAAGCCAGCACAAATAATTCCTCGAATAACATAACCCAACCTCCTACTAAAGCTCACAGGAACGAAATCATCAGACCAAACATATTGAATTATGTCGAAAGAACAAGATCTGACCCCCAACTAAAAAATCCAAAAAACTAAGCAAGGCCCCGACAAACCGGAAACAAACACAAACAAAAACTGCTACAACAATTATTTATAAAAAAAAAAACAAACAAATCGTCTCCCACTACGGCTGGCCCCCGCGGGAGCACTAGACTAAAACGCTCCAGCAAAAAGAAGTGAAACATTCTATATTGAAACACTTAATACAAGAACCCTCAGGAAACAAGAAAGTCTGTTAGAATTAGATGAAGCGCTAGAGCACATAAAATACGACATATTAGGCATAAGTGAAATGAGAAGACCAGAAGAGAAAATAGTGGAACAAAATGACTACATATTATACCAAAAAGAAGAAACAGCAGGCCATAGAGGAGTGGGCTTCCTAATAAAAAAAACATTGATCACATACAAGAGCTGATAGGAATCTCAGAAAGATTAGCAATACTCAAAATTAATATGCCAGGATACAAAAAACCGTGGACAATCATACAAGTTTATGCACCCACAGAGTCAACACCGAAAGCGAATGCGAAGGCTTCTACTCCATTCTGTTTGATACTAATAAAAAATACCACAATAACTTCCTCATAGTAATGGGGGACTTTAATGCACAGGTTGGCAGTAGAGAAGCCGGCGTGGAACTAATAATGGGCAAATATGGACATGGAAAGAGGAGTGATAACGGCCATATAATAATTGAACTTCTACTACAATACAATCTAACACTACTCAATTCTGTCTTCAAAAAAAACCCTAAGACTAAATGGACCTGGATATCGCCAGACGGAAAATATAAAAACGAAATCGACTACATAATAACTAACAAACCCAAATTCTTCAGCGATGCACACGTAATACAGAATCTGTATTACGTGTGCATCTGTAGAACGGACCATCGAATGGTACGCTGTTGCTTAAAAAAGCTCCCAACTCAAAGACGTAATGAGATAGAAGCAAAATAAATAATATACATTTAACATCAGAGTATTATGGTAAAAACATTGAATCCTCGCTTACCAAGACTTTGATGGAAGGAAAAATACGACCATTTGGACAAACAATTATCAAAGATCAGAAAAGTAAAGGCAAATACAACTAAAGATACAAAGCTTAGCGCAAGAACCATGGAGCTCCTAGAAGAAAGAAGAGCATTAATAGCTGACAAGTTAAACAAAAAGAAAAACCTCATCACAATATCTGCACTGAGCAAACAGATCCGAGAAAATATAAGAAAAGATAGGAAAATCAAGAGAACGAAAAAACTAGAAGACGACATCCAAAAACAGGGGGAACAAGGAAAGCCTTTAGAGACTTAAGAGAGCATGGATTAGAATGGATACCTAAGCTAAAAGTAATAGATCCAAACAAGCAACGAACCGCAGAGAAATCGAGAAACTGGCTACAGACTTCTACAGGACCCTCTACTCCTCTAATAACGCCGAACAAGAAAATAACACTTACAAAATTCCAGCCAAGAGACTTGAAGATGTACCACTAATACTAGCGCAAGAAGTCCGAAAAGCCATGATGTCACAAAAGCTAGAAAAAGCTCCAGGACCTGACAGTATAACAAACGAGCTGATGAGAGGTACCGTGGAAGAAATATGTCCGATTTTAACCAAGCTATTCAATGATATTATAACAACTGATACCATCCCAGAACAATGGAGCGAATCTCATATTATTCTCCTCAATAAGAAAGGCGACAAGGATAACATCGGTAATTATAGACCAATAAGCCTCATTTCAAATGTGTATAAAGTCTTTGCAAAAGTAATTCTGGAAAGAATAACAAGGGTCCTAGACGAAAATCAACCAATTGAACAGGCGGAATTCAGGAAGAACTTTAGTACAATAGATCACATCCACACAATCAAGCAAGTCTTGGAAAAATATAACGAACATCAAAAATCCTTATATATCTGCTTCATAGACTACTCCAAAGCTTTTGACAGCCTAAAACATAAATTTATCTGGCTGAGTCTAGAAGAGCAAGGAGTGGATGAGACCTATATACAAATAATTAAATCCATCTACAAAAAATGCAAAAGCCGTATCAAATTAGAAACAAAAGGAGACCCATTTCCCATAAGCAGAGGCGTAAGACAAGGAGATCCGCTTTCTCCCAAGCTGTTCAAGGCTGTGCTGGAATACGTATTTAGATGATTAGATTGGGAAAACTACGGTATCAACATCAATGGTAGCCGCCTTAACCATTTGAGGTGTGCTGACGATATTGTCCTGTTAGAAGAAGACCCCAAAAAACTAAGACACATACTGAAAACCTTAGCGGTAAAAAGCAGAGATGTAGGTTTAGAATTGAATGCAGACAAAACAAAACTGATGACCAACTATTCAGAAGTCAACATAGAGGTGAACGAAAAAAAGTTAGAATATGTGAAGGAATAATAATATGTTTACCTAGGCCAAATTATATCCCCCGAGGACTCTATGTCTACGGAAATTAATAAAAGAATAGCTTGCGGATGGAAAAAATACTGGTCTCTAAGAGAAATAATGAAGAACAAAGACTTAAGCATGCATATAAAGAAAAAGACATTCAATACCTGCATCCTCCCGTGCATGACTTACGGCTGTGAGTTATGGGCGTTAACAGACAAGCAACGGGAAAGACTGGCTAGTACACAAAGGGCAATGGAAACGAGCATGTTGGGAATCAGACTCAGTGATAAAATCAGAAACTCCGGAATAAGAGGAAAAACTAGAGTTACAGATATAATAACACGTATAGATCATTTGAAGTGGGGCTGGACAGGACACATGCTGCATTGCAAAACAAACAAATGGAGCGAACAAGTAACTTTATGGTATCCAAGAGAGAACACTAGAAGAAAGGGGCGTCCAAAAACAAGATGGAATGACGATATCCGCCTAACCTTGGGACCTTATTGGACCAGAGTAGCAGAAGATAGAGTTCAGTGGAGAGAGCTGGAGGAGGCCTATGCCAAGAGGCACACCGAATTGCGAGACATACTTTAATTAAACAAACCCTGGAAATTTGTACCTGCAAAGTTGTAGCAAGTTCGGAAGAAAGGGCTAAAATATTATTATTATTATTTAATTTTGAGTAATAAAAATGTAAAGTTGTATTATACGTACATCTTAAGTTTTGGCGCGCACTGTTCATTAAAATAAAACAACCATTACGGATATCAAACGCGCTATATTTCATGAACTAAGATCTTATTGTTCATATTTTAAGGTTTTTAGGGGTTTTTTTACTTTCCCGACGACGTTTTGGCACCTTTTTAGCTGCCGTAGACACGGACAATTAGATCTTAGTTCGTGGAATATAGCGCGTTTAATATCTAGAAGAGTTGTTTTATTCCAAAGTTGTATTTTTCCTAAGAATACCAGTGTCGAGACGAGCTCGTTACCGGCCGTCTGTTTGGTTTCCACGTGGCTAGCCGCCATCGCCACGGCACTGCGTCACTGTCGCGCCATTAGCCTGTTTGCGCTGAAAACTGACTGAGACCAAACTTGCTACAGTTTTTCTACGCAAAATTTTGTTAGTACTAGCGGCCGATCCCGTTGGAATATCGGGGTAAAAAAATATAAGCCTTTGTTTTATTCCAGGCCAACTTCTATCTGTGCTAAATTTAATCAAAATCGCATCAGTAGTTTTTGCGTGAAACAAACAAACATCTAAATATCCAAATATCCTCCCAAACTTTCGCATTTATGATATTATAGTAGGAAGTAGGATAGGATAGTTATGTCCTACGTCAATCATTAAAATAATTACCAGAAAAATATAAAATTTATAAGCACATCTTAAGTTTCTTCGCGCACTCATAATTGAAATAAAACAACTTTTACGGAATATTTAGTGTAAAATAATAAATAATAAATATTTCCATACAATCACACCAATTATCTAGCCCACGTTAAGTATCATGAAGAACTTGTGTTATGGATACTAAATAACGGATAAACATACTTATATACATTTTTTTTTTCTAAATACATAAATAATATACATAATAAACACCCAGACCAAGACAAATAGACATGTTCATGCACACAAATATTTGTCTTGTCCGGGGATCGAACCCGGGACCTCTGGCGCAGAAGGCGGCGTTAATACCTATATTTTTTTCGGTTTATTTGAGGTTTTTTGGTTTCCCGACGTTTCAGCACCTTTTCAGTTGCCGTGACCACGGCAACACACTACATATTCCGCAAAAGTTGTTTTTATAAAATTTTATATTTACTGTTGTTTATTCACAGGTAAAAAAATAATAAATAAAATAAATCTCTCTCTCTCTCTTTCTTTTGCTCTTTAATGGGCCTTACTTACAACTTTTGGCTGTCCACTGCTCTTCTACTAACAGAGAAATACTGAAATAATATTTGCTAGTACTTTTTATCTTCCCTCTATTACCTAAGCCTGCATTAATATATCAATGCCAAAAGTCCACGACATACCTACGAAAGATTTTTAAATTTATGCTATCATACATTGATCATAAATTCATCATGAAATCTTTTTTTCTTTTATTTAGGAACAAACAGTTTCTTAAAATGCAATAAGTATTTAAAGTGAGATTAAAAGTAAACCTAGAGTCTCATTATTAGTCTAATTATATAAAAAGCAGTAGAAAAAAGAACAACAAAGTACGTAAACAATGTAACAGAAAATTTAAATAAACAATTTATACACACAATTCACACACAGTTAATTACGAGTATGTCTAATCACATTTAAAAACAAAATTATATTTAAAAAATAACAAAATACAAAAGTCATGCCTGATCAAAGCTAAAAACACTAGTAAGCAAGTTTTCAAATTTATCATTTATTTTTTATGATTTTTTAATTTTTGCATTTTTCAATGCTATTTTTATACTTATGGTAAATTTTAAATAGAAAAATATTGGAAAAGGTCGCGGGTTCGATTCCCGTCTGAGAATTCACTTGTGGCGGAGTTAATTTTTTCCAATATTTTTTTATTTAAAATTTACCATAAGTTATCATTTATTTTCCAAAAAAAAACAGGTAGCCTCTTACAGGATGTTACAAAGGTAGTGAGTAGGTCAAGACGCCGCCCTGCGCCAGGACCGCCCAAACAGCCTCATGTTTAAACATGGACACTCGACGAAGCCTTTGTACGGGCACGGTATTAACTAGTGCCGTACTCCTGCTTTGAGTCACGAAACATTTTTATTTAGTGCAACGCTAGATGAAAATTTAATCTCGTTTTGAGCACACGTTTTTAAATAGTTCTAAAGGATATGACGCGGAAATTAAAGTTCTCTTTTAACCACTGCTTGTGGCTTCACTAATACACTTTCAAAGTGACGATCTTTTTTTCGTCTTCAAGAAAAGAAATATAAAAAAATAATAGGTATTTCTGTTATGTTTGTTCTATAAACATCAAATAAATGCCTTCGTATAGAAAGTTTTATAGGGAATTAGAACCAAAAAGAAAAGGTCATAGGCTGTTTTTGGGTCTAATTATTATAATATTAATTGGGAAATATTTCTAGGTAAGGGAATCAAAATTGATTTTTCTTATTTATGCTATTTATTTCTAAACAAGGAATTCCAAACGCTAAAAAGCACTCCACAATGGACAAAGGTGCAATCACTGCAAATTATGATTTTCCGCACGAAACGAAGCGCCTGGCTCAGGACATAACATTTGGATTTAACTTTTGTAAACTTTTTCTGTAGCAAATGATAGTAAAGAATTCTCCAAGCTCATTCTTAAAAGCTAAACTCTCGATGGCTGGCCATAAATACTATTGTCATAACATTGCAGTCGGGAGACCTTTTTGTGAAATACTTCTTAAATCTCAGAAGATCCCTGACTCAAGATCACGCGACAGACGTGTTTTTTTATATTATTATTTTTAATTTTAGTGACATAGGTATGTACAATTTATATAATTATATTGGAAAATGCTCATTAGTCAAACAATTCGATACTCATATTGCCATAATTGAAAAAAAATTGTCTCACTTTTTGGCACACTTGAATATGACGTAGTACAGTCGCCGTATATAATTTTAATCAAAACACAATATAGCCAGTGTAACTCGGGCTCATATAGAATCTAACAATTCCACACACTTAGAAATTATCGTGAAATAAAGAAACTCACATACATAAATGAAACCCAAACACATAGACACTCCTTTTTGGGGCAGTTTTTGGGCAGTCGCGTAAAAATGTACCTTGATTAAGATGCAAATAATCCAGGACAGGGTCGTACCGCCTGTTTCTCCGAATGAAAAATTCTTCACATTATCCGCCCGAAACGGGCCTATTATTTTCTGTATATTTGGAGCAGCTCTCAAATTAAATACAAGCCCAATTACGGCCTGTCTTATTATTTTATATTCCGCACATTGTCATTTCTTAACAGATATAAAATATATTACATTGTCGAGGTTAGATTTGTCAAGTAAAATATAATTATGTAATTATTTGTAATACCTACGTCAAATTCATAAGCACATATTTATCCCAAATCTAAAAAGTATAAAATAACACGCAACAATATATCAATAAAGTGTTTGCCAATATTTTTTTTATACACTCATTTGCAAAAAAAACGGGCGGTTTTGATTTTCATTCATCTTTAAAAAGATACAATACCAAAAAGGTTTCAATCGTTTGTACACGTTACTGGCCGGTTTTAAAAATGCTGTGGTACTTAAAAAAGTACGTTCTAAATTCAAATTTTCATTTGATGCTCATTTTTACAGAAAACCCCTTTTTATCCTACATTTTTGGCGCGAAGTTCCAGAAGTTAACATCGACTTTCATAACTTTTATTCAATTTTTATCGATTAATTTCATATCCTTGACTGTCAAAGCTTTATTTATTGCTGTTTGGCTGTATCAAAAATGGTAGATAAAGTGGTAAAAGCTACCAAAATTATCGCGCTGCTTGAAGAGGGTTGCAGCCAATGTTTCGTGGCTAGGAGGCTAAATGTTAGTCGCTCGACAGTCCAAAGGACCTGGCAGCGATATCAGGAGACTGGTTCCGTCGAGAGAAGGCCTGGTTCTGGAAGAAAACCATGTACCCAACCACGGGATGATCGTTTTCTTGTGAGTCGCGCATTGAGAAATCGCAAATCTTCGTATGTGGATCTTAAGAACAACCTCCAAGAAGTAAGAAATGTGCATATTAGTCTATGGACGGTCAGGAGGAGGCTTCTCGCTGCCAATATACGCAGTCACCGCCCGGCCCGCGGCCCCAAATTACTCCGAGAGCACAGAGTTCACAGGCTTAGGTTCGCTAGAAATTGTGAATCGTGGACTCAAGAAGATTGGAATAGGGTTTTGTTCTCTGATTAAGCCAGGATATCTCTGTTCGGTGAAGATCGACGTCGGCGAGTGCTAAGAAGACAAGGAGAACGCTTTGCAGAGGCATGTTTCGAAGAAATCACACCTTATGGTGGGGGCTCTGTTATGTTTTGGGCAGGAATAAATTCAATGGATCGTACAGAGTTAGTCTTCATTGAAAACGGCTCACTGACTGGGCATCAATACATAACAGAAGTTCTAATTCCTCATGCACAACCCGCATTAGCCGCTCTAGGTGAAGACTCGATTTTTATGGACGACAATGCTCGCGCCCACCGATCCCGCGATGTTAATGCGTATGTGCAAGAGGTCGGCATTCGTCGTTTGGATTGGCCAGCTCGAAGTCCCGACCTCAATCCCATAGAGCATGTCTGGGACGTTCTGAAACGGCGTGTGAGATCAGTACACCCGGCTCCGCAGACCATCAGAGAGCGAAGAATGTAATTACTGCGGAGTGGGAACGTATTCCGCAAGCAAGTATCCGGGATATACTCGCTAGCATGCCCAGACGAATTCAAGCTGTGATTTTGGCTAGAGGGGGTCACACTCGATACTAAACATTTATCTGCTTTTACTTTATTAAAGAAAAACAAACAAAAAAACTTTTTTTTTTTTACTTCATGAGTATATTATGCACTACTAGCGAACATACACTATTAGCGAGGTTTAGCATTATTTCCCATAATTTGTATCTAAATTTTATGAAATACTGATGAAAACGATTATTTTCTTATTAATTTACCAAATTGTGAGGATAAAACTACCTATAATTATCAAACAAAGCAATATTAACATTTGAAATGGTTCATTGCTTAGGTGCCCGTTTTTTTTGCAAATGAGTTTATTTATTTTTCATTTATTGGGGTCAACAAACAGTTTCACAATGTATATGACATAAAGTGTAGTAAATACTTTCAAAGACGTAATGATTATGAAACCAGCACCGTTAACCACAAATTACATTCAAACAAGTTGAGAGTATGACTTCATAAATAACTTAAAAACTATGACTCAATTAGAGATCTTTTTTGAGATACGTTGTTTAATATCTCAAAAAATTTCACTATTAAATCATTATTATTATTGTAACTATTTCAATAAGTTTTGTTATTTGGTTAACTTTATTGTCATTATTTTGACAATTTGTTACAGTCATTTATTATAGTAAATTAATTATGAAGGAGGAAATTAAAAATAGTCCATTTACTGAGAGGACTATCATCAGCTTCGAAATTTATCGCTTATTGGACAATTCATTAAAGCCGTGTAACAGTAATAAATTCATTCAATCGTATGATTGAAGTGATTTAATTAGTATAAACCAAATTCGTAATTAAATTATTAATCGAAATAATATATAACAGATACTTATACCAAATTAATATTTTATACAGACGACTCCACATTATTGCATCGCTGGCGATCGCCTGCGGTTTCACTCGCGTTTTTCCTGGTTCCGTGGGAAGAACGGGATAACAAGCTATATTACTGTAAAGTTTCACCTAAATCCGTCCAGTACTTTTTGTCGTGAAAGAGTAACAAACATATTTTATCCTCAAAAACTTTCGTATTTCGTAAATTTGTAGAATAGGATAGTAAGATTATTCAATCTAGGATTCCGGGAGAGGCTCGCTTCCATCTTTAGCCTTATCAATACTTAACATCAGGTATGATAAGGCTAAGAGTCTCCCAGCAGTTCATCAAAAAAAAAACATAAATATAAAACTTTATTTTGATGTAATAGAATTATAAATTCGTTGATTATCAGTTACAAGGACTAAATCACTGCTCGCTCACGCCTCGTTTGTTCGCTCAGCTCGCACAGCCACCTTATAATATAAGTGAACGCACAAAATACACTATCGGCAATTTTCTTACGTTGGAAAATATTTGGTATTATCAATTATAGCCTTGAAACTGTTCCGTCTTTACATTGTTATACAAATATTAATGTCTTTTCTGTAGAGGTATCTCTGCATGATTTATTATGCGTTATAAAATATTTTTGTTTGAAATCTGTTTTCAGCACGGCGTTTTATAGAATGTACGTCGTATGTTGGCATCCCTGATAAATGTTCTTCGCGTGATATACCTACTAACTCCACACTGATACTTAACGAGCATCGGGTACATTCTGCCATACATATCAGATGTCGTATTCAGCTTTAGATTTTACACTGTATTGCATCAATTAGTTTTTCAATAATTAGTATATAATAGTAATACTTAATGTTACTCTAACCACTGAGCTACCGAGACTGCGAACCACCGTCGAAATTCTCCAATACTTTTATATTTTTAATACGCTGTAGGCCAGCGTTGTCACATCAATGCTAGGAATATCCTTGCATTCGAAAGAAACATCTTTTCAAATGTTTAACGAAGATGCAACAGCCAATAATTTATGATTCACTCAGAGTGAGTCCCATCTGTGAATTCACTTGTGGCCGAGTTGTTTTTCCAATATGTTTATATTTAAAATTTATCATAAGTATAAAAAAAGCATTGTAAAATGCAAAAATTCAAAAACCATAAATTCATCGTTAATTTTTAAATGAAGCGTTGCGTAGCGCACTCGGTCGTAGCACCGTAGCATCGTAGTCTCGTAGCGGGGTGTTACGTCGTAAAAGTCGAGATTTGTGTTGCTGTCACACATGTGACGTCACGAACAAGAATGTAACGTCCCGGCTACACGCTCCGTTTAACCTAAAAGAATGCCTGCACAAACCGGTTTGCGCGAGTAAGTCGTAGCGGATTGTCCCGGCCACACGCTCCATCTGTGAGTTTGTTTAATCGAGGGCGGTTCGTGCTCACGGACGAATTTAAAGAAGGTCGCCTTAAATCGGTTGTTGTACCTCAAAATATTGATGCGTCATGTTACATATCGCGAGATAGAGGCGTCTCTGGGCACAAGTATGACGAGTATGCATTACACGAACATTAAACTGAAAAAAAAAAAATTGTGCGTGTCGGATTTGTGTAAAAAATTACAAAAGTACAATCAGGGTGCGTCAAAAGCTGTCTATAACATCTACACAGGTGATGAATCATGGATATATGCGTATGATCCTGAAACTAAACAAAATCAACGGTTTGGGTGTTCCAAGATGAGCCGAACCCGACAAAAGTTATTTGTTCAAAAAGCACTTTGAAGCAAATGGTCGCTTGCTTTTTTTGGTAAAATGGTCATGTGGCTACAGTGCCACTAGAGGATCGTAAAACGGTTAATTCAGAATTGTAGACGACCATTTGATTGCCAGGCGTCTTTGGAGACATAAGAAAGAACAACCGGCAACGCAGAATCCTTCTTCATCATGACAATCCTAGCTGCCACATATCGGCCGAAACAACTCGGTATTTGGAAGATCAAAGGATCGAATTAACGGGTCATCCGCCGTACAGCCCCGACTTGGCCCCCAACGACCTATGTATTCCCAACCGTGAAGAATAAATTACGTGGTCAACGTTTTTCGAGCCGTGAAGAGGCTGTTGATTGCCCAAGGATGGTGATATCAACCGGCAACTGGTTATTGCATCAGCTTACATGCCGGATGACAGATTAAAAAGCAATAAAACTATAATAAATACTATAATGTTGGTTTCACTTTGTTTTAAATTAAATTGAGATTTATTATATAGATGTACAATGTAGTGATAAAATGCAATTACAATATAAACATTTTCATAGTTTATTATATTTTAATTAAAACAAAGCTTTATATAATGTGTATCACAATTATATTTTAAAATTTACGATAACTTTCGTAACTTTCAGCTAAAAATTAAACTATAAACTCATCTTATAAAGTACTATTTTATCTTTTAAATAACAAACGCGATTACTGAGCGAGTTTATTAATTGCAAGTTTAATTTCTAAACGAGAGCTATTCGCGGGAATAGGTATCAATTCAGATTTAGGGTAATGTCTCGTTTTATGTGCGGTACATTGTGCGGAAGGAATTCAAGAAATTGTTAGCATGCGTTCAGAAATAGACCTTGAAGTTAGTGTCGCTTAGGTGTAACTTGACGACCGTGGTAGAGTGGTACGTACACCGGTTTCAAGGTGTCGCCTACTCTGAGGTCCTGGGTTCGAATCTCTGTAGGGGCAAATGTTTGTATGATTAATACGAGCATTTGTACCTGAGTCATGGACGTTTATATATATATAAGTACTTATGTGTAGAAATATATATATATATATATATATATATATATATATATATATATATATATATAGAATGTATGTACTCATACATGTATATTATGTGGATTTATATCCGTTGCCCTAGCATCCCATAACACAATCCTTACCGTGATTACTTTGGGGCCAGGGTAATTGGTGTGAGTGTAAGAAATATTTATTTTATTAATATTGTAAAACTACGAGCAAAAAAGACATTAGAAGTAGTTGGTTATCACGTATCACTACCAATGCTTTTGCGCGAATCACTGAAGTCGGCCATTCATTTCTACATTTTCCTTTGTATTTTATTTATTTCTTTACGTTAGGCTAGGCAAAGTATCTGTTTACGAGGCGACGACACTTATAGTAGTAGGTACTCGTACTTCCATAATGCTAACTTGCTCCTCTGTGAACAAACACAGAAGGCATAAAATCAAAAACTTCATCGCATGAATGTTTGTCTCAACTGGAGATCGAACCGACTACCACGCCACTGTGCTATATCCTAATACTAACAAAAATTATAAATACGAAAGTATGTTTGTTTGTTTACCCTTCACGCCCTAACTAAGCAACCGCCTCTGTGATCTAGTGGTACAACCACCGGTATCAGACCCAGGGGTCCCGGGTTCGATTCCCAGCGGGGGTACATATTGTATTCGGTTTGGTAGGTAGAACTTGTTGTAAGTCCGCCTGGCTAGCTACCACCATCTCATCTAAGTCTGACGCCATAACAACTATGTTTTCAGCATTGTTGTGTTCCGGCAGTTATAGATAAGATAGCCAGTTTCTCAGTGATTGAGGATTCCGGGAGAGGCTCGCTTCCATCTTCAGCCTTATCGATACTTAACATCAGGTATGATGAAGGCTAAGAGTCTCCCCGTCGGTAATAATTAAAAAAAACCAATCAACTTGATTTTTGACATAGAAAAGTTAGTTGAAACGACGGAGAATAATATAGTCTACTTTTAATCTCGATATACAGACGGGAACGCGAACCACGCTCGTGAAACCGCAGGTCATACATTGAATATTAACGTTGTTTCTGTATTATAGTATCATTAAGTGAAAGTTTTGCTTTCTGTAGGTAAACGTATTTATAAAATCGGACGAGAAGTTTCACCTCAACGCAAACAAACTTATAAAGTTCTCCTCTTTAGCGAATTAGTTTAGAAGTGTAGACTTACAATATTACCTACTTTAATGTTCTTAGCAATAATGTTTGCCCTCTGAACGTTCGAGCAGCGGTGACATTGGATTCTATTTTCTTTTCTTGAACCCTGTTTTATTTCAATTGCCTGGCCGGCAGCGCCTATAACTTACTCATTGATTGAAATAAAACAACTTTTATGGATTTAAGTGCCCTTTACATTATATGTCACCGTTAGCATAATATTGTTGTTTTATAGATTCGTTTGATGTTATATATACTTATAACTAGCTGTGCCCCGGGGCTTCGCTCCCGTGGAATTTCGGGATAAAGAATAGATAGTAGCCGATTCTCAGACCTACTCAATACGCTCACAAAATTTCATGAGAATCGGTCCAGCCGTTTTGGAGGAGTATGGGAACGAAAACTGTGACACGAGAATTTTATATATTAGAGATAAGAATCAAAGTTCATCGTGTCTGTACATTGCTTGGATTTGCAAAAAAAATAGATAGAGCGACTCAGAATAAGCAGGAGAACCAATTTATATCATTTTTGTCTGTCCGTCTGTCTGTATGCCTGTGTGTTTGAATGAACATCACACCTGCACCATTTGCTCTATCCACAGAACAGAGTTCTGGATAGTTTAATTGACAGATTGTCAATTAAACTATCCAGAACTTATTAGTAGGTGGTAAAACCGGCGCGTATAGTTGTTTTGTTCTGTGGATAGAGCAAATGGTACAGATATCAAACGCGCTATATTTCCACGAACTAAGTTGTAATTGTCCGTAATTTTTAGGTTTTTTAGGGGTTTTTTGATTTTCCCGACGTTTCGGCACCTTTACAGCTGCCGTGGTCACGGGATGACTGGCTACTTATAAGTCTACCCTCGAAAAGTTAATTGGTCTAACCGTATCCGAACGAATATAAATTAACTTTTCGAGGGTAGACTTATAAGTAGCCAGTCATCCCGTGACCACGGCAGCTGTAAAGGTGCCGAAACGTCGGGAAAATCAAAAAACCCCTAAAAAACCTAAAAATTACGGACAATTACAACTTAGTTCGTGGAAATATAGCGCGTTTGATATCCGTAAAAGTTGTTTTATTTCAATGAACAGTGCGCGCCAAAACATAAGATGTACAAATGGTACAGGTAAGAATGGGTGCATGTTGTCCAATCATGATTGTTATGATGGTATGACTTCCCATTGACCAATAGACTTTCTTATGGAATTCTCTCTATTTTATTTCTATATACGTGTATACTATTTTACCAACTGTATACAACCTACGTAAGGGAAATTATGCGGATTATAGTGGTTAAGTAACTTTCGCTAAGGTCAGTCGCGGGGTACTTTGTTAATTTCGAAGGCGTGTTACAAAGCCACATTGAAACATGACTGATGAAACTAAATCACAGGCATCGGTTATCTAATTATTATCATCACAACAAAAAATACGACTTCAAAAAGATGCTACTTTGCATTTTAATAGGTACTTTTACTTTTAGTTCTATTATAAAATATAGGTAAGTGACTGACGAACTGATAAACTCGCTATATTGAAGGCGATAAGATGATAAGAATGTAATTAAATGTTATCATGTGTTAATTATCCTCTTCAAAAAGTAAAGAATGTAGGCGACTCAATAGCCTCTTCCTTTTTTGTTAGTTTTTCCTAATTAGTTAAAAAAACCGCCTTACCAAAAATTTCGTCGGGAAGGATTGCAAACGATGTTCCGGTTCTCACGCGAACGAAATTGCGGGCACAGCTAGTTTCTAATAAATGGTGCATTCTTACTGAAAGGGCAATTTTACATAATTTTCAAATAAAGATAATTTTAAAATTTGATTAATTACTATTGATGTTGCAGTCTAGTAGCTGATTTTCAGCCGATATAATTTAGATCTGCTGTCAATCCGAGCATAAACATAGCTTACATACACTTACATTATGACCTCTTTTTAAAATTGGTTGAAAACACGCTCTTTGCTTACATTAAATGTCTCAGCATATTTCCCGTAACGTGTTTATCTTCGTGTTTTTGTGCTTCAATTAAATACCATACTTCTTCTTCTTCTTTCGATTCGATGGTGAAAATCGTGAATTAAATACTATACTGTGTGTTTATGTCGTATATTACAAAAGTATACATATACTCATACATTGAAATCCACTTTTCCCCGCTGAGAAAAGCACAGATTATTTCTTTTCACACCTATCTTGCTTCCTGTAATTTCATCACATTTGTCATATATGCTCATCTAACCGTACAAAAATATCTAACATAATAAACCCATGTTTGACCCAGGATACTCCCGGGCCATTCCTGATCTCGTCATACCATCAGCTCAAACGGTCCATAACTATTATGGAGGCTCCTTATCTCGCATTCAATTACTTCGACGTCCGCCCTAATATCTACTTAAATTTACATTTTGCATAAAGACATTATGGGTGATTTAGACCTTATTTATCTCGAGAAAGGCTTCGCGGGTTGTGTCATCTTATTTTAAAAGGCAATCTCTGAATTCTTTGGATCGCGTAATAATAAGTTATGTCTGAGACCGCATTTTTTATCATTTTAGTTTTTTATGAAGATTAAATTTTTATCCTTGAGATATTACGGTTATGTTACAGAGGATGAAAAGGATGTTAGACTATTTTAAGATGCTAGCAAGAGATCAATATTAATGTTATCTTCTTTAATTGTCAATTATTAGGAAAAATTTATGTAAACATCATATGTAAACAACTTTGATTTAAACCAATTATAAAACTGAAAGTGAGAGATAATTTCAATAAAGAGTTAGCCATTTTAATGTTCTTCCATATGGATGGATGAGGAAAATGAGCCAAGACCTGATTGAAAGGATTAAACGCAGATACAGCCGGGACCAACGGCAACAACCAACGGCATATCGTACCATCTGAAACACGGAGTAACACGGAATGAACATTTTGATCGCCTATTCTGTGACCATCATTTGCGATGGAGTTGCTAAACACGTAATCGGATTTATGCGCCCTAGTAGAACACGCCAAAAATAATACATACTCGTAGCTTCAAACGCTATAAAAAAACGAATAGCTCTTATTAGCGAAGTTAGGAACAGTTTGACGATTGTTGCAGAGTTGGCCATTACCTGGGCCATTGCCTGCCAGACCAGACCCGCCTTATAAAATCCAATATACCGGAAAATTCCAGATAACTTGTTGAAGCTTTATTTTTATGGGGCGCGTGGCCTCCCTTATCCCGTGCCTATCCTGTGGGACATTTAAACATCACTTTTAATAGCTACTAAAAGTTAATCTCTAATTATTTAATTTTGCATCGTAAGCTATGCCGTTTACATAATTTAATACACTGGGCGCTGGCAAGTCTTGTTTCACTATAAGTATATTTCGCTTTTCTACGCGCTCAGCTTAATTTTTTGAGGATGAGAATAAATTTGTGTCTGCTGTTGAGAATATCGGTTCGATATACTTTTGCCATGTAAGAAAGATGATTTTTTAAACTTTGGATCGTAAGTTGCTGTAGTGTACCGTTCTTTAACAGCAATCTTCACCTAAGAATCATTTACGACCTGTTTGGTGCAGGGGTACTAAGCCCGCCTTCTGCGCCAGTGGTCCCGGGTTCGATGGCCGGACAAGACACATATTTGTGTGCATGAACATGTCTATTTGTCTTGGTCTGGATGTTCAATATGTATATGTTTTTACAAAAAGATATAAGTATATTTATCCGTTATCTAGTATCCATAACATAAGTTCTTAATGAAACTTAACATGGGCTAGATAATTAATGTGTTTGTATGCAATTATGTATTTATATGTATTTAGTTATTCAGCTGCCTCTCTATCTGCTAATTCTTTCGTTCGATGAATGATGAATTCGTTCTTTCGTTAATATCTATCGAATACGAGGAAGTATCAATATTGGAATAATATCAGGTACTGCAGCTCACCTGATGTAAGTAAGGACTTGATGAGATAGTTTTGTGAGACAAATAAAAAAGCAATACTTAAAGGAAAGCAAAGGTGTTCATTAGCTTTCTGGGATGTAGTAAACGACTATTGTCATTAGGTGCGTCGGTGCAGAGGGCAATAAAGGCCGTCTCGCACTGGCCGATGTTTTATGCGTTTCTTTATGAAATCACGGAGCTAATGGCACCAGCACTGAAAGGTACAAAAATTATTATATGTACTTATTGGTTATATGTAGCTATAAAATCGATACATAAACTTTCACGGACCAATACTATTTAGCCGTAGATATAGAAGTATTTCTAATAGTACATACGCATAATTCAATATTTATTCTGAACAGACTTTAATGATTTTTCATAATTATGCAACAAAATACTATAGATGTTACTCAAGAGTGATGACGACCGGTGCCACGCTAAAATACTTATATTTGCTTTGCACTACATTCTTATTTTAAGATCTTTCTATTTTTTGTGTATAACGAGAGTCAGCCCTGCAGTACAAAGTAGCGTGGATGTGTGTCGCCCTGTGCACGTTTCGTTGACAATGTCCCGCTCACGGCCCGCCGGGCACAAAGAGGACTAGGGCTTGCAAAACTTCGTTATTATTTATATACCTGCGAGATAAATTACTACGAGATTAAAAATTTCTTCTAACAGCACCATTGATTGTTTCTCGTCTGAAAAAGTTGGAAGCAAGTTACGTTTTTCTAGTATTCAAATTTTCTTAAAAAATTGCAAATAGAATGAAAATATTCAACCATAATTTATACACAACACTTTACATTTATCAAAAACTCTATTAATAAGAAAATTCAAATAAATTATACTACTTTCAACTTACAAAGAGCCGTCTTAATTGGCAAAGTTCGCTTTAACTTAAAAGACGTATAACTTTTTGTGAAAATTTAATAGTTTCCAAGTGGCGGGCAGACGCGTGCGCCGGTCAGGCGGAAAATATTGAGGGCATCGAACTTACTGCAGATTATAAATTGTGTGGATGAGTGGTTCTTGTTCCCGTGGGAATATTGGAATAAAAGTATGCCTATATTATAACTTTTTAATTTTGCATTTTACAATGCTAATTTTATGTGATAAATATTAAACAATAAAATATACTAGAAAAAAGCAACCTGTCTCATGTCGCCCTGACGGTACTCAAACCCGCTTCCTTGGGAGTCCGGCCCAATGCACTAATCAATTATGCTACAGAGACCTACGAGGACACGTCGAATTTTTCTAGTATATTATATTATAGTATATAATTATAGTATATAAAGTTATTATAGTATATAAAGTTATAATTAGATGGCTGCTTCATCTTAATCGATAGTCAAACATCTGTAAAGATGTTTCTTTCGAATGCGAGGATATTTCTCTCATTGATGAAGCGACGGTGGCCAACACCGTAGAACGGTGAATATACTCGAGAAATTCGACGTGTCCTCGTAGGTCTCTGTAGCATAATTGGTTAGTGCATTGGGCCGGACTCCCAAGGATGCGGGTTCGAGTCCCGTCAGGGCGACATGAAACAGGTTGCTTTTTTCTAGTATATTTTATTGTTAAATATGTATGCCTATATGTTACTTTCCGTCCTTTCAACTAACTCTATGACAAAAATCAAATCGATTGGTTGCTTAGTTAGGACGTGAAGGAAGGACAAACAAACACACTTTCGCATTTTTAACATTAATTAGCTAGGATTTGGATACTAACAGCCGCCGCATGTCTTCGTATGTTTAAATATCTAATCTACTAAAAGTGTTTATGATAAATTTTAAATAGAAAAATATTGGAAAAAAACAACTCACACAAGTGAATTCTCAGATTGGACTAGAACCCACGAGAGCCCCGGATTTCTAAAGGTCGTGGGTTCGAGTCCCATCTGACTTGTGGCCGAGTAGAGAAAAATCGCATTAAAAAATGCAAAAATCATAAAATACTAAATGTGTGCCAAATATAAAGTAATATACGTAGATGTTTCACGTGTGGGACTTTATGTAATTTAAAATAGGTCAACGGTAATCGACGGCGCCTAAGTAGATGCGGATAACTGAAAAAAGTAAATTTTACAGGAGAGCAGATTGAAGGTAAATTATTGAATATTTTCTTTGTTTTTCGGTGGGTTTCAATGAAACTTGGTAAAGTGGCTTAAAATATTACTGGTTAGTGTCAGAATGACAAAAAGTAGCCAAAACTGAGTTATTTTAAGAGTAATTGTAGATATCCTTGTCTACTTTGTTTCAAATCAAACGTAATGTGAGTCATCTGTCACTTAACTTATGTTGCATCAAAACCCAATTTATACTGCAACAGCTTTAAAATAGTTGCCAATTAAGTAAAATTTTGACTAAATATGTAGATGTCTCCTACCGCGCTCATATTTACAAGTAGAAAGAGTTATTTACCACATAAACGTAAAAATATAGCCAAACTTGTTTCCTATCCTGGAACTAACTGGCTGAACTACCTGGAAGTAGAAGGTTTTGGTCTTTTGCTAAAGAAGCGGAATTAAATGTCCACCATTGTTGAAGCCTGACGGATTGCTCGCTCGTACTTCGACTGAGAAAGCAAATTTGTTTGCCTACCTTTTTGCGGAAAATTCACACGTAGTTGTCGGTAGCATAATTCCACCTAAAATACTCGTGCTGACTCCTCTATGGCAGACTTTCAGATCCACAAGAAAGAGGATCTTAAAGCTCTTCGTACTTTAGACGTGAACAAAGCTAGTGGTCCCGACGGAATCCTAACAATTTTCTTGCGCAATTGTGCACCTGAATTGTCTCCGGTGTTAAATCGCTTGTTCCGCCTCTTACTTGAGACTGGTCAAGTACCTCAATCGTGGAAGTTGGCAAATATGCGGCCTGTGCCCAAAAAAGTCATTCGTGTGGACCCATCCAACTATAGGCCAATTTCAGTCACTTCCATACTCTGTTAGACTATGGGACGTGTACTCAACACCCGTCTATTTGGCATATCTCGAAGATGTTCCTCAGTGATCGCTAGTTTGGTTTGATCGCCGTGACAGGTCGACTTGCAATCTTCTCGTGCCACTCATCTTTGGACTGTAGCGATCGAGAAACGCGGCGAAGCCCTTACCGTATCGCTCGACATCTCCAAAGCTTTCGATATGGTCTTGTAAGATAATTGCTAAGCTCCCCTCATACGGTATCTCTGGTTGCCTTTGCAATCAATCATCGGAACTAAAAGAAATCGATGCAGGTGCCTCTCAAAGATCTGTGTTGTCTGCGACATTGTTTCTTCTACGTATCAAAGACTTGCTGATATCATTGGGCATCATGCATATGACACCACTATTACAAGCAGATAATTTATCAGCTCCAAGGGCTACCAGTGATGAAATTCAGTGTTGTCGAATCCGCCCCCGATTGAGGCACCGCCAACCTTGTCAGCTTTAATGCCACTTAAACACAGACTTGTTAATTTACTACTAAACAGAATCTCTTGCAACTGTCTCCGACTTTCCTTGACGATAACCAAAAATCTGCAACGTCATGGCCTGAACCTGTCTTTCAACCTGAACTTTGGCGAGTACATCGACTCCATTGTGAGTGCAAAAAATGCTCATAAAAGATAACGATTTTTTTACTAAAGTAATCAACATTGATCAAACAAGTGACTATTATCTCATCTATACATTACACCATTTAAAAGACAAATGGCAGATATCTCCCATACAATATGTATAGAAACGGTTGACTTATTTTAGGTTTTAAACGTCATAGCGAACTAGTGGCATATAACTCACCAATTATTATTACGCAAAAAGACAAATGGCACATGTCTCACTTGGCTCATTTTAAGTTTCCATCCTAAAAGCAGACAAGTGGTTTTGTCCGTGTTTACTTTCCTTAACGCCTATGATACAATGTAGATGTCTCCATCTACGTTAATTAATTTCAGTAATTACATATTTTTTTTTCATTTTTGTTTTTACAGGGTCAAAGTACATGCAAATTAGGCATTATTTATGAAAAAGAAATGGTTAAATGTAGTTGTCTTTATCTACTTAGGCGCCGTCGTAAATGGTCTTACGAATTTTCGATCAGGGTCACGTGTCCTAATGTGATTTTAACATTTTTACCCATCCCAAAAATTTTAAACTCTGATGTGCACAAAGCGCCGCTAAAGAAGTTTTCACTTAAAAAAAATTTAAACTGATGCTGAACTTAAATGCGAACACAAACGCAAATTTTATAAGTTCGCATCTTAATTAAAGTTTAACACCAATCTAGCAATAAACATCGTGCTACCAGTTTATGATCTTTGAATTTTTTCCAATGTTATTTTTATACTTGTGAAAAATTTTAGATAGAAAAATATTGGGGGAAAAAAACTTGTGCCGAGTTGGTTTTTCCAATATTTTTCTATTTAAAATTTATCATAAGTGTTGTGCTTGCTTCATAGGGCTGGTGTCCTATTGTTATAGCAATATTGTAGTGGCAAAGCATAGAAAAATATTGCCGTGACAAACGGACGAGGCACATCGCTCGGTCAGCGGGCGGCCGGCTCGGATATTCTATTTGGCTACTCGACCGGGACATGTATATCGAACCCTTTCCGCTCGAATCACACCCGTAGTCAGGGGGGCTATTCTCGCGCTGAAATATGTCGAATTCGACATTTTTATATTATTAATTTCTTTATTAAAAATCTAAGTAAAATCTCTACAACTGTCAAAATCCTTTAATTTCAATTATCTTTCATAATCCTATAAAGTCGAAGATTGCTTTTAGTGAGCCTTTTATACAGTTTTTTGACTCCAAAAATATCGAATTAAAGATGTCGAAGGCGCGAGAATTGCCCCCCTGGGGCCCGATTCGACATTTTTGGAGCCATAAATCTATATTTAAAACTCACAGAAAACAATCTTCAGCATTATAGGATTGTCAAAGATCATTGAAACTAAAGTATTATGACGGTAGTAAAGATATTACTTACATTTTTAATAAAGAAATTATGGTTTGAAAAATGTCGAATTCGACATATCTCAGCGCGAGAATTGCCCCCCAGGTCTGCAGCTTCCTGTATTGATGACAAGGTAGCAAAATAGAATGTAGTTCAGAAACTACGGGCATAAGACGAAATTCATCATTGCTCCAATGGTCATTTGAGCTAATGACCTGATAACTATAGAATATTCTTTCTTGTCCCAGTATATAGCCTGAATTTAATACAGGAATTTCATTGGTGCGTTCAGGTTCCGGCTGTTGTCATTGAGGTCTTATAGGCGGTTTGATAAACACTGACACCAGAGGTGGCCACTAATCCTCATACGAATGACATATGAAAGAAGAATACAGTAATAGCTATTTTTTTTCTTATGCTACCTCAAAAAAATGCCAGTTCATATTTGTATTAAACTTAAATAATAAAAGGTAAAGGTAGGTCTAATTTTGATGAAATCCAATTACAAGAGCCTTTGGAAGGATGCCAGTTTTTAAGAGATCTGCTTAATAAAGCGTAACAAGTGTCGCTTCAGTATAATTATTAGAAAATTTTATTAGTTTTCTTCATAATAACGAATGCATTATAATAACGTACTTTCTTAATACATAAGATAGCTGCACTCTGTACAACGTCGAAATCAACAAGAATAAAGTTCTTAACATAAAACGTATACTTTTTAAAGGTAAAAACTTGTTAAAACCGTATTAAATGACTTCTTGCCATAAACATTTTATAGGAAATATGCAATTAATGATTTCTTAAATTGGATATAAGAATGAATCAAAAGTGACCAAAACCATCGAATGAGAAATCATTAATCAACTTTTTCAATCTTAAACATGCTATAATATAACTATTGTAAACTAGCGGCTGCCAGTGACTTTGTCCGTGTGGACCCTAGGGAACCTATGACCAGGATATATACTCGTAGTAGCCTAATGCTAATCCAGGTCCTAATCTGTCTACCAACCAAATTCATCTAAATCTATCTAGCCGTTAAGGCGTGAAGAGGTTACAAACACACACACACACACACAAGCATTCGCGTTTATAATATTTGTAGGATAGAATCTGTATAAAAAAAAACTATATTAATTTTAAAAGAATAGTATTATTATTAATTAAATCAACTAAATTAAATTCTTAACACAAGACGTAGGTTTTTTATTTAAGCAAAAAACAAAGCTAGTCAGACCTTGCTATAAACATTTTGTAGTCATCTTCAATTAATGACATCTTAAAATTAGATATCTTATAAATAAAGTTTCTTTTAACTAAGATAATAAGTTATTAAGAAAAAAGAAACATTTTTCTTTGTTATAAGTCATAATTTGGCAAGATTCTTTAGAAAATAACCTGGCAATTATTTAAAAAGTAAGTTTTTTCCAGAAAGCAACATTAACATATTTTTTGTTTAGTAAAAAAACATTAATAAGGAACACTCAAATACAATAAATTTGCAGTGAATGACTTTATGCATAGGCCATAACGTCTAAACTTGAATAGTTGATAATGAGTCTTTGCATTACGAAGAATTCATGCAGCTGAACTCGTTGGTGCTTTTATGTGAACTTAGAGTTTTTTTTTGTAGTTAGTGACTTCTTGCAATAAACCATCGATAATACCCAGTAAATAGATATTTCAAGAAACAGTATAAAGTTTATTAAATTTTCGGTTTTACCCGCGTGGTTCCCGTTCTTGTGGGAATATCGGTATTAAAATGATTCTGTTTTAAGATAAGATTAAAGTTTTATGTACTCAGCCATAGACAATAGCATGCAAAAATTCAGGCTGTTATCTATCTATGCGCCAAAACCTATCGATCTGCCAAAAGAACATCCAAAATTCACATTTATAATATTATATACTAGGATTTAAATTAAATTGCGCATGAAAAAGGCTTCATTTTACAAAGGATTAATTTGAGCGCCACAAAGCAATAAGTCGATGTCAGTTTCTTTTGTGAATTTTTGAGTTCTAAAGAAAACCTGACGGGCTCGGGGAAACTGCCGGCAATCGCTAACAATTATTTTAATGAAATAAGTTTAGACGGATTTTATTAATGGTTTCATCTTGAAGGAGGTCTTTAAAATTTGTTGTGTTGCTTACACATAATTTGTAATTCAGCTAAAGGAGGGTCTGCAGCTACAAAAAAAAAAAAAAAAAAAACAATACATTTTCACAAAATAGGTTTAGCAAAACATAGCAGACTGCTGAGACTTAACAAACATGCTGCCCTCAATATTATGACGTCCGTGGTAGAGTGGTACGGACACCGGTTTCAAGGTGTCGCCGACTCTGTGGTCCTGGGTTCGTATCCGGATTCATACATTTGTACCTGAGTCATGACTATCTATATATATAATACGGCAGTGAAGCCGCTTCTCCTCCTAAACTAAAAGTCGCACAATCAAGTGCAATACACCGTTAGAAAGGTATTTGTCTGAAGTGGTCGGATAAGTCGAGAAATTTAGCAAAAACTCAAATCTAGAGCGATTTAAACCGGATTTAATGGATTTTTAAATTGAATATAAAAAATGTGTTTTTTGCGCATTAATATATATTTCTATAGAAATATACCTCCATCATTATCATTATTACCTACATACCTACATAAATTACCTACATAATATACATGTATCATTATTGTATTAACATACTTTACCCTATACTTATACATCCCATAACACTATCCTTGCAGTGCTTACTTTGGGGATAGGTTAATTGGTGTGTTAGATTTTTTGTATGATTTTTTAATTTTCGCATTTTTCGATGATATTTTTAATTTTCGCATTTTTCAATGATATTTTATACTTATGATATATTTTAAATTGAAAAGAACCGGAAAAAATTGGACCGGATTTCCAAAGGCCATGGGTTCGAGTCGAGTCCCATCTGAGAATTCACTTGTGGCCGAGTAGATTTTTTCCAATATTTTTGTATTTAAAATTTATCAAGTATAAAAATATTTATTTATTTAATTATTAATATTCTCAAGCGTAGATGATTGAATTTAATGAATAATATCTCCGCAGGCGAACACGGGGATGTTTTCTGTCTGCCTAGGATAAAGTGTTCGCTTGTTTTTGCTAACCAAATAGGCCACGCCAATATTTTATTAAATATTTAATGTTAGGTGTTAGAAAACACAAAACAGTGTTGCAGCAGACCCGGCTTCATAAACACAGTCGTCTAACAAGATGTTAATTGTGTATATGATATAATGCTTTTGGCATTGTGTAAGATACTGCAGCAGAGACAGCAGCAATTAAATACTGTCGCTGTTGGGTTCAGGGTTGTTTTGTATGTTAATTAATTTAGTTGAGCTTCTAAGCTCAACTAAATGAATATAGAGCAAACCTAAGCGTAGAAATGTTAATTTTGCATTATGTCGAAGGTGTAGGTGTAGTGTCGGCTTAGAATAGCACTATCCCCACTAATCCCGTAGGTGTCGTAAAAGGTGACTAAGGGACTCAGCCTTCAGAGGACGGGCAGCAGCGTCTCCTACAAACTTGGCCATACTTCGATCGCCAACCCGCCTGCCAAGCGTGGCGATTATGACAAACCCCCCTCCCCCCCCTTCGGGGAGGCCTATACCCAGCAGTGGGTGTTAAGTGGCTGAGACAACGACGACGACGATTAAAACGAAATAAAATTCCCCGACTTAATTATCCATCGGGGGCTGCCATCACTATTATAAATTTCAGCATGAATATAAATAGATCCAATTATTCACGTTACTATAAACCTGCAAAACTATAGTTCATTTAATGGCAGCCCCCGAAGGATAATTAAGTCGGTGGTTTTAAAATTATTTCATCATTTTCAATTACGTTTACCGTCGTGGGTTTTATTTCCAAAACCAGCCGTCACATAAATATATTCAATATAAATAAAACCAAGTTTCCAACATCTTTGAATTAAGGAATCGAACTTAAAGACATCCGCGACCTTCAGCCAGGATCGTCATGAATTAGAATTTAATAAGAAACTTGGAAAATAATACCCAAATTTATGTCACGGAATGTTACCTAAATTGCTGAACTAAGTTGAGCGAACTGTTCTCAAGTGGCCGACCTTGTCGTACTTTGTTTATGCGATTTTTTCTTAGTCACTCTATGGCATATACCTCCAGTGTAGTCTTACCCCCATATTCTAAGTCGTTCCTCCAAAACTTTTTACACTCCACTCAACCTCGTCGTGGGTAAAAATGGCAGTGTGCGCTAGGCCTAACACGGAGTGGCTACGTACTCTTTGGCTCCTCCAGGACCTTACGGAGTTATGACTTAGAATACCGATTTCGAGGAGTATTTCGAAGAGGTTTTCAATGAGGTTTCGTTAAGTCGAGGACGAGTAAGTTTTGAAGGAACGACTTAGAATATGGGTATTGGTCGCCAATTTTTTTCTCTATAAAATAAAAACTACAAGTACAAGTACTTCAAGCAAAAACTTCAACGACGTCCCATCTGGGAATTTACTTGTGGCCGAGTTGATTTGTATTTTTTCAATTATTTTCTATTTAAGTATAAAAATAGCATTAAAAAGTGCCAAAATAAAAAATCATAAATTATTGGCTGTTGCATGTTAATCGATCGATCGGTAAACATCTGAAAAGATGTTTCTTTCAAAAGCAAGGATATTCCTAGCATTGATGTGACAACGCTGGCCGACAGCGTATTAAAAATATTAAATTATTTGAGAATTTCGACGGTGGTTCGCAAGTCTCGGTAGTTCAGTGGTTAGAGCATTGGACCGGATATCCAAAGATCGTGGGTTCGTGTCCCATCGGAGAATTCCAAGTCAAGTCGATTTTTTCCAATATTTCTCTATTAAAAATTTATAAAAAAAACTTCTAGTTGAAGTAAAATGTGAAAGTATATCAGTTAGTTTATTGCTCTTACACGCAAAACCTACTGAACTGAATAAATTTGGCAAGTAAGTACTTCAAGTAGTAAACTTACACATAGGCTACTTTTTATTCCCATATTCCCACGGGAACGGGAACCACGCGGATGAAACCGCGGGAGGTCGCTAGTGAGTAACGTTTTTACGTTTTGGTGGTTCCAACTGAAGAGCCCAAACAAGCAAAGGTGGCAGTTTGTAGTTAGTCTGAGCAGTAGGAAATTAGTTGTCTTTTTCTAGTTAAATTATTTTTATTGACAGACAGTTCATTATTATTGGCGTTTCATCAAACCATGCTCCGTATACCGAGACCCAGACATAATGCGCGGCGGGAACTCTACGATTGCCCAATAATTTTCAACTCGCGCGCACAAAGTTTGCGGGTAAACGTCGAGTCGGTTTAACATTATTTTTCTCTTTACGCGCTTGTACGAACTCCAGTTTATGAACTAAGTTAGAAATACGCATTTGGACAACAATTTACGATTGGAGCTTTACTTGTTTCGGTCAATTACTTAGAATCTATGATTTTTTAATGTGTGCATTTTTCAATGCTATTATTGTAATTATGATAAATTCAACCGTCTCTGTGGTCTAGTGGTACAAACACCGGTATCAGACCCAGGGGTCCCGGGTTCGTTTCCCAGCGGGGGTACATATTGTATTCGGTTTGGTTGGTGGTAGGACTCGTTATAAGTCGGCGTGGCTAGCTACCACCAACTTATCTAAGTCTGACGCCATAACAACAATGTTTTCAGCATTGTTGTGTTCCGGCAGTTAGAGATAAGATAGCCAGTTCCTCAGTGATTGAGGATTCCGGGAGAGGCTCGCTTCCATCTTCAGCCTTATCAATACTTAACAACAGGTATGATGAAGGCTAAGAGTCTAACCGTAGCTAATAAAAAAAAATAAAAAAAAATGGAAAACATCAACTCGGCAACAAGTGAATTCTCAGATGATCGAACCCACGACCTTTGGAAATCCAGTTCAATGCTGTAACCACTGAGCTACCGAGACTTGCTCCAATGCTTTTACATTTTACGCTGTAGGCCAGCGAAGTCACATCAATGCTAGGAATATCCTTGCATTTGATTCCCATTTGAGAATTCACTTGTGGCCGAGTTGATTGTTTCTAATACTTTTCTATTTAAATCGATTTCTATTTTATATTAAAGGAGTCGCCGTCTGGCAGCCGTTATGTGATAATCCGTGTCAATTTGTTCCGTAAAATAATTACCGAATCAAGGTGTTTTTCGAACTAGTTTAATTCGTGTTTAGTATAAATTTAAAGCCAGTGTACTAGTCCTTTTAATTGTGAAAGTTTCGCTGTGATTAACCAAAAGCTTGCAGAGATATTAGCAAAAACGTTTTTAAAATTTTAATAACTGCCGTGGACCTGACCTACGACAACCCGCCGCAGCGCCGCTCGCTTCCGTGAGTCATCGCGGCTGTGTTTTGCGCGTGAGCCCGGCGCAGTGTAATAACAATAGTGTTTACTACCTACTAGTTTTGCGTATTAATTGGCGCAAAGCGATGGCAACGAAAACGAAAACACAAATGAAGCCGACCAAAAGCTGCGCGGGATGCCATGGTACGATAAAAGACGGATGCGCTTTTATGACTTGTGCCAAGTGTAAGCAAAGTTTCGACATATTATGTGCTAATTATACTGAAGCAATCTACACGACTTTTTCATCGGATTTTAAATTATCTTGGGTTTGCTTTGAATGCCGAAGCAAAATTCCAAAAGGTGACAACTCACATACGCCAGTTCGCCAAAGTTATACTGAAGACATAAGTATCGCAAGTAACTGTCTGGACCCCGACATATCCATTACCAGTCCGGATAATGTTACAATACGTACCGGGACACGTTATGGGCAGGCGTCCGGGAGAATTGGAAACGATCATACGAGCAATCTTCTACAGACATTACAAACATCAATACTAAGTGAAATTGAGAAAGTTCATAATGACTTTGAGATGCGCCTTACATCTAAAATTAGCAATTTCTTATCTGAACATTTTTTTGCTTTTAAAGTCGAATTGATTGACAAAATAAGCATGCTATCGAGGAGAATATTGATGAATTAGAGAAGGAGGTTAAACTCATTAATGATACAAAGAATGCATCTGAAATGGGGCCTTATTCTTCCAGAAGTACAAGTGAGGCTGCCAAGCCCTATATTAACAGTTTAATAAATAATAAAAATAAAAAATAAAAAAATTTACTGAGTTTGAAGCGGCCAACTACGCAGAGTACTGGTACTGAAGCAAAAAATAAGGGCAAAAAGGCCTTAAACTCCGATGTAAAACCGAATGTAACAGCGCCTCCCTTAAAAACCAGTCATGCCCCAATGGATTCATCCCCTCATCCTAAAGAAAGCGTGGAATCCAATGATAGCTTTAATAAAACTAAAGGGATAGAGAATAAGCGCCAGGAATCTTCGTTAACCACCAGAGACTCGCTGCCTCGTATTCTGCGTGGTACTGCCGCACCAGGGGCAACATTACTTTGTGCTGCAGAGAAGAAAATATATCTACATTTATGTTACGTGAAAGAAGGTACTACTGTCGAACAAGTAAATGCTCATCTAAAAACAGTATGTGGAGCTGAAGTATGTACAGTGCAAGAGCTTAAGGCCCGAGGAAATTATGCTTCGTTTAAGTTATCAGTGCCTCCAGCCTTTACTGATCTTGTATTGAATCCAGAGAATTGGGCTGTCGACATTTGTGTTAAGCCATGGCGTCAGAGCTTTCGCAACAAGCAAAGAAAAAGCTCATAATCGCTATAAACACAAAGTACTTCAATGTTATTATCAAAATGTGCGAGGACTTCGGTCGAAGACCAGCATGTTCAATATTGGTGTTACTCAATCGATGTATGATATAATCGGAATAACTGAAACATTTCTTACTAGTTCAGTGTCCAGTGGTGAACTTTTTCCATCGGGATATGTGGTTATTCGCAAGGATCGTGAGTTTGACGCTGGCTGGGGAGGTGTCTTGCTAGCGGTGAGTGATCGTTACTCCGTTCGTGAGATCACAGACGTTGATGGACATACTAGCGATATGGAATTGTTATTTGCTACAGTTAAGACGAGTAATTTAAAATTGCTGTGCTGTGTAGTCTATTTGCCCCCCAAATGTACTGACGACCACTATTTGAATAATCTAACCTGTATTGAAAATGCAATCTGTTCGTACCCTGACTTTGACATTTTAATATTAGGAGATTTTAATTTGAACTCAGTGTCAAAACATGTTAAAACTCAATTTGAGCTTTTTTGTGAATTTTGTAATTTGCATCAGTATAATACAGTGCTCAATAATCATGGCGGGACATTAGACTTAATATTGAGTGACCTTGTTTCCCATCAGGTTAATGTTTCTAAGTCTTGTGACCCATTAGTACCGATTGACTCGTACCATCCTGCGCTTGATGTAACTGTAGAATTATCTCGTAGCGCGGTGCCTCCGTCCACCTCCTGCCCCCACACTCAGCAAAAATTGCAGAGTACCTGCCCAGACTGGAACTGGCGTAAGGCTGACTACCAAATGTTGTATGCAGCTCTAGCTGAAATTGACTGGTCTCCTCTCTTGGAAATCCATCAGGTGGATGCGGCTGTTGAATTTTTCTATTCAAAATTATACGAGTGTTTTGATCGTTTTGTACCTGTTAGAACGTGCCGTCAACATAAAGCGCGATATGTGTACCCTAAATGGTATACCGCTGAAATTGTATGTAATTTGAAGAGCAAATATTACCATCTCACAAAATTTAAGTCGGAGGGAAAGGAATATAACAAAGAACTCTACAAGTTTTATAGGTGGCACGTTAAAAAGCTTATTAACGAAGCCTTTAGACAGGAGATTTCTAAACTACAAAATAATATTTTAGATGATCCTGCCAAATTCTGGCGTTACGTTAAAGATAAAAAGAAAGATAGGCGTGCTGTTAATAGTTTTTCATTTAACGGAAATGAGGTGGCTGGGAGAGCTGCTGCTGATGCTTTTGCTCAATACTTCAGCTCCGTTTTCTTGCCGGACCTGCCGCGCTTGAGTCCTGATGAGGCTGCTAGGGCTGCCCATTCCCAGTTCGACTCCAGAACTGTTGTGTTCCCAGATATTGTGTGTGCTGATCTAAAAGCTGCTGTCAGGGATCTAAAACCTCATTCGGCGGCGGGACCAGACTGTGTTCCAGTGTTTTTGGCAAAAGATTGCGTGTCAGTCTTACAGATCCCTTTGCTTTACATTTATAATCTCAGTCTTGACTCTTGTGAATACCCATTGGAGTGGAAACTATCACGTGTAACACCAGTACCAAAAGCGGACTCTAAAAGCGATGTTACTCAACATAGACCTATCGCAGTACTTTCAGTGTTTCCTAAAGTATTCGAGACGATCCTTAATAAGTACCTGACACAGCAGGTTGATAGTTTATTGGACAACTGCCAGCACGGATTTCGTAAAGCGCGTTCTACCACTACTAATCTCATAGCGCTAACGGATTACGTGTCAAAAGAGCTGGATGCTGGAGGCCAGGTCGATGCTGCGTATTTTGACTTCCAAAAAGCCTTTGACCTGGTCGACAACGACATTCTGTTAAAAAAATTGGCATCGGTCGGTTTTACACCAAAACTGATAAAATTTTTTGCTAGTTATTTAGAGAATAGAAGCCAATTTGTGAAAGTACAGGGATTTGAGTCAGCTGAATACTACACAAGATCAGGCGTAAGTCAGGGAAGCACGTTAGGTCCGACTCTATTCCTTGTGATGATCAACGACTTACCGCAAACTATACGTTCTTCTCAATGTCTCCTCTTTGCAGATGACCTTAAGCTCTATCTCGGAGTCAAAAATAGCACTGATACAGCTGCTCTTCAGGCAGACATTAATGCAGTATCTGAGTGGAGTTTAGAAAATCGTTTACCTTTTAACAAATCGAAATGCAAATCAATTACGTTTACTCGCAAACGTTGTCCAATATTCGAAAATTATAAATTATTTGACGCCTGTATAGATAGAGTTGATGAAGTTCGTGATTTGGGAGTAATATTAGACAGTAAGTTTGACTTTCATAAACATGTGACGGAAACCTGCAAACAGGCTATTAAAATTTTAGGATTTATTATACGGACATCAACCGAATTCGATAAATTTACGGTTGCAAGGGTGTTGTACAACGCCTACGTACGCAGCAAATTAGAATACGCATCTATAGTTTGGGACCCCCACGAGGACAAATATGATATAATGGTGGAGCGAGTACAGCGCAAATTTGGGCGTTGGCTTTATAAACGGCTTTATGGGTATTACCCTTATTTATATCCCTCGCGTTTCGTAGCCGGTATGGTTGATTTGGACACGCTGGCTCATAGGAGAATGTTACATCTTCTGGGTCATTATATTTCAGCGATCCATAATAGGGTAGCCACTGATGTGGTTTCTAAGTTAGAACTACTTGTACCCATGCGCGTTCCTCGGACTGAGGCTGGGGCGATGGCACCGCGCCGCCGACCGCGGCTTTTACTCAAACCCGTCACACGCACTGTACATGCCGCTAATGCACCTACTGTTAGCGCATTACGCCTGATTGGGGACATACTCACTCAGTGCCCTGACATTGATTTATTTGCTGATAAGATTGACCATATATGTAGAGAAGCTAGTAAATATTTAGAATTAGAATATCTTATGACATGACAATTATAAAAATCTGATATTATTCCTTTAAGTTTTATTGTATTGTAATTTCTTTATTTTTTTGTATGTATCAAATTGTTGTAGATTATTATTATTTTTCCAATGACATTTACTTAATTTAATTTACTTTATTATCTAGCAATTTGACTTTCTTTAATTTCGTAATGACATCATATTTTTATTATTTTGAATTTATTTAAAGTAATTTGTTATTTTAACTGTTACTGTATGACTTGCTGGTGTGTTGGAAATGCATTTCTGTAACCTAGCATGTGTATGTATTAAATAAATAAATAAATAAAAAAATAAATAAATTTAAAATTTATGATAAGTACTTAGAATCTGTTTTTTTTACTTGTCAAGTCACACAACAAAATCCTTTGTGCCATACACAGTGTACTTTAACTGCCTTTACTATCTAAAAATGACTTTGAACACAGGAAGATAAACGGACTGTGAATCTTTTGTTCCATGTCATCGACTCGCAAGAAGAAGCAGAATGCGAAAAAGGATGTGAACAAATCACAAAAAGGTGTGTAGTAAAACGCAGATAATAGCGAAAGTTACGTGTTGTAAAATGATTAAACTATATCCATACATTGGGAGAAATCTGGACACCGCCATCCAGTGCCAAATGTAAACAAAACATCACTGCCATCTACCGTCGACAAAGGGAATTAAAATACAGAATGTTTCACATAAACTTTGGTCCTTAACAGGCTGTATGTGGAGGAAAAGTGATTTTAGAAATTGACTGACTCGTTATTTTCATTTTTATCTAAAGAAACCGCAAACTATTTGACTAGATGGGTGGAGCAATTAGTCAAAAACAGCCCGTATCCGCGAACTCAAGTGATGGGTGTAAACGACTGTCATTACGGCCCGAACGAGCCTAACGACCTAGAACCTTTTGAAACGTAAATGTTATCTGGCTTTTTATGTTTTTAGTTTGAACCTGTTACTTAAAAGTTAGCACACACCAAAAAGAAGAAATTGTGTATAACTTATTAAAAAAAGCAATTGCGCGTATTATGTTGACATGTAGGTAATTTCTATTTTAATCTGCTTGACATTTGTAATTTGATTTGAATAAATATTAATTAATATAATCGTGTACGAACATAGCTTTAAGTTCCATTGTTCCTAAGTATGAAGCATCACTGCTCACTTCAGAACTCTGCCCTTACATGTGATTGTACGAATATTATAATAATAATAATAATAAAATCATTTATTTCGAGCTTCTTGGGCTCAGATGGTTAGTAACAATGATACTTATAGACCTAATGTTAGTATGACAAATTACAATTTACAACACCACAGCACTAAACATTTATATGTACATGGACCATACAGCAATGGTTGATGTACCGGCAGTCTAGCCTGCTCGCGACCATGTTTAGGACGCTATTGGCGCTGGCCCGGACCCGGCGCACCAGGGACGCGCACCAGAATATTGCCAGAAATGGCACACTGAAGTATCTAGGAGTGGTAATTGACGAAAGACTGACGTTTCTATTGGCTTCCTTATCTCAACTGCCGGAACACAACAATGCTGAAAACATTGTTGTTACGGCGACAGACTTAGATAAGATGGTGGTAGCAGCCAGGCGGACTTACAACGAGTCCTACCACCAACCAAACCGAATACAATATGTACCATCGCTGGGAATCGAACCCGGGACCCCTGGGTTTGACACTGGTATTGTTACCACTAGACAAAAGACACAAAGGCAATAGTATTAATTTTGTAAAACGTCCTAACGAGTCGAATCTTAAGGTTGTCTTAATTTAGAAGCTTACATCTTTACATCTTTGAGGACGTAGATATAAGTATCTGATACTAAATATAAGAACTCAGTGGCGCAGTGGTTTGCGGGCTCGGCCTACGATTTTATCGATTAAGCAACTTTCGCGATCGTCGGTTGCGGAATGGGTGACTAAAATTTAATGCCTCGAGGTCCTCCAACTCCATGCTTCGAAAGGCAGGTTAGTCCTGGCTGCAAATGCAATCGTTGAACTCTACCAATCCGCATCGAACCTACGTGGTGGGCTTCCTGTGCCCTAGCAGTAGGGACATTAAAAATGGCTGATGTTGCTAATACTAATCAGGCGTTACTTGGCCAAAATCCATATCGTAGAAGAAAATAATAAAAAATATGTAGCATAATTAATACCGCAAGAAAACTTACATGCAAGATGCCGACTCGGTGCTGGTATTGCACGGCGTGACAACTCCTGAGGATGCTCCGTGTGTGGGCGAAACAAGTGTAGAGTAGTCGGTGAAAGTGCAAGATGTGTCAGTGTTTCATCTACATTTATTTGCGGGCGGCCGGACAGTGAAATGTAAGTAAGTAAGTTTTATGTAAGTTTTCTTGCTGAATTAAGCTACATATTTTTAGTTTTCTACTAAGTTGCTAATACTGATTGAACTTGATACCACCTTGGTATGAAGTAAGCATGAATTCAGCTAATTTCCTCCTGTTCTATCGCCTGATAATGCAATTTTTGTATTTAGCGTTAGCTTTGGCCGCCATAAATAACGTAAGCGACATAACTCATGTGGCGGCAAAGTGTTTTCGCGGCTCCTGAGTAATGTGCGTCGCGGGTGATTTACGGCTACGACACGCTGCCACGTGTACACACCACTAACATAGTCCAACCTCCTCGATCAATTTTGTACTTAATAGCTCAGATATAAGGTCCAAACTCAATTAGAGATTACTAGACCTCTTGGTCTGTAAGAAAGTAGCCACTTAGAAGAAGTCATTGATAAGTCATTACAGTCATTGAATTTATTATTATTACTGAACATAACAAGTGTAACAGCGATAAGTGGATTGGTTGTGTTTTTTTTTTAATATTTTCTTTTGTTTACTAAGTTTTCTAGTAGCGTCATTTACTGAGATTTTAGTAGCATTTTTGATACTTATATCCTTATTATTTTTTTCCGTTTTAGTGCTTTGAATACTCTATCTAAGTACCTAACCCTTTTGTATTGTGTGTGTCAAAGGAACATACTGGGGGACCACAGCCATAAGAAGCGCAATTAAAAAAATGTATTCGCACAAAATAGAGTACATTCGAGTTGGTATGAAAATACCTGGTTGGCCAAACGCTTTGGGCTTAAGAACGTCTTGTGATTAATTGGGGATTAAGATAAGGATCACCAATCCACAAAAAACAAAGCTAAGTATGAAGTGGGTAATTGTTTGAGTCTTGAGTTTAATTGGATAAATACTATTTCTTCGAAAGAGGTAAAACCACAAAACAAAAATAAACAATAATTTAACTTGTTTGGAGCTGGAAAAGTTAAAGTTTCAACAACACTGACTCAAGCAGAACAGAACAACAACAGAACAAAATAATAATTTTTAATTAAAAGAGCTAACTGACGTATCTTCATAGTTCGATCACAGAGCACGTAGGTAGGCAGTGGGCGAAGAACCAGAGACAACACTCTGAACGAAGTGCTTTTTCTCGCTCGCTCATATTGACGTTCGTAGACAGGCATTCGCAGGCACTTTCAGGGCGGAATTATGATTAAAACATAAAGCAAGCCATAAGTGAATTCTCAGATGGGACTCGAACCCACGACCTTTGGAAATCCGGTCCACTGCTCTAACCACTGAGCTACCGATAAGTACTTCTGAAGTCGTGTGTTCAAGTTGATGATTTTCAATATTTTTCTATTTAAAAATTTATCATAAGTAAAAAAGTAAAGCAAGCCTTTCATAAAGAAGCAGAAGAAGCATCCATCTTGTCACGATTGTCAAAATCAACCGGTTGACATTACATGAAAGGCACGATTTCGTAATCAACTATTAGCAAGTATCAATCAGTGTCAATAAAATTCCATCATGTGACAAATAAAATTTACATAGTCAAGTCAATAAATTAGCAACCCTTGTGAGTCGGGCAAATTTGTCAAGCGTGGCTTCTGCAGGCCTAAAAAAAGAAAAGAAACCTCGACAAAGCATCGAAAACGTGTCTACAAGTATGAGGTAGAGAGCAGTCTTCTACCGGACGTAAACTTTCTCTAGGTATGCATTTTTTACGTGACGATTCGAATACTTTTTCGTGCTAGTCCCACTGGTAACTTTTTATTTTGTGGTTCGAGATTCTAACAGCGCCTTCTTTGTAGACATAAATAATAAGATAATGTTTTTAATAAAATAATGACTTATATACTTCCATTAGATAATTACCTTTGTTACCAAGAGGCTCAAGGCTACCCATCGGAGAAGCTGTTATTATAATAATTTATTAATGGTAACATAAATACATCTTCTTTTTAAAGCGTAAGTACTGTTCATTGAGATAACTGTGGGATTATAAAAGACGCATTTTATTAGCAAAGTACTTTTAACCTCTAATTCTAAATATCGTACTATATTGTGTTTTTTTGGATTTACCGAATTTTCGGACACATACACCTTCAGGTGAATCCGTGACCATCAATTTTCTCAAAAAAGTTTGAATGTGAGTTGTTGATTTTAAAGTCGTTTTCTTTTCTTTCGTATACTCCACTGATATCTGACGCATTTCAACCATTCACAATACGAGTAAGTCATATCGTAAAATACGTTGATCAAAATGTAATATTACGACTTTGAATCTGTATCAAAATGAAACCTTGAGCAATACGAGCATAATAACTAAGTGTTATTAAATTAATAATTTCCAGGGAGGACATTTTATTTGTTGCTCCAGTAGGTTGAGAGGGCGTAAAGTATATTATTACTGCGTCATAAATGTAATTAATCCAGCCTAATTAAATACGTCGCGAACGTGACTCGCGCCCGGCGCCCGCCACAGTGGAATAAGAACAGCATTATAACAATTTCACCGTACAGTACTTAGTAGGCATGAAAAAATCTGTTTTGAAAGCAATATAACACTTGCTGCTAAATTGAGTGTGGCCCAGAGAAACGTGGTCGGGGTCTTCACATTGAGGGACCATAAAACCAATGAATGACTCAGGCAACAGACTGAGCCTGACCATGTAGCCACACTGAAGTGGGCTGGTCATGTGGCACGCAAGACCGACTCGTGAAACAAAAGGCTGCTCGAGTGGTGACCAGCGGGAAGACCATGATGCGTTGAGACGGCGACCTCAAAAGGACAGCAGGAAAAGTAGTTTCAGGTTGCACAAAACCATGACGAGTGTCGTAGATTGAAGGAGGAGAGAACCTGAACCTCTACCGACCAAACGATGAACTACAATGTACATTCATTTAGATCCTGTTATTGCTACCAAATTGTTTTTTGCGCTAGCATCATAGCATCACGCGGCGTCTCACTCTCGCACCTAGGTAGGAGCGCGAGAGACAGACGCCGCTATACGAACCATCAGCGAGCGATTTGCCAGCAATTACATACGTAATACCATTTTTATTTTGAAGTCGAGACAGGCTGAAGAGAGACAGATATAGAGAGAATTGCAAAAGTATAAAACGGTGTCGCAGAAACGCCCGTCTCCGGTGATACTCGTAACAGGGACAGCGTTCAAATAAATAGGTAACACAAAAACGCAATTGTTCTATATCATTCATTTATGTTAACAATAAGCCGAAGAGTTTGCAATCAGTTAGTTTACCGCTAACAACGCCACTATGACAGCAACAATTCCCGCCCGGGCGTCGCAGTCGGCTCGACACACGGACGGCGCTACTCTGCACAACACCTACTAGGCTATTAAGCGGATGTTTATGATCCAATAATTATCCATTCAATACGTAGTACAGGGAGACAGCAACGACCAGCTTGAGACAACAATCACACTTTGTTTCTTCACGACACTTACTAGGCTATTAGGCGTAGTTTATGATCTAATACGTACGAGTATCTATTAGAGAAATAGGACATGGTCTGTCTTAAGGTGGGTCCAACTCCAGATATGTTCTTTTGTCCGAACTGTATTTTTGTTTCGTATCAGCGTCGCGCTCCAAAGACTCTGGACGCAAAGTTCGTCGCTGCAATCATCGCGTGTTCATTTCCTTTGAACGGGTAAAAAGCCGACTCGCGATGAAACGGAGCGTATGTACCTGTTTCCGTATCAAGACGCCACGTATCACTGTACCGTACCGAACGGGCATACAAACAAGCGTTCTTGATCGCGCTCGACGCTGATACGATACGGATATCTTTAGGCCTTTCTTGAGTTTTCATTTCCGTTTACTGTGTGAATCTGTACAGCGCCTTTAGCCGGCAGTAGCAGAACTACAAATTCTCATACAAAATGTTTCCAAACTAAAATGAAAGAAAACTCATGGTAGGCCAGTAGTTGGTGGGTCCAGTGGGCCACCTTTTGCGACACAGCAACAATCGGGTCCAAACGGCAATCACACTACGTAGGTAGGTGTAAACTTACACAGCAACTATAAAACTAGCAAGAGAAAGCCTATTATACTATTCCGGCCCGGTGACTTTGTGATTGGACACAATGAACAGGGACAGTGTAGGCAGTACCTAATTACTTTAATTTGAAACCCTCATTGATTTAAACTAATCGAATATAATTGAATATCAATTGGGTATTTGATATCCAATAATAAAATATAACGAGTAATTATAATGATTGAAGACTTATTCTATCTATATTATACCGCGTGGGGCCTATAAGCGGAGAAAATATTGAAAATAGAGACTCTCTAGAGTATTAGTATTTATTCTGAAAAGATTTCAGATAATCAAAACCCATGCATTACTCACAATAAGAATTTAAAGTTACGATTCATAATCAGTGTAGTATTGCAAAACGATATTATCGCTAACGTTGCGAACGAATCGTGGTACAGGGGACAACAAAAACTTACCGCAAAACATCATGATATCACTATCCAACAGAAAATTTACCTTTAACTCCTTGAATAGCAACAGCCCCCGCTACTTCTCATAGCTTAAAATCTCTGTTTCAAATTAATTAAAATTAGTTTATTATTAAACATCGCAATGACATTTATCTGTTTATAATTTTATCCATCATGCATGATATGTCATGTCAATCAATACCAAATATACTCTTTGTACCAAGTAGATTCAGCCATGGAATTATTAAGTACTAATACGTTGTACCTGTTAATTCCATGGATTCTACGCTTTTTACATCATGATCTTTTTATAAAGAAGATCATAGTGTTAAAAGAGTGTAAATTCAAAAGAACAATTTTGATTAGTAAAGTCAGAATATTGTCATGGGGATTTCTTTGGTTTCAGTTTAAATTAATTTTAATTTATGTAATCGAATTGGATACATTTACACAATTTGTAATTCAATGTGAAAATGGCTTTGAAAATACCTACGTGGATTCATGAATTACGATAGTAAGTAAGTAAGACAGTATTATTTTTCTATCAGCCGCCACATAAATTGTCAAAAAGACGTTCTGAGTAGCTCCGAAAAAGTTGAGCGGTACTGTTGTTTGCATTATATTAGTTTCACGATTAAGTTTGTTAGAAAAAGTTTGTTGGAAAAACGTAAAGATATGGTTTTATTTAGTTGGGACCCTAATGATTCAATCACTAGTGTAAAATATTTTATAATTATATGACACCAAATCGTCAATTGAATGATTGTAGTTGTTGTATTGACTACCACAGTGGGGGTAAGCGTTTATAAGCGGATGTTTGTCATTTTCGGGATCATTCTTGTGCTGCACAGTGAGTAAGCAAAAACTCTGTCAGTTTGTATTCAGATCAGTCAGTTCATTTATAACGTAGTTTGACGTGAATAAATTGTCAAAACTTTGTAACTTGGTTTCATTACCCTCTGATTGTTTATATCAGAAGTGGGATGGATACCGAAATGCGCCAAAACGTTGAAAATCGGCGAAAGTCTCGGCAACATAAGCGACGCTATAGAAGCGAGAGTTCAACGAGTTCATCATCAACGGATTCGGAGCATACGAGACGTAAACGCACTCATCGTCACGGTCATAAGCGGCGCCATAAGAAACAATCGTCGAAACCCAAGCGCCGCAGAAGATCCAGAAGCAGTCAGTCGGCAGTGAGGCGAGAAGAGACTCCACAATCACAGGAGTCACGCGCACACAATCAGGCGAGTAGTAGTTCTGCTTCCACTCTTGTTTTTTTTTTCGCCTTTATTGGTAAAAAGTGTAGTGTAGAGGTTAAAAACAATGATTACTTTGTTTTCATAAAACAACAAGGCTATTTTAATGTATAACATAAAGTAAAAATGGTTAGCTTCCTTTTCCTTTGAGCTTGAAGTAATACCTACATATTAAGTAACTTGCATGTCACATAAAAACAAAGTAAGTACCAATTCTGTTCACTCTAAGTAGAAAATAACTATTAACCTAAAAATCTACAAGAAATAGGAACGCTTTAGTTAGTTTATATTGTTCCCCTCGGTTGTTTTTTTATATCCGTCTCTTTTCTGAATATAATACATAATTGCCTAGCTACACAGAATGTATTACAGAATGTAAATGGTATGACAAAATATTATTTTTATACTCATTCTTCCTGAAATATTTGGTATGTTTAGCTTTTGTGGGACTAAGTCAACACAAAGAGGCTCAAAATTCTGTTGTATTTTCTGGGATGTCCATAAACTTTCTAACGATTCTGCAAGTGTTAAGAATAGCGGCTTTTTGCATGTTAATAGGAGGAATAGGTTGGTAGGAGGCCGAGAAGGTTTATTGATTTATGTAGATGTTTTGGTATACCATATATATATATAGGTATATTAATAAGATTATTATTTACATATACGGATTGATTGTAGTCTCGTTGTTTTAATGGCCATCAATTTCTCAAAAATTGTGGCATTAATCTGCGATTAATTCAGTATAATGCTTATAATTTACTAATGGTCATTGTAGTTAGGATCCAAATAAAACAAAGTGCAATTTAATTTTATTAGAAATTGATACGGTACAACGGTGACTTTTCAGGATACTCTTCTGGAAGCTCAAGTGAATACGACTTCTACAACGACGACACGAGATATTGCACCATCTGCGGCTGCTAGTGGATCGACACCGGCACATCATGCTGTTCTGGAACAGCAGGAGTCGTCGGTGCAACCCCAGACGTCACAAGGCAAGGATAACCATTGTAGTACGGGTATTGACTTTAGTTCTAACGGAAATATGTCGATAAATATATCTAATTTAACCCAATTGTTACAAACCTTATCAAAATCTAGTAGTAATGTCAATTATGATAAAAATATCATACCTTTATTCGATCCATCTCAAAAGAACCAGAGAATTGATGCTTGGATAGGAAAAGTAAATCAATGTGCGCATATCTATCATTGGTCCGACGAACAAACCGCTCACTATGCCCTACCAAAGCTAGGAGGTAACGCACGTAAATGGTACGAGGGTTTGCAGTCAATCATGTTAACTTGGGTAGAATGGCAGGATAAGCTTATCAAAGCTTTTCCGTCTGAAAGTAACTACGGAGCTTTGTTAACTGATATGTTAGAACGGCGTATGAAATTAGGAGAATCGATTGATGAATATTATTATGATAAAATGACACTTATAAATGCTTGCGATATTACAAATAAAAGAGCTGTAGATTGCTTAATACATGGTATAGATGATAGGATGATAAGAGCTAGCGCATCTTCTGCAAGACTTCAAGACCTGGAAGATCTTCTTAAATTTCTCAAAGATATATGTCGGGAAACGAATTTTAGACCTAGACCTAAAAATATCGTAGTAAATGCCAGTGATACATTTTGTACGAAATGTAATAAATCGGGGCATCGTGCCAATACTTGCCGTACGAATCCGGATGTTATGTGCTACAATTGTAAAGAGAAAGGGCACATTTCGATAAAATGCCCAAAACCATTGTTAAAGTGTTCTTACTGTAGTCGAGTAGGTCATGATATGTCTGAATGTAGGCAACGGAGTAACAATAGTGGTAATCGCAATGAAAAGAAAACTCTGCTTACAAGAACCACGCGACTTGACTCTAAATATTGTATGAATGTATTAATTAACGGTTCTGTGGACGTTGATGCTTTTATTGATTTTGGAAGCGATTGCACTCTAATACGGAAAAACTTTGCTATTCAAAATTCATTGATTCTTAGCTATGAGGATTTACCGAATATACGAGGGTTCGGTAATAATATCTGTACACCTACCGGCAAAACTAGCGTTACAATAAAAATTGATGAAGTAACAGCAGTTATAGACGCATATGTAGTAGAAGACTCCCTTTTGACCACTACAATACTTATTGGTCAAAATTTTACAGAATTAAGCAACATAATTGTTATTAAAACCAGTAATAGTTTAAAATTCCTTGCAAAAGGAGTACAATCAGAATTCGATGGTTTACTACAGGAAGTTGGGTCCAATGACAAAATAGTCTTACGTATAACTACCGATACCACTGTTAACAATTTGGATTTTGTAGATTGCAGCGATGACACCGGAACGTCTAGTTCTATTCTTATTGAAAGTTGTTATAGGTCGGTGAAGGATAAAGAGTATTGTATATTAGGTGGGATATACACTTTAGAAAATGGTGTATGCCAGGTTACCGTTCACAATTTATCGACAACACCTCTCAATCTTCAACATAATCATATACTTGTACGTGCTCATAAAGCACTTAATATTGAGTCATTGCTTAGCCAAAATAGTTTACATGTTAACCACATTAGCAAGGATACTGAACCGATTTACGCTGAAGAATTAAATTTAAACAGCTCGCTTACAGCAGAACAGAAGGAAGCAGTGTTAGAATTAATCAATAAGTATAGGCAATGTTTTGCAAAGAATATAAATGAATTAGGATGTACTAACATATCTGAAATGGAAATAAAACTTGCCGATCAAGGACCAGTGGTTTATAGACCGTACCGATTAAGCTTAAGTGAACGAGAAAAGGTTCGTGAAATGGTTCAAGAACTTCTCGATAGTGACATTATAGAAGAGTCCGCCTCATCATATGCAAGTCCAATAGTCTTAGTGTCAAAAAAGGATGGTAGTAGTAGGTTATGTGTAGACTTTCGCGCTTTGAATAGGAAAACCGTAAAAGATCACTTTCCTATGCCACGGATTGATGATCAACTAGATCTTTTAAACGGCAACAGGTACTTTTCTAGTTTAGACTTAGCTAGTGGATACTACCAAATACCCATGCACACAGATAGTAGACACCTTACGGCATTTATAACACCAGACGGGCTATACCAATTTAAAAAAATGCCATTTGGCTTGGTCAACTCACCGTCCGTATTTCAGCGAACTATTAATAAAGCTCTAGGTAACACTCGGTTTAAGTCCGCTTTGGCTTATATGGATGATATATTAGTACCGGGGAAGGACTTTAAGGAGGAATTTGAGAGGCTTGAACAAACTTTTCAGTTGATGAAAGATGCGAAATTGACTTTAAATTTGAAAAAGTGTCATTTCTTTAAAGAAAATCTCGAATATCTGGGATATGAAATAAGCCAAAGGGGAATTAGGCCTGGTAAGCTAAAAATAGAAGCTGTACAAAATTTTCCTACTCCTACAAACTGTCATGAGATAAGGCAATTTATTGGTCTAGCCAGTTTCTTTAGAAAGTTTATAAGAAATTTTGCATCCATAGCTCGTCCACTGACCGATTTAACCCGGAAAAGCGCAAATTGGCACTGGGGGCCAGAACAGGAAAAATCATTCAAAAATTTAAAAATAGCTCTCATACAAAGACCCCTATTAGAAATTTATGACCCTAGGAAAATCACATATTTGCACACCGACGCTAGTAAACACGGCCTAGGCGGCATCCTGATGCAAAAGGATGACGATGGCTCGCCACTTAAGCCTGTAGCCTATTTTAGTAGAAAAACCACTGTTGATGAGCAAAATTATCATGCATATGAATTGGAGACGTTGGCAGTTGTTGCGTCGCTACAGCGTTTCCGAGTTTATCTTTTAGGAGTTAGGTTTACATTGGTAACCGATTGTAGTGCTTTAAGAGCATCATTCACTAAAAGGGATCTTATACCTCGAATCGCCAGATGGTGGATTATTTTGCAGGAATACACATTTGATATAGAGTATAAACCGGGCACCGCCATGTCTCATGTCGACGCTTTAAGTCGGAATCCCCAACCCTGTGAGGCTACGCAGGTAGACAGCTCATTTCAGGTATTAAGTATAACCCAAGAAGACTGACTTTTAAGTTTACAGCTGAGCGATTCCGAGTTGAAGCGTATACGAGATATTTTGGAGAACAAGGATCTCTCTGATGTCTTGGACGTTAAGAAAAATTATATCCTAAAAAACAATCGGTTATATCGTAAGATCAATGATCAACTTAAGTGGGTTGTACCAAAGAGTGCTAGATTTCAACTATGTAAGCTAAATCACGATGATATAGGACACTTTAGTGTAGATAAAACGTTATCTAAAATACAGAGAGATTTTTGGTTTCCGAAGATGCGACGCTTCGTCACCAAATACGTTCGTTCATGTTTAGAATGTGCATATAGTAAAGAGCCCAGTGGTCCAAAAGAGGGGTTTTTACACCCAATTCACAAGGTCGATAGGCCGTTTGATACAGTCCATATCGACCATTTGGGACCGTTTGTAAAGAGCGGAAAAGGGTATTCTTATCTATTGGTCCTAGTTGACGCCTTCACAAAATTTTGCTTGTTAAAACCCCTTCGAAATTTAAAAACTAAACCTACAGTAAATGCTCTTCACGATATATTTTCAATATTCGGTTTTCCTCGTAGGCTTATTTCAGATCAAGGGACCTCTTTTACATCTAATGAATTTAAATCTTTTTGTATTGACAATAAAATACGTCATATTCTTAATGCTGTATCCTCACCACGTGCAAACGGACAAGTAGAGAGATATAACAGAACAGTACTCGATGCGCTAACAGCTTATACTGATAAACTAGGCGAGAAAAACTGGGATAAGGTTTTAGGCAAGGTGCAATGGGGACTGAATAATACATTAAATAAAGGAATAGGAAAGGCCCCTTCAGAGGCATTGTTTGGGATCCAACTTTTAAGCAAGGGAGATAATATATTCGCACAGGTATTAGAAGAAACTAGATCAGTAGAAAATATAGATAAAATTCGGGATGAAGTAAGTTCTGAAATAGAGAAAAATCAACAAAATCAAAAGAGCAGATATGATCAAAGTAAAATTAAAGCTAGAACGTATCAGTTAGGGGACCTTGTGAAAATTCTAAAACCGACTCCTCACAACGACGGGAAAAGTAAAAAGCTATTACCTAAATTCTCTGGACCATTTAAAATATCTAAAGTATTGGACAATGATCGATATGAGGTATCTAGTATACAGGGTACAAATATAACACAAAGAGACTATTGTAATGTTTGGGCAGCCGATCGAATAAAGCCATGGATCAATATTACCTCTGATAGTTTGTCTGAAACAGATTCTTCGGATTCAGAATGAAACTTTATGCATGAAATGATTTGTAATAAGGCTTCGATTATTATTAATACTGTATTTATAGTTATACACGGTGGCTATTCGAATTAATTAATATATGATTCCATTAATATATGATTCTTGTATAGTTTTCCTGATTTGTGTGAAACTCAATAGGTTATGTAAAATGAAGAAAATACGTTATGAAATGATTTTGTAATTAAAAAGAAAAGAGAATTATGAGTATAGAGTTAAATCAAATAAGGTTAAGAATATTTTTTTTGTATGTGTATTTGTTGATATAAGGCATGTTGCTTAAGTAAGCTGGGTGTTGATAGATCCACTCAATATTGTAATAAAATGAAATTGTTTCATGATTTTTTTGTTATGATTCATTAAAATAAGTTTTAAATGAATTGGATTATCTTTTTAAATAAGTCGAGTGTCGATAGAACCACTCAGAGAAAGTTGTAATTTGAATTGATAAGTTACTTGAGACGGAGTGTCGATAGATCCACTCAACTTTAAGAATGATATAAGAAGTTTTAAATGAACCGGTGTCGATAGATCCACCGCAGCGATGAAATAAATTAATTGAGCAACCGACGTCGATAGATCCGTCGTGTTCGCATTGTACTTGAGTCAATAGAGACTGTTTTGTGTTTGATTACATGAATGTTGATTGATAAACCATTGGATATACTATATAGATTATGAATTATGATAATACATTGAAATAAAATCGTATTTATGTAAAATTAAGTTTGAGGACAAACTTGGTGTCAGGAAAGGCCGAATGTAAAATATTTTATAATTATATGACACCAAATCGTCAATTGAATGATTGTAGTTGTTGTATTGACTACCACAGTGGGGGTAAGCGTTTATAAGCGGATGTTTGTCATTTTCGGGATCATTCTTGTGCTGTACAGTGAGTAAGCAAAAACTCTGTCAGTTTGTATTCAGATCAGTCAGTTCATTTATAACGTAGTTTGACGTGAATAAATTGTCAAAACTTTGTAACTTGGTTTCATTACCCTCTGATTGTTTATACTAGTGACCTATAGAGCCTCCGTTTTTAATATTATCCCCGGTTCTAGGCCCCAGACGGTATATAAAATTAAATGTCCTGACTGACTGGTTGACTAATAATCAACGCACAACCCAAACCGTTAGGTCTAGAAACTCCAAATTCGGCACGTAGGCTCCTTATAAAGCGCAGGGGTGCACAAAGAAATTATTTTTAGAAATTCTACCTCAGGGTTGAAACCAAAGGGGTGAAATAGGGGATGAAAGTTTATATGAAAGACTGTCAGTTTTGAAGATAGGATCTCCAAATTTTGTATTTAGGTTGTTGATTTAAAATGAACATTGCCCTATCTCGACGTTTTTGAAAATTCTACCCCCAAAGGGATGAAAAGGAGGATGGAATTGTATAAAAAAAGTCCTTTATTTTGGTAGTAAATGCTTATTTTTTATTAGGCTTATGGTTGTTATTAGGCTTACTAAAAATTCCAAAAAATCCCCTCTCAAGAAACCAACCCCTACGGGGGTAAAAAGGGGTAATACTGTTGAAATCGATATGGGTGTCGTTATTGAGATTTTATGGGATGTTGATTGCAAAAATGTCATCGATTTTGTTGTCCGATGCGGTGGACATAAATCGACCCTTAATGGTTTAAGGAAAGGGTTCAAATTTTGTATAGAAAAGTAATTTAAAATAGCCATAGCGACTTTGATCGCGATAGCTTTGGAGTATTTCCTACTACTTTTCCATTCACACTTATCCATGCGCTTATATTATAAATGCTAAAGAAAGACTGCACGTCTGTCTGGCTGTTCCTTTTCACGCGTAAACTGCTGAATCGATTTTAGTGAAATTTGAAATGGCCATAACTTGAACTGTGGAGATGGACATAAAATACTTTTTACTTTGATAATAGTTGATACATGGCACACTTACGGTAGTGAAACGTGGTCGCTAACTATAGGTTTGATAAGAAGGCCCAATGTGACCCAGCGTGCAATGGAGATGGCTATGCTCGAAGAGGGAAATGAGGAGATCCGTAGGAGAACTAAAGTAACCGACATCGCACCAAGGAATGCTCAGCTGAAGCCGCAATGTGCGGAACACATAGCGAGAAGAACCGATGGCCGATGGGGAGGAAAGGTTCTGGATGACGACTGTTCACCGGCTGATGCTCCGTGAGTAGGCCCGCGACAAGGTGGACCGACGATCTGGTGAAAGTCGCGGAAAGCGCTGGATGCAGGCAGCGCAGGACCGATCGTCGTAGAGATTCTTAGGAGAGGCCTTTACCCAGCAGTTGGTGTTATGTGGCTAAGACGACCACGCAACATCCTAAATCCGCGCGATAATCTAATTCTAACCAAAGGGCGGAAGGCTAGTTAAATATAAAATTGGTCAAAAGCCATATAAAATAAGATATTTTTAATTGTACCGTCTCTGTTTCTCCCTAAAACAACATCTACGGTTTATCTGGCGTTGTTTCGTTTTATTGTTTAATAAGTACTTTCAAATCTTAATATCCTCGAAACAGCCCAAATAATACTAATACCCACATTAATCGAGTTTACCTCTTCAGGAAAATGAGCCCAATGATTCCTAATAACAATTGTATGATGGTGGCGTGTATGCCGTGACGTCATAGTCCTAAGTGCATACCTCTCGATATTAATGAAATACATCACGATGGTGATTACGCATGATGGATGAAGATGGAAACGTCGTCGGAGACATATTAATACTTGTGCTACCTGATGGTCCGTTCGATTAGCTTTGCTTGACCTATTGCCTTCATATGTGGACATTTCAATTAAGCATTGCAATATAACATATCAATGTTAAGTATGTCCAGGATAATAAGATAAATCGTTTTTTTGCGAAAATCCTAAGGACATTGCGAAACACGGATAAGTAGACAATGGTGTTGTCATTTCTCAATCAAACTGAAAAAAAGATAGGGCTGCCGTAGTAAGACTGTGAAATGAATCGCTGGCTATTATGAAATAAGAACACTTATTGGCTGAACGGACCATCCAAAACAACATCTTCTCTAATTGTTTGACGAATTGACGTTTTAAATGTCAATCGAGTCTCTCACGTGTAGTAAACTTTCTGTGAACCAATTATTAAAGAAAGTAAAAATTAAGCTATTCAAAGTTGACAATATCCAATGTTACTAAAAAAACCCGTATTTTAAAACCCTATCTTTTTTCAGTAAGATTGAGAAATGTCAACATCATTATCTAATTATCCGTGTTTTTGCAATATCCCTAGGATTTTTGCAAAAATTCTATTGATCAAATGATCCTACAACATGTACGACAAATAAGTAACCTCCAGTAAATCAATTGAGAAGCCGCAACTTTTCTCTCAGTGAAATGGACTACTTAGATATCTATTATATGATCATGCATCCGTACACAGGAATGAAATAGTATAAAATAATATAATTAACCGCCTCTATGGTCAAGTGGTAACAACCACCGGTATCAGACCCAGGGGTCCCGGGTTCAATTCCCAGCGGGGGTACATATTGGTTTGGTTTGGTTTGGTTGGTGGTAGGACTTGTTGTAAGTCCGCCTGGCTAGCTACCACCATCTTATCTAAACCTGACGCCATAACAACAATATTTTCAGCATTGTTGTGTTCCAGCAGTTAGCGATAAGATAGCCAGTTCCTCAGTGATTGAGGATTCCGAGAGTGGCTCGCTTCCATATTCAGCCTTAATAGCTACTTAACATCAGGTATGATGAAGGCTAAGAGTCTCCCCGTTGTTCACTTAATCTTTGAAATGGTCTCATAACAATGAAATATCTATTTTGTCCTATTTTCCTATTCCTGAAGAGTTAATATTTGATATCAACGTAAGAGCAAACAATATATTGTGTATGAGTTACGTCTGGGTCGTTTTTACTGTGCCGACATTGTTTCATGACTTGGTCTTGTTTCCACCACTCCTCCCTTTGAGATCAGCACCATTTAAAGGTCCAATATTAAAATAAACCATCTGTTTACTAATAAAATAATACCATGACTGACAGACAACGCACAGCGCAAACGGCTAAACCAATGAAGCAGAAATTTCTGCATACAGGATCTTTTGATATTCCAACGTGAACGGGAACCATGCGGGTAAAACCGCGAGCGGCTGCTAGTTATAGATGAATGATAGAAATGATAGAAAATAATACTCAATTTAAACAATAAACTAAGTGTCCGTATCATCCAACAAATGCGGGCATCTGTTCTCTGGCTCTCGCAATTTGGGCTCGCTTTAATTACAATTTCAACAAAAGCAAAATGTTTTAATTGAGTGAAATTGCGCACTTTAATTTGATCACTGCTGTATCTTTCCATAATAACTTTTGTATTTAGGTTTTGGGTATAGCGAGTTCTATCCTACTGTTAGCATTTGAATATTCATTTGCTTTATTTTTCAACGATATTGTCTTCATTACTATTACTTACTATACTTTTAAATCAAAGAGAATAGCATATTTCTCATGTTTGTAAATGTGGAGATAATTTATGTTTTAAGCAACTAGATTTTTATGAACATCATATACTAAACCATCGTAAAAACGAAACGAAATTCGAAGTTGAGAAAACCACGCCCGTGTAACCGATTTACACTTTTCTTTGGTTTTCTTTTCCTTGAATTAATTTCCCTTCTTTCATCTTAAGATATTTTATTATGATCACAAGGAAACTGAAGGGGTTTTTAGTTCGTCGGTCGTTGATTAGATTAAAGATCCTATCTAATCATAAGCCTCTACCAGCTGCGCCACGATAGCTATGCCACAATCAATCTCAAAGTTGTGTAAAAGCTGTATAAAAGCTGCTCCGCGGACTTTACGAGCCGACGCATAAAACGTATGGCCTTCTTAATTTACAACTTTTTATTCTTACGAGCTACTAAAACTTTAAGTCCACTTTTATGGTGCGATTAAAACTTAGCCTTTTGTGAAAGGAAAAGTTATGGAAGATTTGTATTGTTATACCTGTTGTGTTAAGTATATACTATTGTAGGGTACATAAATACATAGGTACCCATTTATGACTTCACTGATAGCTTAGTTTCGGTCTTAATATAAGCGAATTTTGGTTATCTATCTATTATATATATGTTTATATACACGGTGTTACAAAATACCCCGTAAAAATGCCAAAAATATTGTCAACCCTAGTAAGCTGTCAGGGCAGGGAACCGGAGTAGGTAAAAATGTACATACACATTCTGCGTAGATTACTCTTTAATTTTATTGGAATAGGGTTTGCATATCAATGAAAAAAAAAAAGTTTTTTTTTACGGTTAGTCATACAGTGATAGTACGGTTCTCAAATATTGTAAATGGACTTGTTATAAGGCACCATTTAACCCTCTTTCGGCTTTACTGGTATTTTTGTAACACCCTGGATATATATAGGTATATATTTTAGTTTTAATTTGACATGACGTGTCTATCGAATACATCAGCTAGACTAATTTTGTGTCAATTGTGGGAAGCAGCTGACCTCTGTCATAAAGGTTTTTGAAAGTCTAGCACGGGGGTCAGGAGCCTTAAATAAGATAATTTCTTCTTGTCGTTTGTCCAAAACTAGTACATCCGAAATCAATAGAGAGTAGGCTCCATCCGTAGTTTCGGGAAACTTACGGACGGCGGCCCGTATCTTAGTTGACGGGCTTAAAGAGTAGGCCTCCAGATTTGTAATAGGTTTCGTAACAATATCAACAATGTGGCACTACCACGGTGCCTGTGATTGAGAAGCACGCAAAAGTTTACTGGTGTCTCAGGATCGATCTCAGGCGTGATAGAAGCTACAAAATTATTTCACAAGTCCGGTTGTTCGGTAATTCGAACGACTAATAGGTAATTATTATGTCTTTACCTATGAAATTGCCTATCTGTATGAAGAATTTCAAAGAAAGTTCGTTTTCCATACTAACAATTTTTGCTATAAGTAGTTACACACGCAAATTCTAATGCCACAATTCTTTTATGCACAAGCACTGTATGAAGACTGAGCAATCTAATGCTATATTTTTATTCAAAAAATAATAAGTACCTAAGTATCTTAGAAAACATAAAACGGTCATTTTTGCAAAAAAAATATATCTAAATTTAATGCAAATCAGGAAATTGACATATTTTATATTTATAGAATACTTATAGACGACCTGTGTGGCGCAAGGGTACTAAGCCCGCCATCTGCGCCAGAGTCCCGGGTTCGATCCCCGGACAAGACAAATATTTGTGTGCATGAACATGTCTATTTGTCTTGGTCTGGGTATTTAATATTTATATTATGTATGTATTTCCAAAAAAAAGTACATAAGTATTTTATTATATAAGTTCTTCATGAAACTTAACTTGGGCTAGACAATTGGTGTGATTGTATGAAATTTAAAATTTGTATGAAATTTATTTATAGAACTAGTGAGGTTCTCCAGAAGTGTAAGAAAAAAATCTGCAATTTCATTAGTGAAGATCTATTATTATCCAAGGCTTTTTTGTTTATGAATGACGGGGAGACTCTTTGCCTTCATCATACCTGATGTTAAGTATTGATAAGGCTGAAGATGGAAGCGAGCCTCTCCCGGAATGCTCAGCCACTGAGGAACTGGCTATCTTATCTCGAATTGCCGGAACACAACAATGCTGAAAACATTGTTCTTTTGGCGTCAGGCTTAGATAAGATGGTGGTAGCTAGCTAGACGGGCTTACAACAAGTCCTACCACCAACCAAACCGAATAAAATATGTAACCCCGCTGGGAATCGAACCCGGGATCCCTGGGTCTGTTACCGGTGGTTGTACCACTAGACCAAAGCAGCGGTTGTGCGGAGGCTGCTACTACTGTTGTTTCTGGAGCTTATAAATAGAATCAGAATAATCTAAATAAAAATTATTATATTGTCTTGTTATTTGTTTTAACTAAAAGCAGTAAAATAGTAAATTCAAGTAACCAACAATCTACAATTAGCTTGTTTTAAAGAAATCTTATAATTTATATTGTAGTGTTATTTAGAAATTAAATATTCGTTTCCCAACTAAAATAAACACTGGAGTTCTGCAGATATCTCAAAATTAAGCAAACGCAAACCAATAAATTCCGAAGCTAGTTTACACACAAAGGGAATTTTAAAACATACAGCTTTTATCAGAAATCGCAGTGACGAACGTAAAATATGAAAATACAAAGGCTTTTTTTCTTGAAACGGACCAACATTAGCATTTGTGGTGGCGTAAAGAAAACACTTTTTGTGGACATAACTCCTCTTCGGTAGACTTTGACGCCATTTTGTTGTGGACTTAATGCCGTAGCTGAAATTAGCTGCCGTAAAACATGAAAGTTTCAATATTATTTTGAAGACATTTCAAACTAGTACTGCTTTTCTTTTGAGAAAATCTGTCGTAGTAATCAAGGTTTATACGAAACTCGGCGACGGCTTATACTGTAGATGTATAAAATATTTATGACTGAGTCGTTTTAATAAGAAGCATTTGAGTCATGAGTTTCAAATCTCACAATACATACAGTATTGTGAGATTTGACACTCATGACTCTCTGAGGTAAAACTCGCTATAGAATGATTATAATAACAGGGATAACAATACCTGTATATTAAACCACATGTCACAAGTTATGCAACTAACCGATAACATTATATAAATTTATTTTCTTTGAATAGCTGGCTTTTAAGCATTTTTTAAACGACCACCCATATGTCGTTAAAATACTGCAGGCCGCAAAGCTATATCAAAAGATTATAATATTTTGGGCAGCAGCTTAAAGCCAGCGTGTTCACAGACCACTAGTAATACAGTCTGCATTACCAGACCAGTAATGAGCCAGCCGGCAGCCGAAACCGGCGATGAGTCCGCGCCAGACGGGGCGAAATAGCCGCGAAAATAATCCGGCGTCGGTCCACGGATTATGAGCTGCGTCCGAATGTACCCAAATGTGATGGAATTAATCAGGTTGATCGCAAACGTGTCCACTCGACGGCGAAAATGGGTGTAGAATGCAATTAAATTGAATGTGTTGGCTCTGCTGGTCCGTTAAAGAGGATGATTTAAATTTTATCTTGTTATAAAATACCGCGTATCACTGCCCGTGTTAAGGCGATATTCGAAAAAAATATGCTGAAGCGAGATAGCAATGAGAAAAGGACGCGCACGGGAGCGAGATCGATTTTGCAGATTAGGCAAAAAAAACACAAAATCACTTCGTATTAAAAAACTACAGCGATAAAAAAAAATGCTTCTATACGATCCTAAATATTATTAGTGTCCACTTATTAAACCAGTTTCCAATAGTGTAAGTAACCCCATTTATGAATAATCTTGAGATTTCGTATTTTTTTGAGGTCTTTTTGAAAAGAAAAAGTGTTGAGACAAAATCATAAAATCGTGTTTTTGAAACTATACGAATCTAGATAAAGGTATGAAAAAATATATATGTTATTACCAGATTTGTAACAGCAGTAACCGTGCTATAGTTTTATATCAAAAGTCCATACTTTTTCCGAGTAGCGCCTTAAATTAATTAACTACGAAACTAAGTAGAGCATTCTCTTGAGAAATCACTTTACAGTGCTGGAAGTGATACCAAATGAACGGTTTTGGGATACACTTTATTTAATATTATTACGGGTAAGTCAATGTATACGGCATGGTGTTTTGAAACATTTTCAAACCTAAGAAAGCATTATTTCTTAGCATCAAAAACCGCATAATGTTTTTTTGTGTACCTGCGCATATGCCGTTTTTAGTTGCCACGCCGCTATGCACACATTTCCCCCTCTCTTCTTTCCTGATCACAAATGAGTGATGCTACAAAAGTGATAATTGAAATAAATAAATGTTTTATAACAAAAGATATATTATAACTTATTAATTTTGCATTTTACAATGCTATTTTTATGTGATAAATATTAAACAAGAAAATATACTAGAAAAAAGCAACTACTCTCATGTCGCCCTGACGGGATGCGGATCCCGTCAGGGCGACATGAGAGTAGTTGCTTTTTTCTAGTATATTTTCTTGTTTAATATTTATCACAAAAAATATACTTACCCATTCACTTTACTGGAAACACGGAACCCTAAAAATAATGTAACAGTCTCGAAGCCATCTTCACTTACCACTAGGTGAAACAATGATCAAAAATACTTGACCCATTTGTTTGAGAATAAATTTATCAATGTTTAAAGTCCATGTTCGATTTCGGCTTATAATGAAATATTTTACACTTCAAATGCTTTAAATTGGCTTTGTTGCTATATTGGACCAGACTCCATACATTTATGCTCATGGTTCAATTTAATAAATAAATAAATAATTGCATACAATCACACCAATTATCGGGCCCACGTTATGTTTCATGAAGAACTTGTGTTATGTGTCCTAGATAACGGATAAACATACTTATATACTTGTTTTTTAAATACATACATAATATACATATTAATCACCCAGACCAAGACAAATAGACATGTTCATGCACACAAATTTTTGTCTTGTCCGGGGATCGAACCCGAGACCTCTGGTGCAGAAGGCGGGTTTAGTACCCCTGCGCCAAACAGGTCGTCAAATTTGTTGAGTAGTTTCGAGGTTTCCTATTACAAATTAATAATTCATAATATATTTATTGCAAGTCACATTATATAACGAGATGATACAGTAATATTTAAGTAAACATGTGACGCCATTAAATTAGGGACTTATTATTTTATTATGATTTCTAATATATGTATATAGGCATAAATGTTTTATGCCAATATTATAAATCCAACCTATAACATCTTCTATAACATACAAAGTTTAAATATTTACCTGAAAATGTATAGTCTTAGCAATAATGCTTTTGGTACCGGCTAACAAAGAAAAGTATTAGGTATACATTTATCAAATATATCAGTCCTAATTATTCGGTTATCACAATCCGAGCTCTCATTTTACACAACAAGGTTTAAAGCTCACAAAGCCTTTACCTTTTACTCCTGGCTTATTGTAACTTTACCTTTTACTCTTGGCTTATTATAACTTTTCGCCGACAACGTGTTATCTCGCGTACGTGTATTAGAAGATGGCGTCTGAAATTTTCCAGCGAGCGACTTCCGCTTATAGGATCGTTTTCCGTCGCTTTAAAATAATGAAGTGTGTCTCGGTATGATTTATGTTGGAGCCGGCTGCAGCGAAGGCAACGGAAGGTGATTAATATCGAGACGGCGCAGGTGAGCTGTGAAGCCTCCGAGCTGGGGCCTCTGATAACGCGGGATTCTCTTTACAAGATCTTCTATCTTTTAAGTTGGCATTTTGAGTCATGGTGTATTAGTCATGATTTTCCACAAACAATACCATACAAGTGTAAATCTTTCTCTGCATCTTTTTATGATTTTAGCCCACTTAACACGAACTCCGCTATAATTATCACGAGACATGGTATGGCACATCTTGTTTCCCTGCCAAGATGTGAGTGCGAAAGCTCACGCTTATCTAGGATTTTGGCCTGTATTTCACTATTAAGCACAGGTATTTCAGCAGATAGCTGTGTAGCGTCGGCTTAGAATAGCACTATCTCCTCTCATCCCGTGGGTGACTAACCCTTAGGAGACGGGTAGCAGCGTCTCCTAATACAAACTATGCCATACTGCGATCGCCAACCCGCCTACCAAGCGTGGCGATTATGGCAAAGCCCCTCTTTTGGGGGAGGCCTATACCCAGCAGTGGGTGTATTTTTTTAATTATTTTTTCTTTTATTTATGGACAACCAACAAGGCATACACAAAAAACTTGGTTTAAAAACACACACAGTTCACCTTAATGTAGACATAGTGTTGCCCTACTGAGAGGCTGCCACGGCATGCATTAAATAGAATAGTATACACTGTAATTAACTAAACTAAAATCTAATTATGACTAATTAAAAAATATTAAATTTAAATAGGACGCATAACCAAAATATGTGCAATATTATACTACGCATAAAAGTATAATTAACCTAATATTCTTAAAAGTAATTTTTAAACTTATCTAGTTTAAGATGGAAAATCTCTAAACGGCCCCTTTTACAGATGCGGTTTTGCGATGACAAAATTCTGTTTAAAGGTGAAAATTTACCTAGGTTGCTTTTACTAGCTCTTGTGCTAAATAATAGATGTTTATTTGGACGAGGTAATCTACGAGGACAATTAAAAGTTAATTTGGAGAGAAGTTCAGGGCAATCATAAACACCGTTAACAAGTTTGTAAAGAAAAATCTGATCCAAAAACTGACGTCTTTTTTTATATGGTTATATGGCTGAGACAACGATTTCAGCAGATAAGAAAGATGGAAATGACAATGAATAAAAGAGTACTTTCTTTGCACACTTCTTTTAATCTTTATTACATACACTTTCACACACACTTTATATTTCTAAGAACACAATCACAATCACGGGTCATATGGTGACGAGTCGACGTCTGCAATTCAACTGACTGACTGACTTGTCCACCAATCAGCAAGGACCGTCATACGTTTTCCCCACCGCTATACTTTCCCGCCAAAACGTTACTTCCGTTTAGACTCGACTCGTCGACATAGATACTTTTAATACGTTTGTATTTTGAATAATCAATGCAATAATTTCAACAATAAATAGATATAATAATAATCTTAAAATTATGTAATATTGACAACACTTAGCTACAGGAATACGATAATGTCTCAACCGAGGCAGCGCGGAACTATGTGGTGTTTCATACATTGTGCGCAACTGCCGGAGGCAACTCCACCGTCAGATGTATGCTACAAACAAGTATATTCCTATAATCTTATCCGCGGCAGTGTAGGCACGCCCTCCATTTTATTTTGAGTTTGCTTTTATTCTGCATAACTTGACGTATTCGTAATAAACTTTTTTTATAATGGCTGAAACGTATTGTAAATGCTACTCATGCCTTAACATTTCTTTTTAATGTTTTCTTACTAATAACATATAGTTACCTGTTCCAAAGAGGTAGAAGCTTTTTTTCGCGATTTAGTTTTTGGTTATATTGTAAAAGTTGTTCTATCGTATTGATGGATGGATATTATTAACCTCCTATGCAGTGAAGCACTGATTAAAAAATCACGATGTACAGGAGGAGGAGGAGCCTACCGCCATCTCTTAGCGCAGTATTGTTTCAATCTTATCATGCTATTTCGCACTACGAATCTCTTAAAGTAAGCTTTTTTTTTACCGGAAGTTTTGTCACCTCATCCCTCAATCATCGCCTCCAAAGTGTGAATTGTGTCAAAATGTGACAACTTCAATAAAAACACGGGTTGCACTCCGGGAGTGCTGGCAGAAGTGAAAACGGCTTAAACGAAACAGCAGGAGCAGGCATACATTTTCGCCGCGCGGTAGAGAGAGAGGGGGATATTAATTCCTCTTCTACGCCGCGCCGACGCTCTACTCTACCTCCGTCTTACGAATTTTCGATCAGGTCACGTGTCTTGACGCGACTTTATCATTTTTTACCCATCCCAAAAAATTAAACTCTGATGTGCACAACGCCGCTAAAGAAGTTTTCACTTCAAAAACAAAACTAATAGATGATGGTAGGCCCGTTGGTTGCTGTCGTTCCATGACAGAACAGCATGCATCCACTCACATCGTAACCTGCTACTGATTGATGCAACAAGCGGCGCCGCGTGACGCGCGACATAAGTGTCTGTTTCGCACATTCCGCGCATTTGTCCGCGTGTCGCGAAGAACACATTCATCTTGTAAGTGGTTCCGACTCCGACGTCTACTGCTTAAATGTAACGGAGAGCGACGCCAACTCGAATATTTTACCAGTTACGAATGCATTATTGATAACATCTGCGTTTAGATCTAGGATCTTTAAGGTAAGGCAGTCAAAATAAAGTAGTCAAATTTATGTTTCAGGGAAAAGGTGTTTTGGGACGACGCGAATACGGTGATCCCGAGACTACGGCCTTAAAAAAAGAACTTATAAAGATGTCGAAACATTTATTTATTTATTTACACACAAAACTTATAACTATAATTACAGAGCACTATGTAACCCAATGCGATAGTTACAGCATTCTTGTTACAATTATGATAATGACTACATTTAACTTACAATCTATGACTTATAATACAAAGTATCCAAGTAGCTAATTTTGTGAATTCACTCAGAGAACAAATGAACAAATCCGTTTCTTTATCGATAAGGTTGACAGTGCGAAAGGCGCGCGACAGTGGGGACTCGCGTAGTGAGTTGGTGCATCGGGAAATTTACTTAAATACTAAACTAATCAGCTACTAGGTCTGCAGTTTCAGCAGTTTATATGGTGTAAAAGTTGTTTTAATTATAACTCAATTTATGTGATGTTGTTAGATCTGAAACAACTTGTTAGGTTATGATAAATTTGAAATAGAAAAATATTGGAAAAAATTAACTCGTAATTTTTCTATTTAAAATTTATCATAAGTACAAAAATAGCATTGAAAAATTAAAAAATCATAAACTATTGGCTTTTACATCTTAATCGATCGTTAAACACCTGAAAAGATGTTTCTTTCGAATGCAAGGATATTCCTAGCATTGATGTGACAACGCTGGCCTACAGCGTATTAAAAATATAAAAGTATTGGAGAATTTCGACGGTGGTTGCAAGTCTCGGTTGCTCAGCGGTTAGAGCATTGGACCGGATTTCCAAAGGTCGTGGGTTCGATTCCCATCTGAGAATTCACTTGTGGCCGAGTCAATTTTTTCCAATATTTTTCTATTAAAAATTTATCATAAGTATAAAAATAGCATTGAAAAATGCAAAAATTAAAAAATCATAAAAAAATAACTTGTTAGGTCCACATTTGTTCAAGCTCACGAATAAAATTTTTAATATTATTCTTCCAACCAGAAGGTCTCTGTATTCGCCCGCAATGTAACAAGAGGCAGTATCATTTGGCACAGGCCCATTTAAAGCCTCCTAAAACTCCGTTAGACGTGTAAATAATCGTCGCATTCGCGTATGACACGAGTTTGTGTCGCGGTCGCGGTGTTGTTGGCACTTGTTCGCCATTTATGGCCGACCCGCCATCGAGGATTTGATAACGAGTCGCCTGGAACACAGAGTACGTAAGGTCCAAGCAGATAGAACACTCTGAACAAAATGCCATTTCTAGCACACATTGGTTGCGTTTACTAGCACTCTCGGAGGCTGTCTGTAGTATCCAGTCGCGTTTGTAAAGATGAATAAACGGTAATATTTAAAGGATTTTGTTATAGTCAATGATAGATAACACCTTCATTTGACACTACAGACACATACATAAAATACTGTATTATTAAAACCAGTTAAACATTTATCAATGCTATTTTTGAAATTCCAATACGCATGTGAATCTGCAATAGACCACTCTTTTTCGATTCGAGCGACAGAAAGTTTGACGCTTAGCAGCTAATGTCATTTTCAAATTGACATTGACATGACTAGCAGTTAGACAACTTCTGAACGTTTCGTTTCACGTGATTCAAGCCAGGCTCGGTATCGTTTTTTTTTTATCTATGAAGAGTTAGTTTCCGTTTTTTTTGATTCTGCATAATATCAAATAATATCATCACTAGACCACAGCACAGAGGCGGTTAAAATATTACTTTCCCAGTCTAAGAGCGATCCTTCTGGTTACTTTATATTCTGTGCCTCGATCCTCGAAACATCACAGCGAGGACAATTACTCGCCGGATGTTAGAAAGTTTCGCAATCGGACGGTGTTACACAAGTTTAATGTCAACTTTATTACACAGTTAGGTTTGATGCGAAAACCGACATTTTACACACAAACAAGTGGTTTTGAGCTACCATCTAAACACTTTTTAGTTAATCAAAGTTAGGTTAAGTTTTACACGTTTTACATTAACGTTTTAACTTAGTGGGCACCAGCCTTTAAGCTGGGGTAATTTGCAGACTCCTGTCACGGTTGTTGTGCAATTTCAGTGATAACAATAAGGCATTCATTACACAACCACGTAAACTCTATGACCTTCTGAGATCGTTTGTAATTTTCCGGTAACTCGATCTATTTTGGGGTCAGCCGTCTCAAGGGAAGCCAGTCTTCCGATCTGGGATGGTTTGGAGCCTATCTGTCGTGGGGGTGTCTGTTGTATCAACGCAATGGTAACAATGATTTTATTTAGTTCTAAAATAAAGTCACTCATTACACAAGTTAGAATTTAGATAAAATGAAACTAAGAAATAATTTGAATAGTAATATAATAACCACAAAAAACCGAACAATGAAGTTGGACTAATCCGAAGCTCAAAGGTTGAAAGTCTTTGCCGAAAAAGCAGCAAAGACAAACTTATGAAAAGCCCTCATAGTAAAGACGACATAACCGCCTCTGTGGTCTAGTGGTACAACCACCGGTATCAGACCCAGGGGTCCCGGGTTCGATTCCCAGCGGGGATACATATTGTATTCGGTTTGGTTGGTGGTAGGACTTGTTGTAAGTCTGCCTGGTTAGCTACCACCATCTTATCTAAGTCTGGCGCCATAAAAGCAATGTTTTCAGCATTGTTGTGTTCCGGCAGTTAGAGATAAGATAGCCAGTTCCTCAGTGATTGAGGATTCCGGGAGAGGCTCGCTTCCATCTTCAGCCTTAACAATACTTAACATCAGGTATGATGAAGGCGAAGAGTCTCCCCGTCGTTCATAAATAAAACCTTTTCTTTACAATTACATCTTCATGCTAAAAAGCCGTGTTTAAAAATACCAATTGAATATTTTATCTCAAAAGACTCTATTTAAGACTTGAAATGGAACTGGTTCAGTATCTCATTAAGGGATCAAATGCGAATGTATGCGTGGTGAATGGGGAAACTAATATAAGAGGCATTCGACGCACGCGCCCAAACGCAATAAAAGAAAATGCCGCGACGTCCCGCGGCATTCTCACCTGCCTGTTCCTGTGACGCGTTGACGTCACTCGCATCCAATAATAGTTAAGCACTTGTGACATTGCAAGAGGAGGAGCGTAAGATTTTTATTATAAAGAAAAATGAGTGCTTGTCTCTCGCTTTGCTACGACTGCTACGAATACTTTACGATCACTTATCCTTTTTTTAAGTGTTTAAAAAGATTTTTGTCGTGTAAGTTGAGATAGATTTCTCATAATTTACCTGCCGTAAGCTCCTTTTAGAGAACTGTAGAACTGTAAAACTATCGAAATAGTTTCGAGTAAGTATCGAGCACGTAATGTCAAAAAATTTATAGAAAAATATAGTTCCGTTTACGTCCGGTAGGAACTCAAATCCAACATCAAATCAATATCATTTATTCAGTCTATATATAGGCTGTTACAAGCACTTCTGAACGTCAAAGAAGCTTCGCCATCGGTTCACAAACCCTACGGCGGGAGACCTTGACCGGGAGACTCTGCTCAATATGTCATACATTTTTTTTACTTTACTTCCTCGATACTTAGTCGAAAGTTACTCGTGCTACGCCTCCTGAGGACCGTCATCTATTTGAAACCATCATGTGATAAGAACATTTAGTTATCGTTTTGTTTTTTTTTAAGTTGTCACAATTTGGCTCTCTTCATACTATTGGAGGCGATGATTGAGCCACAATGTCTCAAAACTTCCGTGAAAAAACAAGCTTAAATAGAATGGTAAGATTGAAACAGTACTGCGCTAAGAGATGGCGGTAGGCCCCAGTGGTGGAACTAGCGCTAAACAAACCGCCGCTGTGGTCTAGTGGTACAACCGGTATTAGACCTAGGGGTCCCGGGTTTGATCTCAGCGGTGGTACATATTGTATTCGGTTTCGTTGGTGGTTGGAGTTGTTGTAAGTCCGCCTGGCTAGCTACCACCATCTTATCTAAGTCTGACGCCATAATAAAAAAGACGGGTTGCACTCCGGGAGTGCCGGCAGAAGTGAAAACTTGATTATTAACGTTGAGCATGTTTGATATTTTGGAATGGTTAGGGAATAATTTTGCACCAATTGCTTTATCAGTATAAAAGTACTATCATTTATGTGGTAGAATACAATATTCATTTATTGCGCTATCGTACACAAACATGACAAACCATATTAAAGTGAACGTTAAGTTAGGTAATAAGATATAAGAAAACATTAGTTATTATAGAGAATCGAAAAATATATATTGACAATAAAACAAGAGACAAGTAAAAGACATTATCAACAGTCTGTCGCTAAGCAACCGAGACCATAGTCAACCTGTCACCTCAACATTCTCCATCCGTCCTACGCTTTTTCGATCAGGTCACGTGTCCTGACGCGAGTTTAAGATTTTATACCCATTACAGAAAAAGTGCTCAACGCCGCTAAAGAAGTTTTCACTTCAACAATGTTTTCAGCATTGATGTATTCCGGCAGTTGGAGATAAGATAGCCAGTTCCTCAGTGATTGAGGATACCGGGAGAGGCTCGCTTCCATCTTCAGCCTTATCATAACTTTAAATCAGGTATGATGAAGGCTAACGGTCAGTTTCAATAACCTATCCTCAGTAAGAGATAGGCTTACTAGAGCTTTGTTGCCTAGATATTTTTGTTAATCAGCCTAAAATAACCAAAAATAACAGCGATTGCTAAGTAACGTAACCAAGATAGGCCTACCTCTTGTTAGGGATAAATTATTGAAACCGGCCTTAAGAGTCTCCCCGTCGTTCATAAAAAAAAAACAAGTAGATACTGCCGCGCGTAAACGGAACTAAACCCTATACCTTTTTTGTAAAAAATATTCAAATCTGTCACTACAAAAAAGGCACAAAAAAATAAGTAGACTGTTATCTTGTTATTTTTGTCTATCTTATTGTTTGAAAGTATTGCTGTTGTAGAAAGATTATTCTGTAAGTACAGTCGAGAAATTTCCTGGTTGACCAGTAGAGTTTTTAGGGAGCTTTATTATAAAAAAGTAATATATATAACGTTATATCACAAATAATAGAACATTAACAGGTATTTCATTTGAATTAGTACATTACTGCCGCGGTCTATAATGAATACTTTGCTGGTCGCGCTGATGATGGCCGACAGCGCAGCGTAGCGCAGTTCCAGGCCGACACAGCGCGGTCAGCGTGCCGCACTTGATGGACGAGCTGAGATAAAAGCCGAGACCGTAGGTCGAGGCCTTTACAGCGAGGACAGCAAGGGCTGCAATGATGGCCAAGCTGGAAGGCCTAGAGCGTAGCTAGGCTAGCTCGAGGCAATCATAGCGTGACCAGCGAAGCAGTCATTGTGGGCCAAGGCTTGTATAGTGCTTTACTCAAAAATGCAAGTACCTAATCTAAATAAAATCAGCAAGTAGTTTAAATAAAAAATATATTAATTAACTAGAAATTTTATTAAAATGACAATTATGAAAAGTACAGTTATTAAAATTCAACACCGACTTTCCCGGTTTGATATTACTAATAGTTTGCGATAATTCTAATGCGGTGTTTGACTGCTGTATTATTTCTTCATTTATTTTTTCATTTATTTCATAATTTTTTTCTTCATGTTCTTGAGCAGATGTTGAAGCTTCCTGGAACTCGTAAGACGTTGTTCGTTTTAAGTTTATACTTTGACTGATTTTTTGTGTAATTCTGTTTTTATTCTCCACCGATTCTTCTATTTAAAACGTTGAAACGTCAAAATAGCGGCCGGCAATCTTTTGCCGGAATGTTAGAGCGACCAGCAAAACTTTGCCGGCCGCTCCTTGAAACAGAACGGCAAGGTCGACTTTGCTCTAACAAGGTTGTCAAAATAATGACCACTTTACGTGCATTTTTAAGTAAAATAAATGATTACTATTGCCTTATTATTTTTAGATTAAACGTTTCCCAAAAAAAATCTACTGGTCAACCGGGAAGTTCCCCGATTGTACCTATGTCATCATCATCATCATCATCAGCCTGTAGACGTCCACTGCTGGACATAGCCTCTTCTAGCTCACGCCTATTGTGGTGTTCATAGGAGTCTATTAGCCTACTGCTACCACGCTGGCCAGACGGGTTGGTAGAGGGTTTGCTTCAAGTTTTCCTTCTCTCGCACAGGTGTTCAGTGCATCGAACCTCTTAGTCGACTCTTACGACATCCCAGGGGGGCAATTCTCGTCCCCCTCGACTTCGACAATTCGTATTCGACATTTTTTGGAGCCATAAATCTGTTTATAACTTTTTAATTTTGCATTTTACTACAGAGACCTATGAGGACACGTCGAATTTTTCTAGTATATTCACCGTTCTACGGTGTTGGCCACGTGTCCTCATAGGTCTCTGTACCATAAATCTATATTTAAAACTCACTGAAAACAATCTTCAACATTATAGGATTGTCAAAGATCATTGAAACTAAAGTTTCAATGGCCAAAGTATTTTGACCATAGTAAAGATTTAACTTACATTTTCAATTAAGAAATTATGTTTTGAAAAATGTCGAATTCGACATATCTCAGCGCGAGAATTGCCCCTCTGGCATGTAAGGGAGTGGTGACACTTGTATTCTTAGGCCGTCACCACACGGCACTGTACCTATGTAAGCATGCACAACAGCGATTAAATAAAATTTCGTGCGCGAATGATGTCCCAGCGACGCATTCCTAGTTTAAACCTATGTGGTTTTTCGTGAATGTCGTGAACAATCTTAAAAATGGTTTTCTTTTGTATTGTAAAAAAAACAGAAAAGATTTTTTAAAAGTTGCGAAATTAGTATAAACACAGCTACGTGTATCAACAAACGTTAAATAAACGGGTTCACTCGCAAGCCGGTATTATATTCGACGCGGCTCTTGGCAGCCGCCGACGTCTAAATTAGTCGGACAAGGAAATGCACTTCGTCCGAAAAACAGGCACATATACACTAATGTTTTTGATTATCGGCATCTCTGCGACACCGGGTTCAAACCATGCCATTTCGAATGTACCGTGATTCGGGGGCATTTAAAATGGAGAAGAATTTTTGATATTTTAAATATTTACCCGTGTGGCTCCCGTTCCTGTGCGAATATCAGGATAAATTTTAGCCTATACAGGGCGGAAATTTAAAACCGGGCACGAAGGGCAGGTACCTTAACCGATGTAGCTACATGAAAACGTTCTTAGGAGACCAACCTTAATTTTTTGAGAAAATTTTAACTGCATTCACCGATTTTGAAAAAAATGTACAGTCAGCAGAAAAATTATGCGTTTTCAAAACTATCGATTCTGTTCCTTATGAGGATCAAAACACTCTATGACACTAACTGAGGTTTGAGCACTAGAAAAGTCAGAAATTGCTAAAACTATTTCCACTATGTATAGACAAAAATGAAAAAAAAATAATTGCCTATATATATATACACCCTGTATATGTAAAGGCTAAAATTAATCCTAGAAAATAGGCTAATAGGCTCCTATGAAAGCCACAATAGGCGTGAGCTAGGAGAGGCCTATGTCCAGCAGTGGACGTCCACAGGCTGATGATGGATATATATGTGTGTAGCCTATATTACTGTAAAGCTTCGTCTAAATCCGTGTGAAAGAGTAACAAACATCCTCACAAACTTTCGCATTTGTAACATTAGTAGGATAGGATGATGTAGTTTATGTTCGATCGCTACTTGGCTTCGATTGGAAAATATTCAAACACAATCGATTCAAGCAAAGAGACAAACAAATAGAACAATGATTTGTATCGCGATGCTAGTGGATCACATGCCTCGGACACAAAAAAAAAAAAGTATATTTTAAAAAAAAAACTACAAAAAATAAGGATAATCTAACTTACCTAGTGTGGAAAATTCACAAGTCTTTGTAATGGTATCGTACCCCTATCTTGTATTGCGATGATTAGTAGGTGCCTTTCTGCTTGTACCTATTTTGTGGATTTGTATAAATACAATTAAACGATGCAATGAAACAAAATAATTACAAACCAAAATAATTTCCATTTATCGCCCTTTCATTCAGTGCATGGTTAATATTGACATTAAATCTGAAATTCATAAATCGACAGTCTCATAATTAATACCTAAAACGTGAAGCAAACTAATCATGAAATGTGGGATTTTCAATTAATATGTTGTTAAATTGAAATACTGACGGCTTAAGTTTGTTTGGGATGCATTTATTTGCATTTTGAATATTCAACACAGTTTAACCGAAAGAATTTTCTGCTTACGTAATATAAATATGTTGTTATATTTATACGTTTTTGGTAAAACAATGTAACAATTCTTTGCTGAATTTATAAATTAACTTTAACACACTTTAGTTATTTCTCATTTCCCAGCCTTTTTATCAATTTATTTAGTAAAAAAACAGTTGATATGAGAGACGCAGTTGCGAAGTCCAGTATGGGGCAAGTCAGCTTATTATGAATTTACGAATGCTTTGACGACTGCTCGATACCGCCGCCTGGCAACTTGTTTGTGAGTGCACTGTTTGAGAATCGCTGATCTAAGTAATGCTGTGCCGCCAAGCCCATGACTCCTCGCACAAACAGTGCCCGAGAGTCTACTCCAAAAACAAAGACGACAATCGGATGAACTTTCAATTATTTTGAAGGATTTCCGAATTTTTGCATTTTTCAATGCTATTTTTATACTTATGATTTTTATATTATTTTTATACTATTTTTATATTTTTATTCTTTTTGATCATCAAAATATAGTCATAGTAAATCGTATGAGGAAAATCGACTGGCTATCGATATCTGCCTTTTGTAGCAGACCGCCTGGGCTGAGAAACACAGACGGTATAGAACGAGGTTGTTAGCTAAGTCTGATGGATAATATTAGACCACCTAAAATGTTTAGGTGGTCTTAAATGGAGAACTTCAGAAAACAATCGACTGGTATTAGTAATATTGGTACTGGAATCGACAGCTAATTAAATTAACTTAAACGTTCAGGGTCGCTACGTATCGGTATGCAGTACAATACACGAAGTCTATTGAAGAATATCTAAGAATGAGGAATGTCATGAATAAGACTAGAGGAAGCTAAAGATCTAGGTAAGGAACAAAGAAAGTGGCAAGAAGTTTTGTTTTGTTTTGAAAATTCTTTATTTCATAACGTTGATTACAATGTATTACTTAAAAATAAAAGTATACAGTAGCATAAATAACAATACAATACACTTTTGCAGGCTGGAAACACCTAAGTAAGCTTAAAAGAATAATATTTGAATCTATTTAGACCTTAAATTTTAAAAGTAATAGTATAGCTACACAATAACAAAAAAAATTTTTTAATAACGCGATTCAATCGTAGCCGATTCGCTTAATTCATAAAAGTTGGTAAGATAAAATGCAAATGCATTAGACTCAATTTACACCGCCGCGGAATGGAATGGAAGCGACTTTTTGCAACGAAACTGCACATAGCATAATGAATTTTATATCAACTGTATAACGCACAAAATAAATACGAGCCTAAAAATTGGAATTCTCGAGAATGCGCGAGGATTCCGCGGAAGACGCGCGTCCAATTTTTAGGCTCGTATTTATTTTGTGCGTTATACAGTTGATATAAAATTCATTATGCTATGTGCAGTTTCGTTGCAAAAAGTCGCTTCCATTCCATTCCGCGGCGGTGTAAATTGAGCCTTAGGCATTAGCCACTAAACAATGAAGTGTACACTGACACGACCAGCGTACAACGAGTGGCGAGAGCTACCGCTCCCCCCGCCGCCGTACTAAGTATGGACGACAGAGGGGAAATTAATGCGGCCGCTGAGTGTCACTAGCTTTGTCATGCGCGTGCTCATCGCTACTGATAACGTCACAGGCAAAACCGGGTGGTGGGAACAAGACGTAGTGATGCGGTAAACGGAACGTGCCGTATCAGCTATTTGGGTATTGCAAATGTTTGATATTAATGGATTAGAATTGTTTTTATTTTTATTATAAAAATTACGTGTCAGTTTAAATATAAAAGAAATAAGTAATGGATAAGAAATATTTTTATATAAATTTACTAAGTTTGTACTAATGGTAATTTTTTGGAAATCCGGTCCAATGCTCTTGCATAGCATTGGACCGGATTTCCAAAGGTCGCTGGTTCGATTCCAGCCTGAGAATTCACTTGTGGCCGAGTTAATTTTTTCCAATATTTTTCTATTTAAAATTTACCATAAGTATAAAAATAGCATTGAAAAATGCAATAATTACAAAATCATTACTAAGTTTGTTTTTAAAGGCGTATTGTACGCAATTTTAAGTGCTTTATTTTGAATAACCTGCAAGATTTGGTGATTTGTTAAACACGTATTACTCCATACGGGGCAAGCGTAAGTAATACAAGGCCTGACCAGCGCCGAGTACAATCTCAGTTTTGTAGTAGAACTAATTTTACTTTTGCGGTTTAAAATGGGGCTCAAGGCTCCGAGTGCTTGAGCTCCCTGTATGCGTAGTTGAGCTATATGTTTAGACCCATTCAGTTTACTGTCCAACGATACACCCAAGTATCGTACAGAGTTGTTCCAAGATATGCTATGGCCACCTATTTGAAGTCTCCTTGTGGGCAAGGTGCGATGAAGGGTGAACATAATGGCTTCAGTTTTCGAATTATTGAGCTTAAGTTTCCATTTGGTAAAGTAGCTGTACAACAAATCGATAGATAGTTGCAAGCGACCCACAATGAGGTCCAAATATCGGGAAGAAGTATAAGAGGCAGTATCATCTGCAAAACTAATAATCTGCAAGAAGTAATATCATGTCTACCCTCCCTGCAAAAGAAAATATCATTAAATTTCAAATGTTCAATACATATAGGGATTATAGGGTTATAATGTCTACCATACCCAAATTGCATGTAGTTAACAGCTGCTTTGAACCCAGCGTTAAATGTGCAAGAGTTAATAGGAGCGACCACCGATTAGCTATTCACAAATGTCCTTTGACGCCGAAACCGCGACACCTGCATACATCACCGCACCTTAATCAGGCCACGCTCAAAATGGCTGGAATTGGCCGCGTCTATGTTATATGTCCTCTAATTTTTGAGAATGCCACTACCCAAAGTCCGGAGTCATCATTTACCACCACCGTCAACGTTATTGTTATCCACATATAACATCTTCATCATCGTGGATCATGGACTATGGTCTATTTTCCTTATCCATTCGGAGGAGACCTCCCCAACAGAGAGGCATAACATTTTTCATGGTGATGCTGATGATATTATAAAAGCCGAAAGTAAGGTGTAACCATAGAAAGACCGGTAGCAGCTCCTTATGGAATCTGGCGTCTATGATATCCATCGAAAACCCTTTTAATTGGGTGGATGGGTCAAGTCCTGTAGTTAAGGTGCGGTTACGGGATGTGTGACCAAATTTCACTATGGTGAGCTACTCCGTGCTCTGAGCATTAGGGCACCTCACGCATAGGGTGTTATGGTCTTAATCTTTCTTTATATGTTCAGGAAATCACGATATAATTCTAACACCAACATGACGCGCGACGGAACTTTTTACAAACAACGACAAAGGAATTATGAATTTCATCATTAGGTATTTATGTCAAGGGGAGTAAAGAGTCGAACTCGCACATGAAAAAAATAATTGTTTCAGTTCCTTGTATGGGGAGCCCAGCCTTAATAAATACATATTTTTATTTATGTGTAAAAACCGTTAAGCGGTTTACAGAATACATCTACCTACCAAGTTTCAACTGTGTAATCCTCATAGTTTTGGAATGAAGTGGCTGTGACATACGGACGGACAGACAGACAGACATAGCGAACCTATAAGGGTTCCGTTTTTTCTCATTAGGCTACGAAACCCTAAATATGTAGTTTTAGAGAACTTTAGATTATCAAATAACGAGTGTAATTTTGTATGACGATCTTATGAGTACTTAAAAAAACCGGTATTCATAAAAAGCGGTGTTCATATATAGAAATAATAAATGACAGTATTTTTCAAATTACCAACAAACAAGAAGCTTGTTTTTATTACTGTCGAAGCCAATTTTACCAATACAGTACAAGATCTCAACGATTCGCTAACACGGCCAGAATTGGCTCGTCGGCGCATCGCTCGTAAATACAAGCAGTTGCAGAGGATATCCGGGAACAGAACACGAAAAACCTTTTTATTTCAATCTCCAATCTGCTGACATCGACAATCAACCGGATTTCAATCGCTGTCGAGTTTTACAACTGACAAGTGTTACGACGCTGATACGATTATTATTGCAAGTTGTTTTATTTGCTGTCTCGAAAAAAGAAAATATTTTTTGCGAAATATACACTTGCTAACAAAAGTTTTTGCCAAATGAAATTAACATTACTAGCTTGCTTCAATTCAATAACCTAGGCTTTTTCCAGTGCCATACTGAAGTGCTTAGATAAATAGCTGGATCTAGTTGCAAAATTCAGGGAAATTTCCTAACATTAATGTAACGCACATCTTAAGTTTCTTCGCGCACTCATAATTGTAATAAAACAACTTTTGCGGAATATTTAGTGCTATTTATAACCACGGCAACTGAAAAGGTGCCGAAACCTTGGGAAACCAAAAGATCTCAAATAAACCGAAAAATTATAGTACTATGTATATTTTCAATATCGGGTAAATAAATAGCACTAAATATTCCGCAAAAATTGTTTTATTTCAATGGATGTAACGATCAATTTAAGTAAAGTAGTTGTGCAAACGAAACTAATCTGCACCATTGATGGTGCAAGTCACTAGTGCGTAGGGTAAATATAATTATTTCAGTTTCATAGTCAATGAGTTCATCCGAAACAGTGCACCAAATCTCGACAATCAAAGACAACGGCAGCGAATGGGACGAGGAATCCAATCACAGATGTTCCGATTGATATTTAAAAACGCGGACGCTCGAGCTCTATGGCGCGGGCGCGGGCGGCTCCAATAATCTCGATGGAGCTCGCGGTGAAGCGCGCCTGAATCACCGGCGGCATATAACAAAAAAAAACACCTAACAACCAACCCCTAATTGTCTAATTTCAAAATCTATTACATTCACTTTCAAAGGTATTGAGATTGTGATTGTGACAGTGATTTATGGAATTGCTTAACATATAGAATGATGTTTTAAATGACACTTCATTTGGCACTTCTCCATGGTTTTGAAAGATATTTTCGTCTGTCACTTTGCTTAGACAGATCATTTTCGTTTATTTAATACCTTTCAAAACGCGTCCCGATTACAATCCCTTTCAAATGTCAAATAGTGACGGCCTGAAGTATGTTAAAGTGACCACGGCAGCTGTAAAGGTGCCGAAACGTCGGGAAAATCAAAAAACCCCTAAAAACCTAAAAATACGGACAATTACAACTTAGTTTGTGGGAATATAGCGCGTTTGATATCCGTAAAAGTTGTTTTATTTCAGTAAGTTAATATCTTTCAAATGACGAACTGAAAGGGATTGCGATAGATTTTAAAATTAAACAGTAGCCCCCTTATTTTGTATTGTCGAAGATGGCTTAAGAATCTTGCAGACGAACCGAACGTGGACCAAAATGCTAAAATGATATTAAAATGTTCTTAGCGGTTACCCCTGTACATTTGAAAAAAAATCAGCATCTCGTCGAGTTTCACGTTAAACTAAACGAGATTTAAAACGGTTAATCTCCCATAACGCTCTCATTTAAAAACTTGGGTAAAAAATCTAACGAGGATTGTATTCGGAGTTTAGCATAATATCTTCTGCCGGATATCTGGGCGGTTTTCAATTAACTGGCAGCCGTAGTGTGCTTCAGCGAGGCGGAGTGGCGGATAATCGGCGACAATCGGGATACCTTCCCGTGATGGAGCCCGGTGTATTCGAAAGCAATAAAGTTGCAATCGGCTACTCGGTTGGAATGAGAAAAAAATATTGCCACTTCGTTATGACGACTTTTATGTACAAAACCATACTGGCGATAACATAGCTCATTTATGATTGTATGTACGAGTGCGAGGAAAACATGTGACGACCGCAGAACAATGAAAATGACTGTCACAGTTGATACAGCTACAACAGTTCCTTCCGACATTTCTTGTGGATTTTAAGATTTTTTGAAGTGAAAACTTCTTTAGCGGCGTTGTGCACATCAGTTTTAAATTGAAAAAAAAAACAGTAAAAAAAATGTTAAAGTCGCGTCAGGACACGTGCTAGATCGAAAGTTCTTAAGACGGAGGGAGAGTAGACCACCGGCGCGGCGTAGGAGAGGAAGTAATATCCCCCTCTCTTTCTACCGCGCGGCGAAAATGTATGCCTGCTCCTGCTGTTTCGTTTAAGCGGTTTTCACTTCTGCCGGCACTCCCGGAATGCAAACCATTGTTTTTTAGGGTTCCGTACCTCAAAAGGAAAAAACGGAACCCTTATAGGATCACTTCGTTGTCCGTCCGTCCGTCTGTCAAGACCGTTTTTCTCAGGAACGCGTGGAGGTATCAAACTTCGAAGCCAAAGCAATCAAAAGATACAGCCGTTTATGCCGCAAATTTCCGCAAATTTTCGAAACTCGCACGGGAATCAAAACCTACAAGGTACTTCCCGTGAACTTAGAATCTTGAAATTTGGTACGAAGTAACGTCTTATAGTACAGATAAAGGAAAAATTGCGAAAACCGTAAATTTTTAGTTACATCATATATATTTTTTTTTATTTAAATTAATTTTATTTTGCAATAAAAATACCATAACTATGACTCGATTGTCGCAATGGGTGAACTTTTACTAATATACCTACATGTTTGTACGGAACCCTCGCACTCGCACTTGGCTGGTCTTTTTTTATCATTGATCTAATTGAATTTCAACGTTTACTCAGGCGTGTTTGTGTGTTGTATTTTTATCTACTCTACAGCTCTTTATTCGATAAATATTAAACAAGAAAATATACTAGAAAAATAGTTTACTTTTTTCTAGTATATTTTCTTGTATAATATTTATCACATAAAAATAGCATTGTAAAATGCAAAATTAAAAAGTTATAATAAGCTCTTTATTCATTAAACAAATACTACTAATAGTTGAAACTTGTACAACCAGCAACATAATTCTTATTGATAGCATAAGGAAAGATTTTCTTCGCCACAAGGTGATAATTCCTTCGAAAAATCGTAAAACATTTTTTTTATGTTCTACTGGGAGACTTTTAGCCTTCATCATACCTGATGTTAAGTATTGATAAGGCCGAGATGGAAGGGAGCCTCTCCCGGAATCCTCATCACTAAGGAACTGGCTATCTTATCTCTAACTGCCGGAACACAACAATGCTGAAAACATTGTTGTCATAGCGTCAGGCTTTGATTAGATGGTGGTAGCTAGCCAGACGGACTTACAACAAGTCCTACCACCAACCAAACCGAATACAATATTTATCCCCGCTAGGAATCGAACCCGGGACCCCTGAGTCTGATACCGGTCGTTGTTACCACTAAGCCACAGAGGCGGTTAAACAAAATTTTTTCTAGTATTTTTTTGTCTTAAAACAAATCATTTTAATCCGATGCGGTCCTCACGTCCTCCCATAAACATAAACAATATTCTTGGCTGTCATCCTTGCAGCGCTAAATTCCGCCTTATTCCTGAATAGCAACGCTTATACAATAAGCAAAAATAAGAACCATAAATACTTAGCTTGTATCGTCAACCTTACTGAGTTATGACAAATTTTGAATAGAAATTTAATAAATATTGGAAAAAATCTACTGGGCCGTAACGTAAGTGAATTCTCAGATGGGACTCGAACCCACTACCTTTGGAAATCCGGTCCGCTGTCCAATGCCGAGTTGATTATTTCCAATATTTTTTAATTTAAAATTTATCTTAAGTATAAAAATAGCATTGAAAAATTCTAAAAATCATAACTTACTGAGTTATGTTTGTATAGGAAACAGGAAACTCCTAATGGTCAAAAATCTGTCAAAAATATACGGAATTGTGAATTTGCTTTGGGCTTTAAAAAGGACAGAGCTATTAGCTCATTCCGTTTTTTTATGTACAACGGGGAAACGCATGGCCTTTATCATACCATTCCCCCCTACCAAGAACACTGCTATAACACGCGATATGATATGCTGCATGATGCTATCTTGCTTACCCAGCTAAGGTATGAACAGGACCTTGAGGGCCTCCCTGGGCTCTATAATGACCTATTATTTCCCGGCAGTTTTTCACGGTTTTTCATTTCTAATTCCCTGATAGCAATTCAGAATAGGTAATGCCTGGAATAAAGAGATCAATACTCAATACTCAATATTCAATATACGAGGGGCGTTCAATATAAAGTGAGAATGAGATACAAACTCTTTCAATATTAGGAAATTAAATACTGGCCGGTAAAGCTAATCTATGTAGCTGATTGCTATGAAAAAAAAAACTAACTGTCTTTTGTTTTAAAACAAAATACAATAATTTCTTTGCAATGCTATTGAGTATGTTAGCAAAAATGGATAAAATTGAACTGAGCGCCGTTTTCAAATACTTGTGTTTGAAAATTTTTTCTACGGATAAGTCAATTTAGATTTGCGGGACACTTTGGGGTCTAATGCTCCTCCGTATTCGACAGTCGCACGTTGGTGCGCCGAGTTTAGACGTGGAAGAACATCGACCATGGACGACCCCCGCTCCGGACGCCCTACTACAGCAGTCACTGAAGAAATTGTGAAAAACGTTGAAAACTTAGTTTTGGCGGAACGTCGTGTCACGGTTCGTTTTATTGCTGAAAATCTAAAGATTTTAACGGGGAGCATGCATAATATTTTACATGAACGCTTGGGTATGAAAAAGGTATCTGCGCGTTGGGTACCAAGAATGCTTACTGACACAATCTGCTGACACAAATGCTAACTTTTTTTGGCGCGATTTATAACAATGGACGAAAAATGGCTCCATCATTACGACCCTGAAACGAAACTGCAGTCTATGACATGGAAAAGGCCATCATCTTCAACTCCGAAGAAATTTAAGGTGGGTCCATCTGCCGGTAAGGTCATGGGCTCTGTTTTTTGGGATGGTAAAGGGGTAGTAATGATTGAATATCTCGAGCATGGAGCCTCTATTACGGGCACTTTATATGCTAAACAAATAGCAACATTGCGCAATGAGATCCGCGAAAAACGGCTAGGGAAACTCTCGAAAGTTGTGCTGTTCAACCAGGACAATGCCCCGGCTCACAAGTCCGCCGTTGCAATGGCTGCAATTCGTGATGCTGGGTTCGATATCCTTAAGCATCCTCCGTATTCACCAGATCTCGCCCCCAGTGATTTCTACCTATTTCCAAGATTGAAAGAATACCTGAGAGGCCAGAAATTCGAAGACGACGACGCGGTAGTCGCTGCAGTACAATTTTTTTTAAGTACTTAAGTACAGTACTTAGTAGGAATTTTAAGGTGGAACGATTTTCATACAAAAAACAGTCGAGATAATCTTGGTAGATTAACAGAATTAATACTTAAATATATGTGCAACTATTTATTCTCGGGTATTCATTTGCGCTTAATTAATAAACAAACATTGTTTCATTCAGAAATCACCTATAAATGAACACTAAATTATTGCAAAAATTACGACTGTGTATGTGACAAATGTCGTGTACGTATACAAAAATCGCGACGTTGCCATTCCATGCGGCTAAGACGCGCAACGCGCGAAGTTGCCGCTCTTACGTTTGTCTCGATTTATAATTGTTTAAATTTCTTTTTACTAGATTTTTCAGCTGTGTTGCCGTTGCGTCCCAAAAGAGATGAGTTTCGTCAGTAATAATTTACTTTGGGATTATGATATAAAGTTGTGATTTGTAGGATTTATCTTGAGTCCGATTTTAAAAAATGCTAAACACGACTTATATTTTGTTTTTTATGCGTAAATCTTTTTTCTCTCATCACTGTAAAAAAATAGAAAATAAGATTTTATAAAGGAAAAAAAAGAAACGAAAATTGTATCTGCTTCGTGCAAATAAAATTTACTTGTATTATGTAACGTACTTACTTAATTTTTATTTTTATTTTTTATTTAGACAAATGTCATGTGGTCCCTTTTCAAATATTAAATTGTCCGCAATCACATCTACGTACTGACAACACCGTTCCGTATTTGTCATTTGTTTGTAGTGTTTTTTCATTGTGACTAGGGAATGGGTCCAGTAAAAATTTCACTGAAATGAAAATTAAATATAAACGAAATTTATGAAATCTTTCAAAACGGGTGGAAATATTTCAGTTTTGAGTGAAATTTATTTTCTGACTAGAAATGATTTATTTTACGTAAATCTTAATGATTTATTTTATTTTTAATTTTACAATTTTAACGTATTAAATGTTCACTTAGCTATTCAAAACATCATAAGAATGATGATAGCATAGAGATAAACATAGACTAAGCCAAATACAAAACATGAATTTGACGTCACATATCACTTGACTATTGTTGTTTCGACTATGAATCAGGACATTTGCGCGAAAAGCTAATAACGCGAAAGACTCTTACACGAAAAGCCGTTTGCTCGAATAAACATTTGCGCGAATAGTGCACAAATGTAATTAAATTTGCCTCAATTATTGGTCAGTTAGCCTTCAAAAACATTTTCACCGTATAGCGCATGAATGAATGTTAGCGCTATCTCAGCACTTTTTTTTCTAGATTGTACTTAACATTACATAATACATATTTAAGATACACAAGAGGTTAGCACTTTTTATTTTATAACCTCTCAGGCATCGGAAAACGAAACACAATAGATATTTAATTGTTTCCAACCCCGGTGTTCGCTGCGCTGCTTTACGAATTAAGTATTTGTTGAATAATACAATTTCATTTTGAGGTAAGTACTTAATAGTAATTTTTTTTGGGGAATTTTTGCTTACTTACATGTTTTATGTATTAATATTTTATAATATCAGTATCTTTATAAATTAAAACACGAAATTAGTTATATGCACATAAGTACCTTTAAAGACTCAATGCTCAGAAACACGTGAAGTATCAAATTGATATTAATAAAGATTAAAGTCTATGGTTCCCCGAACTGTAAAAATCAAGCTTCTAAGTTTTTACATCACCATAATAAATTATCGCAGTAAATTAAAGCTTTAAAGGTAGAATTTAACAAGATTTATGAATTTCACCACATAAGTAAACAAAAAGAGTAAGTATAAAAATGGCGTCTCGAGCTTGATTCCAAAACTATTATAATATAAAATGGAGATTGTAACTAACAAACAAGTAGACAAAATATGATCATTTGCGCAAATTTATATACGCGCCAATATACCGAAAGGAGCTAAATGTATTGATTTTAAATAAAACTAATATAATAGTATTGTAGTATTGTACTAGCGGATCCTCGCGGTTTTACACGCGTGGTACCTGTTCCCGTGGGAATATCGGGATAAAATATAGCCTATGTTAATCAGGGATAGTGTAGCATCCTAAAAGAATTTTTGAAATCAGTCCAGTAGTTTTTGAGTTTATTCATTACATACATACATACACATCTTTCCTCTTTATCACTACATAGTATAAAGCAAAGTCGCTTCCCGCTGTCTGTCCCTATGTATGCTTAGATCTTTAAAACTACGCAACGGATTTTGATGCGGTTTTTTTTAATAGATAGAGTGATTCAAGAGGAAGGTAAAATAACCTTCAATATATAGTAGAGAAATACTGTAATTTTTAAGGTGTCTAATGTGATGTCGTAAATGATTTCATTTTTTCCGCTTACATTGCAAACGCAGGCTGAACCCTACGAGATTTATCAATATAAGGTAATAAGTATTTGTACACCTTGAAAATGTCTACAGAAAACTCCGCGGTGGTTTATGTTTAACCCACAATAGCATAAGTCGTGTAGTCCACGCGGGCGAAGCCGCGGCCGGGAAGCTAGTAATATTATATAGTATAGAAGTATAGAAAACGGTAACATGATGATCCAACAACCACCACCACTTTTTTTTTGATTGAGGAAACACTGCAATTTTAATCAAAATCTGTTCAGCAGTGGTTTAAAAAAAAGATATTATAATGGGCAAACACACTAAGAAATCTTAAAATTTAGAGTATCAATTACGTTCTTGTCACTTGTGCAATTTAAAAAAGTTGCAATTGCATTTGTTGCAATTTATACATCAAAATTAATATTGTGATGTTATTTAAATAAACAATAATATAAAATAAATAATAAAAAAAAATCTACCATCAGAAGTCTCGAACCTTAACTCTTTGATATCTAAGCCGAGTACGTAGACCGCTGGGCTACTTTATCATTTTCAGCTGGGTCGAAATATTCTACTACAAGAAACTCAGAAATAAGGTATGCATGTGTGAGTGATTAGTAAAATTGGGAGACAGAAACACTCTCTCGAGATATTTGGATGATTTATGTACTACAAAAAGATAAATGTTGGTTTCGAAAATTCAATATTTATTTATAGAATGCGCTAATAGTATTTTGAGTTAAAAAGATACAAAGAACAATTAACAAATAAATAAAAACTACTTAATAGCGAAAGTAGCGCCATCTAACGACCGTTCAGCTTTTTGTAACTTAATCGTTCCACCTTAAGTTTAGAAAAAAGATATCTAAGTGAATTATGCTAAAAGGTGACTATGTCGAAAAATAAAACGACATTTAATAAAAGTTGTTTATAACATACTCATTCTCACTTTTTATTGAACGCCCCTCGTATATATATGTGTGTTATGCTATGTTATTAATAATAATAATTTTACTATTTCCTAATTGCTATTGCATAATAGGGCTAGTAGGCATAATAGTTTTCATAGTAAAACGTTCTGTTTCCATAGTGCACCTCATGTGAATGAATGGCCCCGACGTGATTCCACATCATTAATCTGTCCGGGCGGCCGGCACCACACATTTTCCTCTGAAATTCGCCTCAAATTCTGACGCTTTAAATCACAGAGCTTGAATTACATGTCTGACAACTATTTGAGATCCGCTTATCAAAGTGTAATATGATGTCTTATCTGAGGTCATTTGAGGTTAGCCTCGCTTGCAGCCAAGTTAAGACGGAATATTCGCAAGATTTAGCTGAAAATAACATGTTAGAGACGAGTACTTTTCGCAATTAATTGTATGTATTAGTTTAGAACAACAATGTTTTCATTTTCTAAATGTCATTTTTATATTTATTTATGTCTTGAAATTTTTACTTTACAGTTTTTTGTGTACACTCCATCTTCATGTTTCTCATTTGCAGCAATTAAAACACCGTGGGTGTAAGGACTTGGGGGTCTTAAAAGACGGTTACAGAAAATGCATATCCCACACATTTTCTCATGTTTGTGCTTCCAAAGTCGACTCTTACGCTCATGGGACGAGGGGCCTTATTGTGCTAACGTACGGTATCTATCTATATCAATTGTAGTGCTGTATGTGTCGTAGACTAACTCCAAACTTTGTAACTCCTTCTAACTAACTTGGTAACTCCAAAAGTTTTATTTTTTACTTTTTGAAGTCGGTTTGAATATTTTTTTATAAAATATTTTTATTTCAGATTTTTTAGTTACATCATGTGCCGTTACTTACACTAAAAATCAGCCCATACACAACAATGTCATCTAGGTAAACGACTACTTGCCAAAAGTTGATTGATATTTTTCAAGATTATGAAAAAACTACTAGCCAGATCTTCGTAAAAATTATATGGGACTACACATAAACCATTTTCTTTCAGATAAAAAAAGAATTGTAAAAATCTGTTAACAACTGGCGAAGTTATGGTGGAACATACATTAAAAAAAAATACAGTCGACTTGAGAACCTCCTCCTTTTTTTGAAGTCGGTTAAAAAGGGATAATTAGACAATGGTGTTGACATTTCTCAATCTTATGTATATGTACATCTTAAGTTTTCTCGCGCACTGTTCATTGAAATAAAACAACTTGTTCATCCGTTGATATTCTTTAAACGAGCTATATTTCACGAACTAAGTTAATAATTAAATCAAAATATCAAATCAAAAGAATTTTTGCCATAGTAAATGTCTAACCGTATCCGAACAAAAAATAAATTTACATTTCGAGGGTAGACTTATAAGTATCCCGTGACCACGGCAGCTGAAAAGGTGCCGAAACGTCGGGAAAATCAAAAAAAAAACAAAAAATACGGACAATTACAACTTACTTCGTGAAATATAGCTCGTTTGATATCCTTAAAAAAATATATATTTATATTTATTTATAAAAAAGGGTTTTTGCAAAAATACGGGTTGCTTTAGTAACATTGTATATGCGTAACTCTGATTGGCTTAATTTTTGCTTGCTTGCTAACTCTTATTCTGATTGGTTCACGAAAAGTACTACACGTGAGAGAATGGTTTGACATTTAAAACGTCAAGTCGTCAACCAATCAGAGAAGATGTTGTTTTGGACGGTCCAACCAGCCAATCAGCGTTTCATAATAGCATTTCTTTTCACTACATTCTTTTCACAATCTTACTAAGGCAACCCGTTTTTCTCAATACCCCCCGTAGGATTTTCGCAAAAAATCTATTTATCTAATTATCCTGCGACATAATGCAGTTCTTCTTACTACTGAAAAAATATTTCAATTGAAACACGACTGAGAAAGATTACGACTAAACGTTGACAGAATTGATCCCCTGAGAAGGCAAACTGGAACTGGAATGGTATACCCACATGACAAGGATTATATTCTATGAAATAATGCGCTTAATTACGTGGATATAATCATATAGATAATGTTCAGTTATTTATTTGTAATATATTTAAGTAGTCAGTTAACAAGCAAGAGTGAATGTTCTAGATGTTACAGCGTTTTCACTGGAGTTGTGAGCAATTTAAATGTCGTTGGGAGCGTTTAATAAATGGCGTGACGGGGTCGGGGCGCGCTCTCACGTCGAGGAGAACGGATAGGACACAATGTGATCCTACACGGTACACACCAGTAGGATACAATTAAACCTTTTTTTAACCGCCTCTGTAGTCTGATAACACCACCGGTATCAGATAAAGAGGTTCTGGATTAGATTTGTTTGGGGGTAGAACTTGTTGTCAACTCCGCCTAGCTACCATCATCTTATATGAATCTGTCGAAAAAATACAACAATGTTTTCTGCATTGGTGTATTCCGGCAGTTAAAAGATACGATAGCCGGCTAGTATATAAGGTGGTTGAGGATTCTGGTAGAAGCACAGAATGTATATTAGTACCTTACGGTACAGAAATTTCACTCCCAAGTTTAGGTATGATAAACGCAAGCCTCCGGTCACCGGACTTGTCTCAATAGGCTGGCAGTCGCTCGACTAGTCGCACACGCAGCGAGACGGCAGACAGTTATTGTACTATGAACGCTATACGCAATGCAAGAGGTGGAAATTAGGTTGTTTTCCAGAATAGTAGGTTAATATCTCGGGGATTTTGCGCCGCTTGTATGGAAGAGAGACAGGCCTGGGTAGAAGTGCGATTTCACTTTCAGTCAGCCTTACCATTACGTAATTTAGCCATCATACTACCAGTCGCCCACTACTTGGTCTACGGGTGACTTTTGTTGAAATAGTTCATCAAATACAAACTTTAGCGTTCAAAACCAACAGACAAGAAAACAAAGGTTTCAACAAGTATTGTTATATTTCGGCGTCTTTGTCCTGCCCACAATACGTAACGATCTCTTTTTTAAAATTGACATGTATTGGTGAAACTCTTTTTAAAAATAGTAACGATATCTCATGATATTTTTATCAACCTCGGTGATGCTTCTCGAATGCAATACAGATAGAATGGCATCTTATTTGTATGCAATTCTAGAAATAAAAATCGGGAGATAAGTTAGAAACGCAAGAAACTGTTTGCTCAATATCGACCATTTAAAATCAGAAAGTTGGTATGTACAGAAAATAGATACAAATTCAAATGTTTGGTATAGGTACTCCAAGACAGGAATATTTGCCTTGTCTTTAAGCAGGCAGCACTCCCTACAGGTATTAACATGGCAATCCGCGTACTTTATTAGTAAGCATACTACACCTGGTATCATCTATTACCGATACCAGCCGTATATGACGTTGAAAGTAAAAAAACTCTTGTCCAAAGTTTATTAAGTTACCCTTCTGTTCGTAAGTAGGCGGTCTGTTCGCAATCATTTTGAGCAGGATTGGCGCGTTATTATTGAGCGTCCCTCCAAGCGTTCTACAGCACTGAGAGCTTGAAGCTTATTTTTTTTATTTCTCCGCATAATGTATGTATGTATTTATATGTATTTGATTAATTTTATATTGATAGTCGTGCTCATCTTTAGGCGCCCTGGCAGAATAACAGCGCCTCTTTGCCTCCGTCCAAGTTGGACAGGATGAGACACCCTGTCCAACTTGGATGGAGGCAAATTGCTGAGACAGGGTTTTTATTGACTACACGCATAATTCATGTGCTGTGTATGTCAATAAAATAATTTTCTCTTTCTACAGCTTGTAGCTTCAATACTCAATACTCAATTATTTATTGCATTCCATAATGTACACGAAAGATGGTGAACATAAATAAAAGATCATCATGGACCCTGACGGGCACGCAATAGGGTTTAGAAGAGAGGAGGCGCTAATTAACATTAGATAGCAAAGTTTTACATCCAAAAAAAAAAAAAAAATTAGAAAAAAAAACAATTATGACACAAAGTAGTTTTAGATGACAGATTTTTAAATACCTTTTTTTATTTAATAGTGTCGTTGAAGTATTCATGTAAACTGTAATAGCATTTATTTATAAGATTTTTTTTAATTGGTTTATAAACAAAGAATGTTTACTTTCATTAATTATTAAAGATGGTAATTGATTACATATTTTAATGGACGCATGCAATGTACTATTAGATGTTAATTTTAGTCTGGAACCGGGTAACATTAATTTATTTTGGTATCGCGACGGATATTTAGACGGATTATCTTGTCGTTTTTTATAAAATTCGCTATGCTTACGTACAAATTTGCAAACCTCTAAGATATATAGACAAGGTAGAGGCAGTATTGAATATTTTTTAAAGTATTTTTTATAGCTTGTAGCTTGTATCTTGGAAATATGTTGATTCTAACCTAACTTAGTTTGACAGTAAGCAGGGGCGTCTGTACGCATTCACTTTGAGCAGGTTTGACGCGTTATTGAGCGTCCCTCTCAGCGCGCCGACGACGACAAGGGCCGCTCGAGAGCCCTACAGCACTGAGACATCTGAGAGACTGACAGATTTAATCGGTACCGCTCCCCTTCTATCGGCTTCAGTATAAAATTTTGAAAAGTGATTTGAAGCAATCCGAATAGAAAGGCATTTGCCAGTTAAAATTCTTATTAGATCTTGCCAATTTCGATTTCTCGTAAGAATTGCAAAACGTTTTATTTAGCGATTACAACGTGTTTAGTTCATAAGTCATTATATTTCGTCGTTTCATTCTTTGATATAATTATATACAACGTAGTCCCTTTAACCTACAGGCAACATCGCACGTCTTTAGAGTAAGTCAATCGACTTAAAAAAAAAAAAAAAAAAGACGGGTTGCACTCCGGGAGTGCCGGCAGAAGTGAAAACTTGATTATTAACGTTGAGCATGTTTGATATTTTGGAATGGTTAGGGAATAATTTTGCATATTATTATTAATAAATTATTATTAATAAATAATAATAATAATAATAATAATAATAAATAATAATAATAAATAATAATAATAATAATAATAATAATAATAATAATAATAATAATAGTACCTAACACCCATAACCTACAAAAGACAATATCCGAAAAAATCTCTAAATATGGAGATCTAAAGGAAGAATTAACCCGAATCTGGAAGCAACAAAAAGTTTATATTGTGCCAATAGTTCTTTCTGCAACAGGGGTAGTACCCAATAATCTGCGTCAAAGCCTCAACATCATTGACCTGAAACCTAACATAATTAATATATTACAAAAAGCCGCCATCTTAAACACCTGCAGAATCGTACGGAAGTTCCTACAAATGGATGAATAATCAAACCACATTAAATACACCATTAACTCACCTCACCCTATAATTTACTTGGCCTTGCCCGTAATTATAGGTAAACCAGCGGATGCTGAGAAAAAAAAACTAGAAAATAATAATAATAAACAAATTTATTAAAAGCCTAAACGAAACAGTAGGCCCAGGCATACATTTTCGCCGCGCCGTAGAGAGGGGATAGCTGTCTACTCTCCAACCGTCCTACGCTTTTTCGATCAGGTCACGTGTCCTGACGCGAGTTTAAGATTTTATACCCATTACAGAAAAAGTGCTCAACGCCGCTAAAGAAGTTTTCACTTCAAAAACTTCACATCTGTCACTCAGTTGTCAGTTATTTAGCGCCAAATTTCTCATTTCCTTTTTCGTGCGAGGCAACGAACGCACGCGTCTATGCAAAATGCCGAAACGCAGTACACGATCAACAAGCAAGTAATATTATTACACGATCAAAAAAATTGCACTAAAACAAAACCAAATCGAGATTGACTGCGGGTCAATCGCGATATCCTAATTAGCTGCGGGCTAATTATGGGTCATATACTATGACGTGACGTAGAATTTACCTGCGTTCTAGAATAGACGCACGTAATCTACAATTTATTGTCTGCGGGACAATATAAATACATATTATTGATTATCTTTTTTTTCTAAATCGAGAATCGTTGTTTTAGATTCAATTAACATGGTACAAAACGATACGGAACCGGTGGCTGGTCCGTCAAATCAAATTGATTACACCGAACAAACTTTAGAACAACCCTTGCCCGTGGTCGAGGAATCACCAACAACAAACACACAAGAAATTATTTCTTCAGAAATAACTTTAGATCCACAAATATTGTCAGCTTTGGGTGCGTCTACGTCCGATACACCTGAGTTTGGAGATGCGATCCACGATAGCCTTGCTAATTTATGGACACCATTATTAAAAAAGGGTCTACCAAAAGACCAGAAGGAAAATATTACAAAGGTGAAAGAATACCTAATACCTAGTAATTGTAAGATGTTGCAAGCACCAAAATTAAATGCAGAAATTGCTGCCGCAGTTTCTGACGTCGTGAGGGGACGCGACAAAAAGTTTCTTACCTTTCAATTACAACTCGGTATGGGTACCTCGGCAGTAAATAGAGGAATGGACACATTACTTTCTTCGGACGATAAGATACAAGCTCTTAAATATCTAAGCGACGGTTGTCGCATTTTGGCTGATTTACACCATTCTCTAACAAAGGATAGGATCAAGCTAATTACACCGAGTTTGGAAAAGAATTTCCTGCACGTCATACAAGATTCTGAAAGAGATGACTTCTTATTCGGCAATACATTAGCCGAAAAAATAAAAGCCAGTAAAGCAATCGAACGACAAGGCTCGCAGATAAGGAAAATATTTACAAGTCATAAACCTCCCACAGTCCAGTCGACTGCTAGTCGCCCTGCCCATCAGGGAAACTGGTCAGGCCCGCCTCGGTACCCGTCGAACAGGGGGGGGCGGGCAGGTCAGAGCCACAGAGGACAGAGGCTAGCTCCGCCACCGCGCCGAACTTACCCTCAACCAATTTCGTCCCATGCGAAGAATTACAATCAACCCAGGCCCCGTGCACCGCCACAGTAACACAGGTACATGCTGGCAGAATTAAATATTTTTATGATTGTTGGTCTCATATAACAAACAACATGACTGTATTATCATGGATCCAAAACGGATACTCTATACCTTTTTGCTCGGAAGTGACTCAGACTATCGTACCTAAATCTAAATTTACACCAGAAGAAAGTCAGGAAATGGTTCAGGCTATAAATAAATTAATTGAATTAGGAGCTATTTCACAATGTACCCCATCAGATGACCAGTACATATCTAGAATTTTCCTTGCACCCAAGTCTAATGGTGGTAAACGTTTTATCTTAAATCTAAAACCTTTAAATAAATTTATTGAAAAAACCCATTTCAAGATGGAAGACTACAGAACCGCGTCAAAACTTATACCACAGTGCGGTTATGTAGCAACGATTGACCTGAAAGAGGCCTATCTTTTGATCCAATATGTAAAAAAGATCGTAAATATTTAAGATTTCAGTTCCATGCTCGAAATTCTAACTTATCCACCTATGAATTTACTGCCATGCCTTATGGCCTGTCTGTGGCACCCAGGGTGTTTACTAAAATCATGAGAGAGGTCATGTCCTATTTGAGAAGTCAAGGTCACAAATCCGTAATTTATCTTGACGACGTATTATGCATTGGCGACACGTTTCAAGAATGCTCCAATAATGTACACGAAACTTTAAAGCTTTTGCAATGTTTAGGATTCGTTGTTAATCGCAAAAAAAGTGCGTTAATGCCTTCTCAAGTCTGTACTTTCTTAGGCTTCGTATATGATACACAACATTTCTCGTTATCATTACCTATAGAAAAACGTAGAAATATTGCACAAATGGTCAGAAATTATTCAAAATTACCAAAATGTACAATAAGAGACTTTGCAAAATTGATTGGTGTTCTAATTGCAGCCTGCCCAGCTGTAATATACGGATTCTTATACACAAAAATTTTAGAACGCCAAAAATTTTTGGCTTTACAGAGACATAGTGATAATTACGAAGCAAAATTCACCTTGCCAAGCGTAATTTTGGAAGATCTTAACTGGTGGCGCGATAATGTTTTTACAACATTTTGCCCTATGAGAACTGTAAATTATAATAAAGAAATATTTACAGATGCCTCCCGAACTGGTTGGGGAGCCGTCTGCGAAGGTAAAAAGGTTAACGGGAGATGGAAGGTTTCAGAATTGAAACACCACATCAATTATCTAGAGCTTCTTGCTGCATTCTTAGGACTGAAATCTTTGGCAAAAAATGAATATGACTGTGCAATATTACTAAGGATAGATAATACCACAGCAATAAGTTACATTAATCGTCAAGGTGGAATACAATTTCCACATTTAAATAACCTGACACGTTGCATTTGGCAATGGTGCGAGAGTCGAAAAATTTGGTTACACGCTTCTTATGTGAACACAAAAGATAACTGTGCGGATGCCGAGTCAAGAAAAATCAATCCTGATACGGAATGGGAGCTATCTGCCGAAGCTTATCAGATGATACTAAATAACTTTGGATATCCAGATATCGACCTTTTCGCCTCCCGCAACAATGCCAAATGTGATACATTTGTTTCTTGGAAACCAGACCCAGACGCCTGGGGCGTAGACGCCTTAACTATTAATTGGCGATCATTATTTTTCTATGCCTTTCCACCATTTTCCTTAATATTGAAATGTTTAAGGAAAATAATTGATGATGAAGCTACGGGCATCTTATTTTTCCATACTGGCCGTCTCAGCCGTGGTTTCCATTACTAAAAAGTATACTAGATTCTAATATTTTATTTTTATGCCCGAATAAGTATCTCTTGCAATCCCATTTCAGGGAGCATCACCCTCTGCACTCGAACCTTACCCTGGGTGCCGCGAGGCTCTGCGGGCGGCGTTCACACACCAAGGCGCCCCCCAGGACGCCCTCCACTTAATGCTGGCGTCACTTTCTGACAGTACCATAAAACAGTATAGCGTTACTTTGAAACTTTGGTGGGAGTTTTGTACGATTAATAACGTAAATGTTTTTGAAGGCTCCAGATCTGTAGTGTTGTCCTTTTTAACACAACAATTCAACAAGGGTTGTTCTTATGGCTCTCTTAACAGTCACCGTTCCGCGCTTTCACTGTTCTTAAATAACAACATTGGTTCAGACGAAACCATTAAACGAGTACTAAAAGGTGCGTACAAACTTAACCCAAGTCGCCCAAAATATACCTCAACTTGGGACCCACAAACAGTTCTAAACCACATATCTGATTGGTACCCAAACTTAGAACTGAGCATGGAAAAGATCACTAAAAAATTAGCTATTCTATTAGCACTCTGTACAGCACACAGAGTACAGACTTTTTCATTTATAAAATTAGAAAATATTTCAATTACTCAAGACGGGGTTAAGATAGCCATTATTGATATAATTAAAACTTCGGCCCCTGGCCGCGAACAACCCATATTGTATTTACCGTTCTTTCGCGAGAATATAAATATATGTCCTGCTTCAGTCCTCGTAGATTATATTTTTGTCACAAAAAAATTGAGGACCTCGAACGCAGACAGACTGTTATTAACGTACAAAAAACCCCACAAGCCCGCCAGCACCCAGTCCATAAGCCGCTGGATTAAACAACTATTGGCAGAGAGTGGCGTGGATGTAGAAAAGTTCAGCGCGCATAGCACACGACACGCCTCCACCTCGACCGCACGTGCCGCGGGGCTCAGTGTAGACGTGATTCGGAAAACAGCTGGCTGGACGAGCACATCGACAGCCTTTGCTCGATTCTATAATCGGCCGATTGAGTGCGAAGGAGCCTTCGCAAAAAGCGTAATGTTTCCAACCAATGATTAGTTGACCTATTTTTTGTTGTTATTGCTGATTAGCCTGATTTGTGATAAAATAAATTTAAGTACTTATTTGATGGAAAATTAATACTTAAAATTGTTTTTTTGTTAAGATATTATATTAGAATAAATAAATCGTAATTATAATGGTTATTTACTTTGCTTATGCTATACATTCCTCCACTTTAGAACAAAACATAAGATCTCTAAAAATCTACGTTGTATATAATTATATCAAAGAATGAAACGACGAAATATAATAGATGATCAAACGAACTCCTAAGTGAAGTTCGATCGTTATTATATGAGTCGTTTCATTCGAAGATATAATAACCCTCCCAGCCCCGTAAACCTCAGGCTGAAGACGGAGGTATACAGACCCACTAGTAAAGTTTTGTTCTAGAATATCTCTAAACGAAATGAGAAATTTGGCGCTAAATAACTGACAACTGAGTGACAGATGTGAAGTTTTTTTTTTTTTTTAAGTCGATTGACTTACTCTAAAGACGTGCGATGTTGCCTGTAGGTTAAAGGGACTACGTTGTATATAATTATATCTTCGAATGAAACGATTCATATAATAACGATCGAACTTCACTTAGGAGTTCGTTTGATCATCTATTGATTCTCATTGGCTTCTTTTTTGATATGAATAGTTTTAAGTAGCTGCTGGCATTGATGAAAATGGTCATATACCCATGACCAACGCTCGCCGATCGTTCAAGTTGGAGCGCGCGTTCCTGAAACAATAACAACTTAGCAAATTCTGGGCCTCGACGAACGGGACGCTGGGCGGAGACAGTGCTGCTATCCCAAACACATTTTATAAAAAAAATAAAACCGACTTCAAACGACTAAAAAGCAAAAAATAAGCCTTTTCGAGTCGTTGCCAGCCAAGGTATTCTACTTTGCGGTCCTCTTTTTTTTTTCTTGCCTTGGCTGGCACCGGCTGCTGGCACCAACTGAAGAGATCCCTGAGTTTCTCCAAGATCCCATCATCAGATTCTAACATGACGACAATGGGACCACCTGTGAATAATACGCTTTTGAACAAAAAAAGAATTCAGTCAACTCAAATCAGTCGAGCCGTCTTCGAGTAATCGAGTAACATACTCCTACTTTTTTTGAAGCCTAACACGTAGTAGAACATTCGTTTTCAATATAAGATTCACTATTTAGTAAAATGTAGAAGTACCGAAAATCGACTAGCTGTCTGTCTGTCAAAGTCATGGTTAAATATTTTTATTCTAATAACTAAAGTGATAAGAACTTTCGGATCGTCCAAGTAGTGGAACCACTGGCATACACGACGCTGCTACAAACCGCGGTATCAAAATTAATTAAATTCATATCTCACACTTCACACTTGATACATGGTTTTACATGATAGTTCCTTTGTTGGTTAAAGTGTGGAAATTACTGGAAAGATCTATTGTATTCCGTCGCCCAGTGGTCCTAGTATCTTATTTCCACGACGTTTGAATTAAAGCTACGAGTATTTCATGCAAACCACAAAATGATTGCACATCAAAATTAAACAAGAAAATATACTAGAAAAAATAAATATTTATCACATAAAAAGAGCATTGAAAAATGCAAAATTATAAAAGTTTTAATTAGCTATTACGACTAAATGTTTGTCATTCTGTGAAAGTGGATGTCCTTTTTAATTGTTCAGTGTAAACGAAATTTTTATATTTATTACTGTGTTGTGTCATACTATCTCATCGTGTTGTTGATATTTGTTTTTCTTAATGTAAGTTAACTAAGTTAGTTATGTAATTGGGCGCCGCCCGTGTAACTAATGACAATAAAGAAATAAATAAATAATGCACGCAAAAAGTTTAGCCTACCATCATCTTTATAAACCATCATGTCACATGAACGTTTTGTTTGCGTTTGTTTTTATTGAAGTTGTCAAGTTTTGAAACACTCCGCATTTTGAAGGAGATGTGAAACTGAATATTTTTGTATTTTCACTTATTACTAACTGAACAATACACTTTTATATTGGTATGTTTTCTCTAATATTTTCTACCTGGGTATATATTCTACGTCGTCGTCGTCGTCGTCGTCGTCTCAGCCACATAATACCCACTGCTGGGTATAGGCCTCCCCCAAAAGGGGGGGTTTGCCATAATCGCCACGCTTGGCAGGCGGGTTGGCGATCGCAGTATGGCCAAGTTCGTAGGAGACGCTGCTGCCCATCTCCTGAAGGCTGAGTCCCTTAGTCGCCTTTTACGACACCCACGGGATGAGAGGGGGTAGTGCTATTCTAAGCCGACACTACACAGCTGCAGCAACATATTCTACGTGTGGAAACATAAACTTACCCAATTGTATAATAAAATCTAAACTTTGGTGAAAACTAGAACGCGGATAATTTTCCATGAATGACCGCCCGGGAAATAATCTGCACCTTTCTAGAGATTTTCACCGAATAACACCAATTTTCTCTTATATTGTATTCATTTAGTATGAGGCCGACACCGTGACATGCCGTCACATGTGTCAAGGCTGGTAACTTAATCAAGGTTATTTTCCGTGGTAAAAACGTTATTATTATATTTCATACAACAAGGCACTTTTTTTATTCGACGTATTCAGTTCTACAAAGGTAACGCCGGGGCTAGACTAAATCATCGAAACGTTTCCGCTTATGGCGGAGGTCCGGAGGTCACCTTCGTTTCATAGAATTTAAAATTAATGCTCGATGAAAGTTTGCACGATGTGAAATATATGGGGCGCTCCGAAGGTATCGGAAATGAGACATGCCTCATAGCCTTTCTCGGGACTTTTCGATTATCCATCGCACGTTTGATATTAAATTAACTTTTACAGCAGATATTTCCATATTGAAGGGACTACCTCTTTCCAATTTGTCATCACAGCAATAGCAGTCAAAACAGAACTGTACCACAGATTACTAATAATAAACTATATGTGGTTACTAATGATAACATGTTAATTACTTTAATAATGCTGGTTACAGACGTCAGTATTCAATGGCGTGGCTGGGGGCTTGAGTAAAACGCAAGACGATTTTGTTTAATTCGACGATGACATTTTTAGATTTGCTAGCACGACAACGGTGAAAGAACAATAGAGTATCTCTTGCTCATAACCTGAAGTCTGTAAGGTTAAGTTGATTTATATTAGGTGACGGTAGAATCAATAGTAGTACCGTCTAGCCTCATATCAGTCTTTGTAGCTGACGCTAAATCTCTAAACAAATAAACTGTTTGTTGTATGATTTTAAACTTTCACGTTTCATTATACTAATAGTTCAGAGCAACGGGACCCAAACGCAACATTTATTATGAAGTACATATATGTACTTACAGCTTGAGGTTTCGGCTGTGTTGCTACAGCCGTGGTCACAAGCAGACTGGTGGTGCGCGGCGTCGTCTGTTCGGGAGGGCTTGAAGATCTTCTGCCACCCTCGAATTGACACTTATTCATTTTTATTATGTTAGTGATGTCATTGCGGCACACAACACTGAAAGTATCGGGGTTTGTTTTGATCGGCAAATCTCGCGGCTTTAGAGGCGAAACGTCAAGCTGTATGTACATATTTACTATACTTTATACGCGTTTGACTCCCGTTGCTCTGAACTATTAAACTAGTTTCTGTTGTTATGTGATTTTTTATAATTTCAGGAGAGAGCACGCACCGGTTCGCCGGGTGATTTCAATTACTTCTGATTGTAATGTAAGTAAATTTTAAAAGGTAACGGAAAGTTTTGGTAAAGCTAGAAACAAAAGGCAAGTTCGTTATGATTTCAAACGTAAACAAAATGTCTGAAACGAACCGGTCACTGCACTCGAGTTACGAGCGAGTTGGGTCATGTTGCAGCCAGTTCTCGCGTTTCAGGCGACTGTCAAAGGCTTACGCAGAAGTTGGTACATTTCGGAACACCAGCGTTATTAAATATGGAAATATGCATAACTAATATTGTTCTATAGACGTTCACTTTATTTGATAACTTTGATCAAGCTATCAAATCACTTCTGTATTCATATTTAAATTACGGTTGAATAAAATGTATTTTAATCATTAAAAGACAACAATCGGTCAATTATGTTCCACTGAAGTCGTATTACATAATAAATAATAGTACATTATTGCAAAGGCCGTGAAATAGGCAATTGCAGGTCGAGTATGAGTTTGAAGGCAGAGCCGTAGGCGAGGACTTTACTAATACGAGACAGGCAATTGCCATTTCCGTGGAGGCATATATGTATAGTGCTTTTCTCAAAAGAATGCAGGGAAATAAAACATACTTTTTATATTATACATTTAATAATTACTAAAAGAAAATCAAATTCATTGCAGGAGCGTCTTTTTGAATTTGGAACATTACAGCGCTCCAGCAATGTTGTATGAAACGGCGTGCTGGAGTTGTTGTAATGTTCCAAATTCAAAAAACGGTCCTGCAATGGATTTGATTTTCTTTGGCCGTAAATTCGATACTTCGCGTGTTCTTTTTTCGAAAATAATGACAACATTTCCATGCATGTTTGAGAAATAGTACATTATTGCAAAGGCCGTGAAATAGGCAATTGCAGGTCGAGTATGAGTTTGAAGGCCGAGCCGTAGGCGAGGACTTCACTAATACGAGACAGGAAATTGCCATTTCCGCCGAGGCATATATAGTGCTTTTCTCAAAAGAATGCAGGGAAATAAAACATACTTTTTATATTATACATTTAATAATTACTAAAAGAAAATCAAATTCATTGCAGGAGCGCCTTTTGGAATTTGGAACATTACAGCGCTCCAGCAATGTTGTATGAAACGGCGTGCTGGAGTTGTTAAATACTCTTTGTAATGTTCCAAATTAAAAAAAACGTTCCTGCAATGGATTTGATTTTCTTTGTCCGTAAATTATATACTTCGCGTGCTCTTTTTTCGAAAATAATGACAACATTTCCATGCATGTTTGAGAAAATTATATTTTTACGACATTCAGTAATCCTGCCTGGCCCCGTGACTTTATAATTTTGCCTCGTGCATTTTAGAATGTTGTGGCAGAAAGTAGATAAACCAAAATACCCTTACATTTTGATAATATGAGATTATAAAGATGTGGACCAGTTCGGACGCCATGGGCTCACTTGCGTCAAGAGCGCCGGTCGCGCCTATCGGCATGGTGCGATGAACGATATAGTTAAGCGTGCCGCACTGTTTCGATCCCATCATCTCTGGAACCTTGTGGTTTATTCAGGGATGATGGTAAAAGACCCGATGGTGCGACCTTAGTGCCCTGGTGCTTGGGGCGTACCCTTGGTATGGGATGCAACCTGTGTAGACACTTTAAGTCCTTCCCATATACGTGGTACGTCCTCAAGCTCAATTCCTCCAGCGCCGCAAGTATGCGTCGCTCTCAGTAAGCCACGAGTTTGCGGCGCTTGCAGTAGAGACATTGGGCCCTTGGTCGTCGAACACAAAAACGTTTATGAAAGTTATTTCCACAAGACTGGTCCACGCTTCAGGAGACCTGAGCACTGATGCCTATCTTGCCCAGCGGCTGAGTATTTAGCGGGGCAACAGCGCCAGTTTTCTCGGCTGAAGTTGGACGGCGGAAGACTATGCCACGCGGCTGCGAGTTGGACAGCGTTTCCTTGTTATAGTTAGTATGAGGTAGTGTAGTATGTATATATGTTTATCATTAATTAATTTGTATAGATAAATAGAGTTATTTAGCTGTTGAATTAATATAATTGATTATTGTTAATTTGATCTGTAAATGTAAATGTGTGAGTTTGAATATAAGAAGAAATCTTGTAGATTATAGATATGCTCACTATTTGGTTGGTGGTAGAACTTGTTGTAAGTCCGCCTGTCTAGCTATCACTATCTTATCTACGCTAACGCCATAACAACAATGTTTTCAGCATTGTTGTGTTCCAGCAGTTAGAGATAAGATTGCCAGTTCCTCAGTAGTTGAGGATTTCGGGTGAAGTGCGATTCCACCTTTTAGCCTTATCAATATTTAACGTCAGGGCTTAAAGTGTATCGTCGTTGTTGATAAAAATAACTATTTACTTATTTACCGACTCCCAAAAAAAGAGGAAGTTCTCGATTCGATTGATTTTTTCTATGTATTTACAGTACACCGATTATGCCAAGATTTTTGATCCGATTTGATTCTTTGCTTTTTTGTTTGATGCGGAATACCTAGTTGTAATTTAGTCCCAAAAAAAATGGTTCAAGTTGGCTCAGTATTTTAAGCATTTTTGTTAATTTGGACGATGTAATTTTCACGATACTTTTTGTTTATAATGTACTTACATGAAACCTAGACTAATCTAGAAAAAACCTTATTTGTTTACAAAACAACCTATTACAAACACTAAAAAGTAAAAAATACAAGAATAGCTCAAAATGGCTTGGCTGGCACCGACTCCAAAAGGTGGTTTATGCTTTTTAGTTTTTGAAGTCGATTTTTTTACCGTAGTTTTTTTCTTTCTCTTATAGAAAGCTACACTGTCTCTGACCATGAGAGATCCCTGATCCACGAAAGCATTTAATTCGAACAAAATATCCGGTGATAGCTACGAGTAGTTCGACTAACAAAACACAAATCTCCACAGCTTATACACAAATATTAAGTGGGGTTACAACCCAGATTAGGAAACTTGCAGGTACAAAGTTGGCGAAGTAATTAATCAAATCGTATCGAAGTGGTCAGCGGGCGCCGGACGCGATTAATCAAATACAGACTCTGACGGGTATTACGAGCCAATATGCGAACTATACCCATTTCGTTACTAACCCAATGGCCAAGTCTGTACTACCACTGAATTATAAGCTTTTTTTATGAACGACGGTAAGACTCTTCGCCTTCATCATACCTGCGGGCCTACCGCCATCTCTTAAAAACCATCATAACAACGTTATGTTTTTATTGAAGTTGTCATTTTGACACACTTTACACTTTGGAGGCGATGATTGAGCGAAGGTGTCACAAAATTTCCGTCAAAAAGCAAGCTTACTTTAAGAGCTTCGTAGTATGAAATAGCTTGGTAAGATTGAAACAATACTGCGTTAAGAGATGGTAGGCTCCCCTGATGTTAAGTATTGATAAGTTTGAAAATGGAATCGATCCTCTCCCGGAATTCTCAGCCACTGAGGAACTGGCTATCTTATATCTAACTGCCGGAACACAACAATGCTGAAAACATTGTTGTTATGGCGTCAGACTTAGATAAGATGGTGGTAGCTAGCCAGGCGGATTTACAACGAGTCCTGCCACCAACCAAACCGAATACAATATGTACCCCCACTGGGAATCGCACCTGAGACCCCTGGGTCTGATACCGGTGGTTGTACTACTAGACCGCAGAGGTTCTAGCGGCCGCCCGCGCTTTCACTCGCGTGGTTCCCGTTCCCGTGGGAATATTGGAATAAAAAGTATCCTATGTTTTAATGGCTTTTCCTCTCGGGTTATCTTAGCTTTATAATTTAATTGGCACATACATAATCACACACACACACATTCTGCAAAATTCTGCATTATAATAATGTTTTAGCTGTTAAGTTTTTATCTCTTTTTATTTTTATTTACTTACACATAGGCTTACAAACACAAAAAATTAGGAGCACAATGTATCCTTTTGCGGGGGTGGGCTGGTGACCTGTGTAACCGGTTTTCTAAACCTATTACAGGTACCAGCTTCTCACACTTCAGGTCATTATCGTACTCAAGTATTTTGTTACATTTTAGACATAAGTAACCTATTGTGTGATGATGGAATAAATGAATTTTTATTATTATTTATTATTATTATTATTAATCCAGGCTATCTACTATCTGTGTGCCAAATTTTAATCAAATCGGTTCAGTAGTTTTTGCGTGAAAGAGTAACAAACAAAAAAAAACTAACAAGCTTTCGCGTTTATAATATTAGTAGGATGCCTCCTTTAATCGTTCATCAGATCACGCATTTTGAAAGGTATTGAATGAACGAAATTGAACTGTCTAAGCTAAGTGACAGACGAAAATATAATTCAAATGTATGGAGGGAGTTTTACCCGAGTTCTTCTCGCAAGAACACGTGTTGTGAGACTCCATTTTTAACTTAAAATTCAGTACAATTTATATAAATACAAAAAATATTTACTTGACATTGGCAAAATTCGCGAATTTAATCGCGAGCACGCCATTAATTAAGAAAGAAGAAGAAGAAATGTATGGAGAAGTGTCTAATGAAATGTCATTTAAAACGTCATTCATTCCGAAAGGGATTGTGACTATAAGTTACACAACTCCATAAATCTCTATTACAATCACAATACCTTTGAAAGAGATGGTGATAGATTTTGAAATTAGACAATTACAATTACAGACTTTACCTGGCGGAAATTGTTCAAATATAACAATTTCCGCCAGGTAAAGTCTGATTCAAATGCGGAAGTAGAAATAGAAATATTTATTTGCTCTTAAACATGGTATGATATAAACGGATCTTAAATAGTTAAAACATTGTTCATCATGTTTTGCCAGTTGCCAGGCATGCAAAAATTTATTTAATTTAATTGTCGTAATATGTAAGCTAGATATATTTATTTTCATACTTATGGAATACAAATCACTTTGACGACTGTCTTTATCAGCCAATGATAAATGTAAGCATCCAGATTACCATGTCAAAATCTTTACAGACGGATTCACAATTAGGTTTGGGTCTACAAAATTAACGAATAAAATATGTTACGCTTCCCCTTCAATTTATATTCAGTTGGCCGAGATCGGATAACAACGGGGCAGCGGAGATAAACAATTTTTCTAGGAAAAACCCAGCGAGCCGTGAAAACGTCTATCGGCCCTCGAATAAATCGAACCCGTGACACTAAGGGCCTAGGGGCTACAGCGACTGAGTAATTAGGTCGTAAGTCTATTGTTGTTGTAACTTGTTCTATTAGCTTGCAACACTTTTTATAGCTCCTTATTTTTTTCTTATTTTAATGTAAACATGTGTTGTTTTTAACTACAATCACGCAATTTGTTACCTTAATTTTTTTCAGATTCTTGATTCAATCGTCTCATAAGACTTCAAACAAACAACGGGTTGCATTCCGGGAGTGCCGACAAAAGTGAAAACCGCTTAAACGAAATAGCAGGAACAGGCATATATTTTCGTCGCGCGGTAAAAAGAGAGGATATTACTTCCTCTCCTACGCCGCGCCGCCGCCGCGGCGGTCTACTCTCCCTCCGCCTTACGAATTTCGATCAGGGTCACGTGTCCTGTCGCGACTTTAACATTTTTTACCCATCCCAAAAAATTAAAACTCTGACGTGCACAACGCCGCTAAAGAAGTTTTCACTTCATCAAGGTAGATCAGTTAATATTTACAGTTCCTATGTTTAATATTATCATTATCAATCTACAAAAATACTGTGAAAATAACATGAACATTAATACAATACCGTATCACATGACGTCTATCATAAGATTACCATCCAGATAGAGGTCTGCGAAGCTTCGCGGCGATCTGTCCGCGTTAGGGCGAGATTTGGCCGCTATATTTAGACAACGACCGTCGGCGGTCGTGTGTGCTGTGGCTTATATGTGTTCACTCACCTATGCTCGACTCGACCACTTTCATCCCCAAAAAACTGCCCTTGAAATAACTAACTTTGTAACAAATAATTTGTTGATTCACTGTTTGGTAGAATACACAGAGTTCTTTTTCAAAACAGCCAAAGAGTACGTCGTTGTTTACAGAAATAAGACAAGAAGAATACACAACAGATAATAACAACAACATTTTGGCAACAACATGTTCCATTGTAAATGTTGTTGTTTCTGTTAAAGCTGATAAGTTTCTTGCGGCCGTTCTTCTTATCAGTTAAAAGATGTCCTGAATGACTGGTAGGGACTATTCGAAAGAACTTATCTATAAGTCTATTTGAATAAAAATCTTTGACTTTGACTTTGTCCCTCACAATTTTCATTCAGTTCGGAAAACGTCCTATAGCTATTTGGAAAGTACCTCTGTCCAAGAGTTTCAAAATAGATTCACACCAAGACTAAAAATAGACGATGAAAATTAAATGTAATGACGCTGAAGGTCCCACGACCCTAGGAAATTATGTAGTAAGCGGATAAATCTGTTTGCCGCGTGCCGTGTGCGTGCCGCATAAATCGGCGTCATTTAGGTACTACGAGCGGAACCTTCACTCAGTGACACACTCACTGTGTCAGCTGATTATTAACTAAGGGTAAAATTCGCTGTAAGGATATAAGCGACGACACAACAAGCTTAACTTAAAAAATATAAGCTAGATTTAAAGCAAAAAAAAATACAAACTAGGTCTAAATTAGTGTTGCTTTTTTGTTAAGAAACATCCCTATAGTTTTAATTTTAAAAATACAGATACCTGTAGATTAGCGAGACACCATGGTAAGTTGACGTTACCCAAAATGTAAACAATGTATTATATATTAAATGGATTTTTTATCCTAAATGCAGTTTTTTTTAATAAGTTACCAAAATCAATAAGGAAAAAAATGCAAATATGGCTAACAGGGAAATGATTTTATTCAATTGAGGAGTATTTTAATTGAAAAATTGACATAAAATGAATTATTATTATTATTAATGACACAAATGATATACAGTTTTATTATTTATTTGCAATTATTTACCCATTAATCATTCTTTTTTATTTTATAGTGACATTTCACATGCCCTTTGTTTGGTAAAACGGAAGATCAACATTGTACACGGCCATCTGTAAGTATATAATGATTTGATTAGATTTTTCTAAATCTGTTACATTCAAAATCAAAAAATCGAAATCAATATCATTTATCCAGTCTAGGCTGTTACAAGCACATAAGAACGTCAAAGAAGCTACGCCATCGGTTCACGAACCCTACGGCGCGGGAGACCTTGTAACGAGAAGAACCGGCAAGAAACTCGTCAAGGGTTTTCTCCCTGTTTTATTTCATACAGAGTCGTCAAAATAAAAATTGACCTTTTTCATCACTAAAAAAAATACTAAATTAATAGTAGTTTGTTACACAAGGAACGTAAGGGAGCTATTACAGAACAAGATCCAATTTGGCGCCTGTGCGAGCGCAGCTCGCAAAGGGCGCTAAAGAATCGAGTGCACCCGAGATATTTAGACGCCCGAGCGAGCGATGCGAGCGCGGGCGAATATAGTTCGAGGTTGTAATAGCTACTTACAACCGAGGTAAGCATTCTACTTTACATCATTCATGCGAGGTAAATAAAACATTTGTACGATATCTTCGGCTTCAAGATGACAGAAATCAGGCGTCCCGACCAGTTCTTCATCGGATGAAGTACTTGACATGATGAACTAACACTTTTAACTAGCAAAAACTTATAATTATATACTTATTTTAAATTTTAATACAGTCGTCGCAAGTGAACTAGCATTTAATTCAAATGAATTGCCGCCATTTTCATTGTTTGGTTACAGTAAAAAGTTTTCTTATCATTTTATAAAAAAAAAATGACCTAAGAGTTTTGCATAGCTTGAACTGAAATGAAATGCCACCATTTTCATTGATTTTTTTTTTTCAGTAAAAAGTTTCGTCATTTTATAAGAAAAGAGATTGGTTCACCAAGGAGTTTTACATGCTTAAATGGTAAAGTGTACTTTACAATTCAAGCATTCACCCTATGCTTGATTTGTAAAGTGATTTGAAAATGGAACGTTCTATCTAAACAATGCACTGTGTTGCACATGCCAACTAACAGCCGTTCCCAATAACCTATCATTAGTAACAGATAGGGTTACTATAGTTTGGTTGCTTAGTTATTTCTGTTAAATTACAGGAAATAACAAAGATTGCCTAGCAACTGAACCACAGTTGGCATATCTCTTACTGAGGGTAGATTATTGGGAATGGCCGTTACACAGCCTCTAACCATATCTAGTAAATCCTAGTTACCGAGCAGTATGATGTAAAAGTACATTTTATGGTTATCCTAACCGTAAACAATTTCCAACTCGCAAGGAAGGACACATTATAACATTTGTTGCGTTACAATGTTACTGTACTGCAAGATGTGACGTACATATAGGTCATTAGCAATTTATTTTAGATTAAAATATTTAGGTTCTAAGCACAACGTTAAGACAAGCAGACTGAAGTAGACCCATTTCCGCTAGCGGCACCCAAAACGTCAAACATATATCAATATTAACAGAAAGATAAAATCCTTTATTCGACATTTGCTAGCAGGACAGGACGCGGGGTCCAGAGAACAGTGGAATATCTACTATGTCTCAACTTGGACCTGGGGGGTAATTCTCACGCCGAGATATGTCGAATTCGACATTTTTCAAACCATAATTTCTTTTTTAAATAGGAAAGTAAAATCATTACTACGGTCAAAATACTTTAGTTTCAGTGATCTTCGACAATCCTGTAATGTTCAAGATTGTTTTCAGTGTGTTTTAAATATAGATTTATGGCTCTAAAAAATGTCGAATACAAGATGTCGAAGGCGCGAGAATAGCCCCCAAGAGGTTTTAAAGTTATTATTTAGAACAGACAACAATTAAAAATACAAACTTCGCATTTAGAAACTTTAACAAAAATGTTGTGTGTGACTCATTACTCTTTAGGATAGGTACAGACGGGGAACTTCCCGGTTGACCAGTAGAGACCTGTTTGGTGCAGGGGTACTAACCCCGCCTTCTGCGCCAGAGGTCTCGGGTTCGATCCCCGGACAAGACAAATATTTGTGTGTATGAACATGTCTTTTTGTCTTGGTCTGGGTGTTTGATATGTAAATTATGTATATATTTACAAAAAAAAGTATTTAAGTATGTTTATCCGCTGAACAAAACACAAGTTTTTCATGAAACTTACTGGGCTAGATAATTGGTGTGATTGTATAGAAATATTTATTTATATCACAAATAATAGAACATTAGCAGGTATTTCATTTGAATAATAAAATATTTCCTTAACCTTAGTACTTTTCGAGAAAACGTTGTCCAAAAAAATTCTACTCGTCAGCCGGGACCCTGATTGTACGTGACAGTTTTCGTACAATATAAGTACCATAGGACATGGCCTCCAACTATTATGAACACGAAAGAATCTTCGCCTGCAGATGCACGTCGCAAAAGCGGACAACAAAAGAGTGAAGCGGGCAAAGTTGGCCGCCTGAAAGGGGCGTTTCCGCGGACTCTGTAGGGCTCCCAAATGAAACAGGGCGTAGCTTTTAAGATATCGTTCGTGGAAATGTGCACTTCAAAGATAACTGACAACCAAACAACATATTTTTACATTTACATTTTTTTTTAACAACGGGGAGAGTTTCGAGCGCTTTTCAGACTACGCTATAATATAATAGCATATAGCTTATAGCTCATAGCACAACGATATCGCTCACCATACGCTTACTTAGATAGCGTATAGTAAGCCAATAATATATGTTATAGCTAAGTGTGAACGTGTTCTAAGTAAATGTATGGTGAACTATAAAGTCTATGCTATTATATTATAGCGTAATCTAAAAAGCACTTTAGCCTTTATCATATCTGATGAACTAAAGAAAATGTTAATATGAAGTAAAGTAAAAATCTAATATAAAGTATTTACCAGAAAAAATATATTAAAACGTGATTTTTTCTACTACTTCATAAATGCGAAAGTTGTTTGTTCCTCTTTCACGCAAAAACTACTGAACGGATTTGGTATTAATTTGGTATGCAAGTACTTCAAGTAGGTAGTGGACTAACACTTAGACTACTTTTTATCTCGATGTTCCGACGGGAAACGGAAACACGCGGGTGAAACCGCAAGCGGCCGCTAGTATGTCATAAAGTAAGATAAAATTAGATTATTAATGTAACTTACACATTACGCACTTGGAAGCGATATCCTTTGTGCTAAAGTTCGTTGCTTGGATTGGTCCCCGAGTGAAACAAATGTTATTGTGACAGTGACGCAATTTGTGATTGTTCCATATCTGGTTGTAATTATGTATTCCAGTATACCCACCTACATTAAAAATATCGTGGTTCATTCTGATACCCCTAAAACGATTGCTTAATATACTTACCATAAAGTCTGATATCTATCTATATTAGGTTACAAACAAAACATTATACACGTACGAATATATCGCTTCTGCCATCCCTAACCTTTCTGGAAATAGAAAAGGCAGTGGAGCGACCCTTTTACAAATGATACAGGACGATGCTCATCGCCCGAATCTCCGAAACAAAGCGTCGTAATTCTTCCATAAATACATAAGCACAGATTATTCAATTACAACTAAAATAAATTACGGAAGAGGTTTCAAAGTAATGACAAGATTAACCCGTTTTTTGTTGTTTGACCATGGGGCCTACTGTTATCTTTTAATCCATCATGTCATAGGAACGTTTTGTTTGCATTTTGTTTTCAATACTCTTTAAATTCGTACCACGTTCGTAAGTTTCTTCAGAAACTATCTCAGTTCCATAAACTTCTATAATTATTGTTCCTACGAACAAATTCATCATCATCATCATCAGCCTGTGGACGTCCACTGCTGGACATAAGCCTCTCCTAGCTCACGCCTATTATGGCGTTCATAGGAAGATTTAGCCTACTGCTACCACGCTGGCCAGACGGGTTGGTAGAGGGTTTGTTTTAAGTTTTCCTTCTCTCGCACAGGTGTTCAATGCGTCGAGCCTCTTAGTAGACTCTTACGACATCCCAGGCATGTAAGGGAGTGGTGACACTTTTATTCTTAGGCCGTCACCACACGACACCAACGAACAAATTGAAGTTATCAAATTTTAACAGAATTTGCACTTTGAAGGCACAAAATTTCAGTCGGAAAATAAGCTTATTTTAGGAGGATCGTGGTACGAAATCCCATTGGTATGAAATACCATTGGTATGATTTAAACAGTACTGCGCTAAGAGATGGCGGTAGATAAGCCACATGAACACCAATTGCATTTGTTACTAACTACCAAAGGGGGTCAATTCTGTCAACCTTTAGTTTCAATCGTGTTTCATTTGTATTTTTTTACAGTGTGGTAACAAGAAGTGTGTGTAAAACAACACGTACCTAACAGAATTGACGCCAAGATAGTCACGTGGATCAAACAAAACCCATATTTTTTCGTTTTTAGTAATTTTAAAAGTACTACCACGTACCGGTGGAAACAGACAAATAAATAATTCCCTCCAATAAAGTTTTATGATGAGCTGATGTAATATGCAAAATAATCAGAGTTGTTTGCGAAACAAGAGATATACGCGGCGTATTGACAGACGGCACAACGTATGCATGAGCTGTTGGCATGCATGAGAAGAATTCCAGTTAACTGCCACGGCTCCCGGCGCGATCGTAAACTGAAATCAAATCGGACTCGCGCGCCGGTACTTTTGTTCACTGGCAAAGTTCAAATTCGAGGTCGTTTACCGACCTCGGATATTATTTTACTTATTCTAAGTGATAGTGTACTCATTACCATCACTAAGAGGCGAAAGGTGGCATACTTAGACCACGTGCTCAGGCATGAGCGCTACAACCTTCTTCAACTCATGATGATGTGTAAGATTATGGGGAAACGACGCGTCGGTAGAAGAAAGAAATCGTGGCTCCGTAATATTAGAGAATGGACCGTAATCGCCAGCGTAATGCACCTGTTACGCTTGGCAAGAAATCGGAAAAACTATGCGGAGCTGACAGCCAAACTTCAGTAGTGGAGAGGCACCGCAAGAAGAAGTGACAGGGTGAGAAATGGTTCTTACTTGATTTTACAATGATAGCTCGCGTAAAATTGAACACTAAAAAAAGTCATAAATTATATGACTTTTTTTTAAATTGTAACTCCATACCTTTCTACCAGATTTTCTAAAGGTATTTCATATTGACGGGGTTACTTGCTTGTTACGTAAACAAATTAGCAAAAGTTGTGTCAAGACTCAAGAGGGTCTACTACGAACGACAGAGTACGATAGGCGAACGATTTTTTTCATAAGATTTAACTACTAAATATTGAATTTTTATGTTGATGATGTCCTCCTCGTCCTATCCGTCGACGGCGATCCTCAGGCTTAATAGTTATCTATCGTATGCTGGAATGTGACTCTCAACGCCTAACATAGTTCTAAAGTTGTAATTACAGCTATCGCAACTCGCAATAGAGGCACATATTGCTAAATAGTTTAGTAGAAAGCTGTCCGATGTTATAATAGTGTAGTGACCTGTTCGGACAGGATATCTTAAAATATCATTAATTGGCGTACATATCATGCAAACAAAACCTTATTCTCATGTTGTTAAAAACTCGTAACTAAACGAACTTTTGTACGATTTCCTTGTTTGGTTTTCGGAGTAGACCCACCAAGCTCAATCACGCAACTGAACAAACTCGAACAACTTGCGCCTGGTTAATAAGCCGATGAAACCGCGACGCGACGCCAAAGTCGCCGACAGCTGCAGCTTACGTTATTAGCGATAGCGAACACAACAACAACACGACAATTGCCTTGGTGCCGTCTAATCAAAACATTGGTACATAAACATGTATATGTTGTGTGAAATTGTGATAATATCGTACTAGTTACATTGAAAACATACCTAATGATCAGCTTTATCAAAAGCATATTACAAATATTTGTCTCTGAGTCAAACTCAAATCTGTATAATATTTTAAATGAAGGACTATCTCAGGCCCCGAGTTAAGAGACACAATAAATATTCCATTGTTCTCTGGACACCGGTGATCTGACGGTGTGAAGTAAATGAAGAATACATTCCCAAACAATCAAAAACTCTATAATTTATGTTCAAATTATGAAACCGTTGAAACATTTGAAATGAAATAGTAAAGTATTATTCTACAATTAAGTGAAATAGTTCAAGGAAAGCTTCTCGACTGTAAATTAAAGCAATTTATCTTCTATTCTTTAGAATGCTGGCTAAATTGCGCATCCGTGTGTTTCATTCCGACTAGTCCTTAAAGTCGTGTAATAATTTATTTGTACTGTTTGCTTCGTAACGCATGATAATGTTACAGTCAAAACTCATTTGAGGGGGCCTACCGCCATTTTTTAGAGACCATCATGTCTTAAGGACGTTTTGTTTTCCTTTTGTTTCAATGGTGTTTAAATTCGTACCGCGAACTTTATAAAGTATTTTTTTTTATTCCTGCCCAATGACACAACCATTGAGATATATCTATGGAGATGAAATTTCACAAAAAAGAACGTGCCTACCTGCACTTGATGGTACTTTGTAATGACGGACTTGACTAGGCAGCTCCTGAACATTCGCATGAAAAATATCGACATCCAAATACTTATAATATATTTTAATAATTAAATGTAAGTTTTATAAACAACTATCTCAGATACATGTACCTACATATTTATTCATTGTTCCTACCAACGAACGAATTGAAGTTGTCATACAGGTCCTGGCACGAAAAACTTTTGAGTATATATCGAAAAGGGATCGTCAACAATTTGTATGACGTATTGAACAGCGTTTCTACCGGGCGTAAACGGAACTACATGTTCGAAATAAGTTTTGTCTGTAATAATAGTAAAATCGTCGCATCGCTACTACGGTCGCATCCAATGTAATTACGTCGGCACAAAGTTAGCGATGATCGCGCTCGGGACCTCTTGATTTGTTTGCGAACAACGACGCGCTCTGCTGCCGGACAAAGTCACAAGTAGTCACTGACTTTGCATACAACATTGCAGTAACTATGACATCGAATATTTCGTTACATTTTAGTATTGCTTTCTGAAAAGTCTACTTACAACGACGTGGACGGTTGTTTTTTTTTAAGTGGAAACTTCTTTATTGGCGTTGTGCACATCAGAGTTTAAAATTTTTGGGATGGGTAAAAATGTTAAAGTCGCGTCAGGACACGTGACCCTGATCGATAATTCGTAAGACCATTTACCGTTGACCTATTTCAAATCACATAAAGTCTCACACTTGAAACATCTACGTATATTAGTTAAAAAAATCATTATATAAAGATCTCTCATTACTACCAACTTTCGTATTGATGCCACTTCAGTTTTAATTTCAAGAAAGGAATATTCCTTTCTTTCATTACAACACCATCTAGATATAGTTGCCAATAAGTTTTTGATACTCGATGACATTGAGTTGGTGCCTTGAGAGAGAATTTGAGTTTCATACTACGGTACCAGATGGCGTTTATATTGTAAATTCATTACTCATAAATAACTATTGTATATGTAATTAAATTAATTATTTCAAAGTTTTTATTATTTGTTATTATTTTAAGCGCTTTTCACTTCTGCCGGCACTCCCGGATTGCACACCCGTTGTTTTTGTTTATTAAAGTTTTATTAATTACTGTCAATTACAGTCTTAAGCATTTATAAACAACGTGTTGTAATCACAAAGTAATCACGTTTTAAGTACCTACAATAATTACTAGTTCTTGTTTGTGGCTTCGTCTGTGGCACAGTAAGTTACCTGAGTATTACCTCAGTTTCTTCTAATACCAGTCGATTGTGCCCCCAGTTAAAGCCACATGGGTTAAATAAAAGTATCTGATGTCCTATTCCGGTTATGGTTTATCTGTATGCAAAATTTAATCTGATTCCGTTCGTTTGTACGGAAAATTAAATTAAATTGTGTGTGATCTAATAACAGCAAACAAAAAACCTTCACCATTAATAATAGGTAGGTCTGTATTAGAGGATATATGTTGATGATATGATGATATCTGCAAAATTGAAGTTCGGAAATTACCAGGAACTCTATTTTTTAATCACTCGTCGCGCAAGTGGCGAGGAGAACGAGGAGGCGATCAAGCGATTAGCGACCATGTACGCGTAGACATAGCACGCTTTTCGCTTTGCCCCTCGCGAGCTCTCGTTGCGAGGCGGTACTATAGATGAAAAGCGAAGCTATGTATGTACGGGTAAGGTTGCTTTTACGGAATACGGAAATACAAACGTCGCACGAAAATCAGTAGAATCCTCGAGACGAGTGAATCAAAAATAGAGCTCCAGGTGCTCTATTTTTTAATCGCTTGTATGACATAGTGTTGGAGCATGTGACTTAAGTCACGCGCCGCTAGCTTTAATTTCGCTCGACTGCAACGATTCAGTGGGGCGCTTGTTGCGGTAGAGTGATTAAAAAATATGGAAATTCACATGTCGAGAAAAGTAGCGATCGATGCGAAACGAGTGAATCAAAAATAGATCTTCAGAGTTACTTCACATTTACATAGTTTGAATCGTTATTATTCTAAAAGCTCATGGTTTTGCAACATGTGTGAAATGTCTTTGAATTTGTTATTCTACTCTCTCTACTGCATTGCATAAGAACCCAGGACGCTCCGGGGTGATTCATGGCCGTCGGAAAACGCCGCCCGTCACGCCACTATTGAAATTTTCACCAAAATGCTACATTTGCTACCATTTCGCTACGTTCAAATCTAAATTCACGTATCTCTTGTTTCAGTGGTACAGTTAAACTAATTTGAAAATAATTGAATGTTTCGTTTCAGTATTTGCTATTATAAAGTACTTTTGCCTCTGACTACACTCTTTTCTTTCCATGACTATGTTATCTGATTAAAAGTGAAAAACTAAGTATTGTAAGAACTTAAGAAGAGAAGTTTTTAAACTCAAACCTTAATTTAAAAAATCTTTACCTATTATTATCTGTATAATGTGTACCAACAGTTGAAAGAGAATTAAACCTAAAATGTATCTCTTTGTAAATTTTTCTGTTCTTTTTACTTTCTTTTCATACTCATATGAATATCTCTGTAAACACGGCTATGAATTTATAATATTTTACAAGCCCCTGCAACTGCAAATAATTAGTCCTGTTTAAATATATCTTCAAAATACATGCATACATTTTGTGTGCTTTTATTTTGGTTAACCGGCTGCAATCTTCTTTGTTTTACGAAATATAAAGCCCGTTACACACTCGTTGGAGTATACGATTTAGTATATGCTTTTTTTTTCTATCAGATAAAATTCTGTACCATTCTTATATTCATTTATTTATATGCAAAGTAAGGACACAATACAGTTTACAATCAAAGCATAAACTTAAAGTAACAAAACATTCTAGGAGCTAGATTGCAAACCAAAACTTTGAGACCTGATCATGATCTTAAGGTACATAATCTAATTACAATTTAAATTTAATTTAGTCCAAAAATTAACTTTCAACTATAATAATAAAATTTAACTTAAATAATAGCTTAATTATGTTTTGACTGGAATAGGAGATCCATAATACACTGTTTTAAATTTGCCCCGGCTCCCATTCATGATTCCCATCATATATAAATATTAAGTAGAAAAATCTGTGAGAAAATATGGCAGAGGAGGCAATAAATGTGACCAGCTACCAATTGCCTATTACTAAATGGTTCTGATTAGGTTTCCTTAAGGCGGTACCCTGACCGAAAGTGGCGCCGCGTTGAATTTTATTTAATATCGTAATTCTAATTCACAATTTTAATAAAACTTTACGTGGAATTTTTAGAGCCCATTGTCTTGTATTATTAGAAGGTATCGCTACATCTCGTCATAGTCATTCGTAGAAGTAGATAGCAAATGTGTCAAAAACGGTCACTTTTAGCAGTGTTGCTATCTACTTCTAGCAGTGACTACGAGGGAATGTAATGATACCGTCTAAAAATACTAGACTATGGGCTCTAAAAATTCCACGTAAAGTTTTATTAAAATTGTGAATTAGAATTACGATATTAAATAAAATTCAACGCGGCGCAACTTTCGGTCAGGGTACCGCCTTAAAACACTCACTGTACCTGGCGCGCTAATGAATACCTGTCCCGGGTCAAGGCTAGGACAGTAAAACTCACTAGGTGTTCACTATTAGAAAAAGCTCGTTTTTAAATTTATTTATAAAAAATAATGAAAAGCATATTACAAGTATTTTCCTACCATTAACACAAGCACGTTTCATGAACTGAAAAGTATTTCAGTCCCGTTCATAAAATTAGGTTGGTGAAATTAAAAACAAACACGTTCTTGCTAAAAAGCATAAATTACAACAGGTAGTAGAAAAGAATACTTATGGATTTCCTTAAAATAATTTATTTTCCCCGTATTGTTCTTTGTTGGTCCAATAATGGAACTGAAGCATCCTTTGAAAGTTGTTAACGAGTCAACTTCTAATTTATAGCGACGTAGCCGAGTGGCGGCGCGTCCATTGCTCCCTACACTGGCGCTACTTCGGCTACTCGTAACATTAACCCCGCAGTGTCCCTCGTGTAGGAAACAACAGTTTTGCCGACAAGTTTTTAATGTTTATTGTTTCGTAGATAACCGTCGGGAAGAAAACGAAGCGATTTATGTTTGTAAAACTGCACTTAATGAATTATACATTCTGCCTTTCGCTGTTCCGATACGGAATGCTACTCGTACTAAAAGATGATGAATTTCAGATTTGTGATGTTTATGAACATTTTTGTATGGAGGCTGGCATCGTCCAAATCCGTAGTATGAGACGCCATTTTGAATTTTTTTCAACAGATGTCACAAGATAGTACTTAAATAAATGAAAAGGGGACCCACAGAGGAAAAAAATATATTATAATATATTTATTTATTTATTTAACACCAACAAGATTTACATTGAAATGAATACAATATATAACGATATGAGGGATCCGAGCTAAATGCTATCTTAATTATAGGTGCTACACGAGAACAAACAATAATTGAGTAAACAGTATTATGGAAAATAAAAATTGATAAGAGTGAATTACGAGCACACATGCATGTTAATCATACAATTCAAAATTAAGAATTAAAATTATAAATAATAGAGTAATTTATGCAATACAATTATTAAAAAGGTTAAATTTAAATGTAAAATGTAATATAATAAAATAAAATAAAATAATTTGATCGGAACTGACAATTGAGAATTATAATAATATAATGCCCTAAAGTGTCAAGTTAGCCAAGTTATTAGAAATAAAGAATATTAAATATAAACATACAAGTTACGCGCGAAAAACATAACCCTTCCTTTGCAGTCGAGTAAAAATTAACAATACTGACTCAAAGGTTTCACCATTGTATCTTTAACTCCAATTATCTCACTAACCTGACACTTAGGGCATTATGTTGTAAAATATTTTTTTCACCTCACACGCTCTGAAAAGGAGGTTTTGTCAATCAGTTTTGGCGTATAAAATCGCTTTTTGCGGCCTAGCGCGGCAAAGTACTTTTTTAATTTAATACCTAAAAATATGTCTTAATGTCCGAATCGCACTATTGACTTTTTTGTTATATTTGATTCTTATTTTAAATAGCTTTAAATGAATTATAATACTCCGTTTTGGTTTAATTATCTCATTTTAGTTCATTGAATCATAAAAACAATAACAATAAGATTAAACTATTTGTTATAAGAATTTTATATTAGGCTGGGTGAGATTTCACAACCTATAATTTGATTTCGGACTGTGACATAAATCTTTATTTTTAAATTATCTTTGTCTTGTACCTCATGTCAGTGTCAACATTTGCGTAATCGTTTTTATTCTTATTAATAAGTAACAATATATTCATACTTTCAATAACTTTGAATTAACTATAATACTCCCTTTTATATTATTTTAGTTTTGTATATCATTAAAACAACGAGAATAAGGTATATTTAGATTAAACTTTATGTTTAAAGAATTTTTTACCGGAAGTTGACCGCAGAAACAACCATAAAATGTTCCTCGCTATTGTGAGGTGAAAAAAAAATTGTGTGTTGCGCTCGGCAGAAAAGTTTTTAGCGTCTTGTACCTTTGAAATCCTCGCTTCGCTCAGGTTTCAATCTTTGAACCACTCGCTACGCTCGTGGTTCAATCCTAGAACTCTTCACTTGCTCAGATTTCAATAGAGGTAACTCGCCGTTAAATAACCAACTTTCCAGCCTTGCATAACAAATAACTATTGTTAATCTTTACGCTCCCTATCCATTTTTCTAGGTACTAGCGGATCCTCGCGGTTTTACCCGTGTGGTGTCCGTTCCCGTGGGAATATCGGGATAAAATATAGCCTATGTCACTCGGGAGAAATGTAGCTTTCTAATGGTCTAAGAATTTTCTAAATCGGTCCAGTAGTTCCTGGGATTAGCGCGTTCAAACAAACAAACTCTTCAGCTTTATAATATTAGTATACTATCGTGCAGCGCGATTTTGGCAATAAATAAATTGGTGGATCAGTGACGAGGTCAAAAGGTTCATCAAACCCATTGCTATCTTTTATAAGCCCTATTGAGCTATAGCTCGCTAGACGGATTTTCAAAGGTTGCGGATTCAAGGATGAGAATGTAACTTGTGAGCTAAGTCGATTTTTTGTAGTATTTTTCTGTTAGAATTTTTAATTTTCAGAGGCTACTGATTATACACTTGTTAGAAATTATGACCATATGTACATGTATCAATGGATATGTAATTAAAATTCTACTGGAAATGTTAAATAGCTTCAATTGTAGTTACATTAAAGTATTGTTATACGAGGAATAAAGAAATAAAACCTTAGAAATCTTTCAACAATTACTGGAATTTATTAAATAAAAACGACAATTCAAAAGTGTTCTTTCAACAACAATGATTATTTAAAATATAACTTTAAACACATAACACATTTAATTAACAATCTTTACCCTACCCTTAAGGAGAACATCAAGTATAACCTCAAAGAAAATTAATCGAGAATAACACAGTATTAGAAAATAATAAAATAGTGACTAAATTATTAAGGGAGAATAAACAGTAATAATTAGGGTAGAATAAAACAGTATTGAAGCACTTAGCTAGACCTCTAAATAAAAATGAATCAAGTTCAAACAGTATTAAATTAAAATAGAATAAAACAATATTTAAGTAGCATTAGACAGTATTAAAGTACTTAGCTTTTAAACCGCTCTGCTTGACTCACCACACAAGACTGTTCACAAAATGTGTCCTCCATGCTCAGAGGGAGCCAAAAGAGGAGGGGGATTCTTCAGCCATTTTAACAACTCATCCGTGAAAATAATATTTGCTAACGTGGCGCCAACATGTCAAATTAATTCTGTTATGAAAATAACATACTTTAAATAAACTATTTGTACTAACTATAATATAAATGTTAATAACATTATTTATAACTTAATTTGACAAGATACAATACATGTTCAATATTTGTATTACAAAAATGATTAAGGAAAATAACAGGAAGTAAACGGAAACCGGACCATTTGTCAATCGTCTGGTCAAAACATCTTTTTAGTATTTTACTGTTATTAAGACTATAGATTTTAATATTTTGATAAACCAATATCGATAAGCTTCAATAATATAATGAATTGAATACTAAATTTACATAATAATTATTAATTTAATATCTACTAATTAGGAAATAACTAACTTAAGAATAGTCTTCTTTGTCAGATAATAAATCACATTTTTTAACAGAATTTAGTTAAATGAAGGCGAAAGGAGAAGAAGAATGTTAATGAGTATGTATTCTAATATTAATTTAATGACTTTATAAGCAGTAATTGACAAATAAATTGAAATTAAAAATTTAATATTCTAACACACACAACGTCAAAAAAATCGCACCTTTTTAAATTTTCTTAAGCGTTATTAACACTTTACAAATGCGTTTACGGCTTGTACCCCCGCCAAAATTAGCCTCGTTTGAAAGCCCATTAAATGACCTTTAGATGGTACGACTTCCATACTAGCAAACGTTGCACATTAATTGGTTCATCATACGTTAATAATTCATAAATACATGTGCAACTAACTCGTTTCAGTTATTTGTTTGCGCGAAATTATTAAAAAAATGTACTTATTAAGGTATGATGAACCAATTAATGTGCAATGTTTATTTGTATGGAAGTCGTACTACCTTAATAAACAAGATTTGATTAAATTGAAAAGGCAGAATAAATAACAAAAATGTGACATAAAAAAAAATGCAATTTTGTTCCTTTATAAAGGGCCGCTGGTTGAGCAATTGCAGGTCAATGCAGGTTCAAAAGGCAGTGATCCGTAATCTAACCCTAAAAAAACGTATTTTCTAAGTTGTTTTTGTACAAAAAGCATTATTAAGGAGTGGTTTTGTTTTGTTAACTTTATCTTTTTTTTGTTTTATTGCAATAAAAATAAAAAGTTTAATTATTTTGGGTACTCCTTTTCGTTACAATTCCAATCATCATCATTTCCCTCATAAATTGATCCAAATAAGGTTAAACCAAGTTAAAAAGTCAGATTTTTAAAGGCGCGATTTTTCTGACAGTGAGTGTATTAGGCTTAATATGTTGCTCAAAACAGTGTCGTTTTACTTTTGCTCTAACAGTTCTCCTGTTCATAAACAAAGAGTTAAAAAAACCTAAAATAAAAAAACTGCTGCACCAAAATCTGATTGTGAGGAATCGAGTGGAAAATGTCTTTGTTGATTGTCTTCATTTGGTCAATGGCCAATCACGTAGCGGCTCACTCGCCTCGAGTGATGATGAGGGAGTTTTATTTTACACTCTGTAATAAAGTTGGAGCATCGATCGCGATCATGTCCTCGTTGTTACCAATAAAATGTTTACAACCGGTCCGGCAACGGATCAGAGGGTCTACTACGAAAGGCAGAATGCGATGGATTTTCGACATACGATTTATTTAATATTCTTGTTTGATAAAGTCTCAACCGTCCGTCTTTTCCGTTTATCGTTTTTAGTTTTCGGAGCAGGTACCCCGGCCCGGACTGATTTTGCCGGTAAAATAGTTGGGTTTTGTTTCCAGACCCGCTGCTGTGATAAAATACTAGATTTTGGCAGATAACTTTATTGCTTTTCGATACGTACTAACAAAACATGATTTACCCGCTGGCATAGCCAAGAAATTTCGAATTCTTCCTACTAACGGGATTATGAGAAATTCACTCGGTAAGTATAGTATAGTAATATTTATTTGCATAAAACACGGTACAATTCAGTTCTTAAAATTCAAGTACGTACATGCGTGTTTTACCGACATATCGATAAGCAAACTTGTAATCTCGTCATGCTCTAAAATACTATGTAATGTTCTCCATACATTAAATCAAATTATATTAAAAAAAAACACTACCTACTACAGTTCAATATTTAAATATCAATAACCAAGTACATACAAGAAACAACACAAATCTCATCTCTCAGCATGTTAATACACACAACAGTATTATGTCCATTATTGATGTATAGGATGTCAGAAATTACATGTCAAAATTTAAAATGTCAATATTTAAGATGTCAAAATTTAAGATGTCAATAATATACATAACGAAAAAAAAAGAAAAATAAGCATAAGAAGCATAAGCAGTCATAAATCATTCGCAATTTTCTTAATGTGCCCATCACGGCAAAACTTTATGAATTCCTCAGTGTCATAAAACAATTTTCAACGAGGATTTTAAAAACTATGCGTTTGAAAATTACAAATGGAAGATTTTGAATGCGATTCGGAAGTAAATTGTAAGAAACTATTCATATTTTAAATATTATCAACACAGTAAATGGTCACATAGGAATATAGATAAATTCAAATACTGAAATAAAGACAAACGTAGCAAACCTAAGGCTTAAATAATAGATAAGCCCAAGTATTCGTTCCTTTAAGGTGGAACGATTAAGTTACAAAAAGCTGAACGGTCGTTAGATGGCGCTACTTTCGCTATTTAGTAGTTTTTATTTATTTGTTAATTGTTCTTTGTATCTTTTTAACTCAAAATACTATAAGCGCATTCTATAAATAAATATTGAATTTTCGAAACCAACATTTATCTTTTTGTAGTACATAAATCATCCAAATATCTCGAGAGAGTGTTTCTGTCTCCCAATTTTACTAATCACTCACACATGCATACCTTATTTCTGAGTTTCTTGTAGTAGAATATTTCGACCCAGCTGAAAATGATAAAGTAGCCCAGCGGTCTACGTACTCGGCTTAGATATCAAAGAGTTAGGGTTCGAGACTTCTTATGGTAGATTTTTTTTTTATAATTTTTTTATTATTTATTTTATATTATTGTTTATTTAAATAACATCACAATATTAATTTTGATGTATAAATTGCAACAAATGCAATTGCAACTTTTTTAAATTGCACAAGTGACAAGAATGTAATTGATACTCTAAATTTTAAGATTTCTTAGTGTGTTTGCCCATTATAATATCTTTTTTTTAAACCACTGCTGAACAGATTTTGATTAAAATTGCAGTGTTTCCTCAATCAAAAAAAAAGTGGTGGTGGTTGTTGGATCATCATGTTACCGTTTTCTATACTTCTATACTATATAATATTACTAGCTTCCCGCCCGCGGCTTCGCCCGCGTGGACTACACGACTTATGCTATTGTGGGTTATCCATAAGAGATAAACATAAACCACCGCGGAGTTTTCTGTAGACATTTTCAAGGTGTACAAATACTTATTACCTTATATTGATAAATCTCGTAGGGTTCAGCCTGCGTTTGCAATGTAAGCGGAAAAAATGTAATCATTTACGACATCACATTAGAAACCTTAAAAATTACAGTATTTCTCTACTATATATTGAAGGTTATTTTACCTTCCTCTTGAATCACTCTATCTATTAAAAAAACCGCATCAAAATCCGTTGCGTAGTTTTAAAGATCTAAGCATACATAGGGACAGACAGCGGGAAGCGACTTTGCTTTATACTATGTAGTGATAAAGAGGAAAGATGTGTATGTATGTATGTAATGAATAAACTCAAAAACTACTGGACTGATTTCAAAAATTCTTTTAGGATGCTACACTATCCCTGATTAACATAGGCTATATTTTATCCCGATATTCCCACGGGAACAGGTACCACGCGTGTAAAACCGCGAGGATCCGCTAGTACAATACTACAATACTATTATATTAGTTTTATTTAAAATCAATACATTTAGCTCCTTTCGGTATATTGGCGCGTATATAAATTTGCGCAAATTATCATATTTTGTCTACTTGTTTGTTAGTTACAATCTCCATTTTATATTATAATAGTTTTGGAATCAAGCTCGAGACGCCATTTTTATACTTACTCTTTTTGTTTACTTATGTGGTGAAATTTTACATCTTGTATATCTTGTTAAATTCTACCTTTAAAGCTTTAATTTACTTCGATAATTTATTATGGTGATGTAAAAACTTAGAAGCTTGATTTTTACAGTTCGGGGGAACCATAGACTTTAATCTTTATTAATATCAATTTGATACTTCACGTGTTTCTGAGCATTGAGTCTTTAAAGGCACTTATGTGCATATAACTAATTTCGTGTTTTAATTTATAAAGATACTGATATTATAAAATATTAATACATAAAACATGTAAGTAAGCAAAAATTCCCCAAAAAAAATTACTATTAAGTACTTACCTCAAAATGAAATTGTATTATTCAACAAATACTTAATTCGTAAAGCAGCGCAGCGAACACCGGGGTTGGAAACAATTAAATATCTATTGTGTTTCGTTTTCCGATGCCTGAGAGGTTATAAAATAAAAAGTGCTAACCTCTTGTGTATCTTAAATATGTATTATGTAATGTTAAGTACAATCTAGAAAAAAAAGTGCTGAGATAGCGCTAACATTCATTCATGCGCTATACGGTGAAAATGTTTTTGAAGGCTAACTGACCAATAATTGAGCCAATTTAATTACATTTGTGCACTATTCGCGCAAATGTTTATTCGAGCAAACGGCTTTTCGTGTAAGAGTCTTTCGCGTTATTAGCTTTTCGCGCAAATGTCCTGATTCATAGTCGAAACAACAATAGTCAAGTGATATGTGACGTCAAATTCATGTTTTGTATTTGGCTTAGTCTATGTTTATCTCTATGCTATCATCATTCTTATGATGTTTTGAATAGCTAAGTGAACATTTAATACGTTAAAATTGTAAAATTAAAAATAAAATAAATCATTAAGATCGTTAAATCATTAAGATTTACGTAAAATAAATCATTTCTAGTCAGAAAATAAATTTCACTCAAAACTGAAATATTTCCACCCGTTTTGAAAGATTTCATAAATTTCGTTTATATTTAATTTTCATTTCAGTGAAATTTTTACTGGACCCATTCCCTAGTCACAATGAAAAAACACTACAAACAAATGACAAATACAGAACGGTGTTGTCAGTACGTAGATGTGATTGCGGACAATTTAATATTTGAAAAGGGACCACATGACATTTGTCTAAAAAAAAAAAAAAAAATTAAGTAAATTTGTACGTTACATACTACAAGTAAATTTTATTTGCACGAAGCAGATACAATTTTCGTTTCTTTTTTTTCCTTTATAAAATCTTATTTTCTATTTTTTTACAGTGATGGGAGAAAAAAAGATTTACGCATAAAAACAAAATGTAAAGTCGTGTTTAGCATTTTTTTAAATCGGAGTCAAGATAAATCCTACAAATCACAACTTTATATCATAATCCCAAAGTAAATTATTACTGACGAAACTCATCTCTTTTGGGACGCAACGGCAACACAGCTGAAAAATCTAGTAAAGAGAAATTTAAACAATTATTAAATCGAGACAAACGTAAGAGCGGCAACTTCGCGCGTTGCGCGTCTTAGCCGCATGGAATGGCAACGTCGCGATTTTTGTATACGTACACGACATTTGTCACATACACAGTCGTAATATTTGCAAAAATTTTGTGTTCATTTATAGGTGATTTCTGAATGAAACAATGTTTGTTTATTAATTAAGCGCAAATGAATACCCGAGAATAAATAGTTGCACATATATTTAGGTATTAATTCTGTTAATCTACCAAGATTATCTCGACTGTTTTTTGTATGAAAATCGTTCCACCTTAAGTCTAAACTTAAAGCGCACTTTCTCACACAATTGTCAAATTCCCAAGTCATCTGATATTTTATATTTACCCATCTCTTAATATGCTATTTATAATGTATATATGTATGTATATATTATGTAATGTATTTAGGTTTATTTATTAAAAAGAAATATGTATTAGGTATTTTATTTATTTATTTATTATTAAGCATAATTAAACGGGTATAAACCCAATTACATAATTATCCTAAAATAAGTTCATAATTACATTACAAAAACCAAAAAGACACAAAAAGATAGCTAAATTCTATTACTAATACTTTTAGAATTATCAAAAAATATATCAATTTCTGGAAATGTTACCAGGAGCGTGTTTAGTGCTTCATGCATACGACACAATGGTGATTGCGCGCGCGCCACCGTACGACACGGCGGAGGCGCGAACAACCGATGTCTACGACTTGAACGTATTCTTAAATAGTTTTCCGGAACATAAAAGCGACACAACTGTTCAACACATTCAGGTGAATCAATAGCACCCCGTAAGATCGCCACAGCAGTTGCGATATATGTAAACACGTATTATTTATTAGCATTTTACTTTTCCTAGTCGTCCTAGGTTGGCTGGAAGAGATCTCTTTTAGAGATAAGCCCACCTTTGCGAACATGTCTCCTTGTAACATTATTTAGTATGTATTTTATGTGCAATAAAGAGTTTGATAAGCCCTCTCTATTGCAATTGCTACACCCTTACAGGGTGTCACATGAACTGTACTTACTTTAAACATCCTTGTAAAATTTGTGACATGCAATACATAAATAAAAAAAATAAAAAATAGGCGAGCTATCGAGAAAGTAGCTTGAATCACGTTAATGGACCACAAATCCTAGCTTGGTAGAAATACTTCCTTTGATTAATCATCTATCGCAATAACTACCTGCACATTTCTATTATGTTAAAGGTACTTTTACGTTTAAAATAATTTACTAGTTACTGTGAAAGAGAAATAAGGTAAAATTAATAACGCAGTAACGAGCGACTTCAAACTTCGTAGTAGGTACAGTACGTCCGGACAACGAACTGAGACTGTCAGACCGTGTTCTAACGATTAAATATAGATCCTGCTGTTGAAACACAAACTTTTTTCATTACGAGCTCATAACTTTCAACCGTGAAGAAACAGCAAAAGGGTTTTTTCTTCGGTGTGATTCTAATAAAATAACATTAATGTTTAATTAAATAATAACCGAGCAGAGTCCGTAAATCAAGACGGTCTATTGTGTTACGGCGATACTTTAAGCAGTGGTGATTTAGGACAGCGAGACAATGCTGACGCGCGGCTCCGCTCGCTCAGCTTACGAACGATGCCGTTTTATTAAAATCGTGTTTGGGAAATACAAGTCGTTTGTATTCAATGGGAACCTTCTATTGAAAGCTTTTCATTGAGGCTGGAACGCCACTTGTTCACCTTTTTATGAGTACCTTCTGCTATTAACAGTCTTTTGTTAGGCATGTATGTATGTATGTACAGGTGTCAGCGCCTTAAGTCTTACATTATGACCCATATCTAGTTCGTCTTTATGTATGGTGTGCTGTAAACTGTACTTCATTTCCGTAGCTTAATGTTTCCTTGGTTTCCTTGTTAATGGAAGCTTTTTGAGTTATTGGAATGTTAAAAAAAGGTATGATAGGATGTTAACTAAGCATTATATAATTTGAGAGATCAAATTCATCTCTTGATAAAAAAACTGAGAATGAATTTGAGGTGTGATCTCAGCTGGATATCAGCAACTGTTAATTTAAAGGTTAAATTTTATTACGTATTAAAAACGCACATTTTTAAATGATGATGATTGTTTTATGAGCTACTTTCGTCAGCCATTTTTAATGCCATGACCCACCACGCGGGCCCAATGAGGATTGGTGGGTTTTAACGACTCCAAATGCAGCCGGGACCAAAACGGCTTAACATACCTTCCGAAGCACAGGTCCTCTGTGAAATAAAATTCCTCGGCCTCGAGATATAAAATTTTTGGTGACCCATCCTGTGACCGACCATTGCGAAAGTTGCTTAACCTCAACAATCGCAGGCCGAACGCGCGAACCACTGCGCCACGGGCTCCTGAGCTACTTTACGCGTTAATAATACCGACCACCATTGCACCAACTGAGACCAACTGACATTAACAATGAAACATTTTAAGTGCAAAATTTTAAGTAAAGAGAGAACGGAACCAATAAAACCGTCATAATTATTGTTTCCATGAACCAAACTTTGGCCTCTAAACAAACAATAAAACGAACTTTCCCCGTAAACCAGACTGTACAACTGAAATATTATTCTATTGCCCACAGCTATTTGTAAGCTGCAAAGTAATAAATAGATTTCTTTATTAATTTATTACTTTTTACGTCGGTACCTAAAATATTTAAAGAACAATAACATAATTGAGTAGTTTCCTTCTGTATCGTTTGTGTGTTAACTATTAAAGTTTATTTAATATAAATATCGTCCTAAAACTCCTCAAATTGTATTGTTTTTTTATGATTTTGTAATTTTTGCATTTTTCAATGCTATTTTTTTACTTATGGTAAATTTTAAATAGAAAAATATTGGAAAAAATTAACTCGGCCACAATTGATATCTCAGATGGGAATCGAACCCGCGACCTTTGGAAATCCGGTCCAATGCTCTAACCGCTGAGCTACCGAGACTTGCGAACCACCGTCCGTATTGTTTTGTATTTTACATAAAAATACAAAATGAAATTTACATAAAAATACAAAACAACCTTCCGACAATAAAGAAATAATAAGATAGGGATCTGAAAACTCTAATTACAATTATATTTCGTCGTTTCATTCTTTGATATAATTATATACAACGTAGTCCCTTTAACCTACAGGCAACATCGCACGTCTTTAGAGTAAGTCAATCGACTTAAAAAAAAAATTAAAAACTTCACATCTGTCACTCAGTTGTCAGTTATTTAGCGCCAAATTTCTCATTCCTTTTTCGTGCGAGGCAACGAACGCACGCGTCTATGCAAAATGCCGAAACGCAGCGCACAGGAAAAAGTTGAGCGATATGAAAAGAAGATTAGGAAACTTATGGAGAAAAAGGATCTCGTTAAACGCCGACGAATTCAACGTTTATATTCGTCAGAGGACGAGGATAATGTCACAGGTACGTTCATAGTGCATATGGTATATGCATATGCATATGTATTGGTGCATACAATAATACTTAGTAAACTAAAAATTATCAGATATTAGTTAATACGATAACACTTTGATGTTTTCTTTGCTAAGCAAGTAATATTATTACACGATCAAAAAAATTGCACTAAAACAAAACCAAATCGAGATTGACTGCGGGTCAATCGCGATATCCTAATTAGCTGCGGGCTAATTATGGGTCATATACTATGACGTGACGTAGAATTTACCTGCGTTCTAGAATAGACGCACGTAATCTACAATTTATTGTCTGCGGGACAATATAAATACATATTATTTTGTATTTTTATTTTATGTTCTACCCTCATTGAATATCTTTTTTTTCTAAATCGAGAATCGTTGTTTTAGATTCAATTAACATGGTACAAAACGATACGGAACCGGTGGCTGGTCCGTCAAATCAAATTGATTACCCCGAACAAACTTTAGAACAACCCTTGCCCGTGGTCGAGGAATCACCAACAACAAACACACAAGAAATTACATCGGAAATTTCTTCAGAAATAACTTTAGATCCACAAATATTGTCAGCTTTGGGTGCGTCTACGTCCGATACACCTGAGTTTGGAGGATGCGATCCACGATAGCCTTGCTAATTTATGGACACCATTATTAAAAAAGGGTCTACCAAAAGACCAGAAGGAAAATATTACAAAAGTCAGGAAATGGTCAGACTATAAATAAATTAATTGAATTAGGAGCTATTTCACAATGTACCCCATCAGATGACCAGTACATATCTAGAATTTTCCTTGCACCCAAGTCTAATGGTGGTAAACGTTTTATCTTAAATCTAAAACCTTTAAATAAGTTTATTGAAAAAACCCATTTCAAGATGGAAGACTACAGAACCGCGTCAAAACTTATACCACAGTGCGGTTATGTAGCAACGATTGACCTGAAAGAGGCCTATCTTTTGATTCCAATATGTAAAAAAGATCGTAAATATTTAAGATTTCAGTTCCATGCTCGAAATTCTAACTTATCCACCTATGAATTTACTGCCATGCCCTATGGCCTGTCTGTGGCACCCAGGGTGTTTACTAAAATCATGAGAGAGGTCATGTCCTATTTGAGAAGTCAAGGTCACAAATCCGTAATTTATCTCGACGACGTATTATGCATTGGCGACACGTTTCAAGAATGCTCCAATAATGTACACGAAACTTTAAAGCTTTTGCAATGTTTAGGATTCGTTGTTAATCGCAAAAAAAGTGCGTTAATGCCTTCTTAAGTCTGTTCTTTCTTAGGCTTCGTATATGATACACAACATTTCTCGTTATCATTACCTATAGAAAAACGTAGAAATATTGCACAAATGGTCAGAAATTATTCAAAATTACCAAAATGTACAATAAGAGACTTTGCAAAATTGATTGGTGTTCTAATTGCAGCCTGCCCAGCTGTTAGATACGGATTCTTATACACAAAAATTTTAGAACGCCAAAAGTTTTTGGCTTTACAGAGACATTAATTACGAAGCAAAATTCACCTTGCCAAGCGTAATTTTGGAAGATCTTAACTGGTGGCGCGATAATGTTTTTACAACATTTTGCCCTATGAGAACTGTAAATTATAATAAAGAAATATTTACAGATGCCTCCCGAACTGGTTGGGGAGCCGTCTGCGAAGGTAAAAAGGTTAACGGGAGATGGAAGGTTTCAGAATTGGAACACCACATCAATTATCTAGAGCTTCTTGCTGCATTCTTAGGACTGAAATCTTTGGCAAAAAATGAATATGACTGTGCAATATTACTAAGGATAGATAATACCACAGCAATAAGTTACATTAATCGTCAAGGTGGAATACAATTTCCACATTTAAATAACCTGACACGTTGCATTTGGCAATGGTGCGAGAGTCGAAAAATTTGGTTACACGCTTCTTATGTGAACACAAAAGATAACTGTGCGGATGCCGAGTCAAGAAAAATCAATCCTGATACGGAATGGGAGCTATCTGCCGAAGCTTATCAGATGATACTAAATAACTTTGGATATCCAGATATCGACCTTTTCGCCTCCCGCAACAATGCCAAATGTGATACATTTGTTTCTTGGAAACCAGACCCAGACGCCTGGGGCGTAGACGCCTTAACTATTAATTGGCGATCATTATTTTTCTATGCCTTTCCACCATTTTCCTTAATATTGAAATGTTTAAGGAAAATAATTGATGATGAAGCCACGGGCATCTTAGTTTTTCCATACTGGCCGTCTCAGCCGTGGTTTCCATTACTAAAAAGTATACTAGATTCTAATATTTTATTTTTATGCCCGAATAAGTATCTCTTGCAATCCCATTTCAGGGAGCATCACCCTCTGCACTCGAACCTTACCCTGGGTGCCGCGAGGCTCTGCGGGCGGCGTTCGCACACCAAGGCGCCCCCCAGGACGCCCTCCACTTAATGCTGGCTTCACTTTCTGACAGTACCATAAAACAGTATAGCGTTACTTTGAAACTTTGGTGGGAGTTTTGTACGATTAATAACGTAAATGTTTTTGAAGGCTCCAGATCTGTAGTGTTGTCCTTTTTAACACAACAATTCAACAAGGGTTGTTCTTATGGCTCTCTTAACAGTCACCGTTCCGCGCTTTCACTGTTCTTAAATAACAACATTGGTTCAGACGAAACCATTAAACGAGTACTAAAAGGTGCGTACAAACTTAACCCAAGTCGCCCAAAATATACCTCAACTTGGGACCCACAAACAGTTCAAAACCACATATCTGATTGGTACCCAAACTTAGAACTGAGCATGGAAAAGATCACTAAAAAATTAGCTATTCTATTAGCACTCTGTACAGCACACAGAGTACAGACTTTTTCATTTATAAAATTAGAAAATATTTCAATTACTCAAGACGGGGTTAAGATAGCCATTATTGATATAATTAAAACTTCGGCCCCTGGCCGCGAACAACCCATATTGTATTTACCGTTCTTTCGCGAGAATATAAATATATGTCCTGCTTCAGTCCTCGTAGATTATATTTTTGTCACAAAAAAATTGAGGACCTCGAACGCAGACAGACTGTTATTAACGTACAAAAAACCCCACAAGCCCGCCAGCACCCAGTCTATAAGCCGCTGGATTAAACAGCTATTGGCAGAGAGTGGCGTGGATGTAGAAAAGTTCAGCGCGCATAGTACACGACACGCCTCCACCTCGACCGCACGTGCCGCGGGGCTCAGTGTAGACGTGATTCGGAAAACAGCTGGCTGGACTAGCACATCGACAGCCTTTGCTCGATTCTATAATCGGCCGATTGAGTGCGAAGGAGCCTTCGCAAAAAGCGTAATGTTTCCAACCAATGATTAGTTGACCTATTTTTTGTTGTTATTGCTGATTAGCCTGATTTGTATAAAAGAAATTTAAGTACTTATTTGATGGAAAATTAATACTTAAAATTGTTTTTTTGTTAAGATATTATATTAGAATAAATAAATCGTAATTATAATGGTTATTTACTTTGCTTATGCTATACCTTCCTCCACTTTAGAACAAAACATAAGATCTCTAAAAATCTACGTTGTATATAATTATATCAAAGAATGAAACGACGAAATATAATAGATGATCAAACGAACTCCTAAGTGAAGTTCGATCGTTATTATATGAGTCGTTTCATTCGAAGATATAATAACCCTCCCAGCCCCGTAAACCTCAGGCTGAAGACGGAGGTATACAGACCCACTAGTAAAGTTTTGTTCTAGAATATCTCTAAACGAAATGAGAAATTTGGCGCTAAATAACTGACAACTGAGTGACAGATGTGAAGTTTTTAATTATTTTTTTTAAGTCGATTGACTTACTCTAAAGACGTGCGATGTTGCCTGTAGGTTAAAGGGACTACGTTGTATATAATTATATCTTCGAATGAAACGACTCATATAATAACGATCGAACTTCACTTAGGAGTTCGTTTGATCATCTATTATCTTTGCATAAGAAAGTGATTCAGTGTTTTCTATAGAACTATCGCAATGAAATGCGGTTTCACAGTTTAGTAGTAGTGTTTAATAAAACGTAAAATAGTTTAAGATTTTAAAGATTAAGATGTTTAAGATGAATTTTTCTAATTATATTATTTTATAAAATATTTTTGGTGCCTGAAATCTAAATAATTATATAGAGATAGCAAAAAAATTCCATCACAACGATAATTATGACATTATTCTCTTTGAAATTTTAAATTTTAATAAGCCACAGGGTATGTTATAAAATAAACAGTATTAAAATATAAAATAGGTACACAGAGTAGTTCGCAACGGCAACGTTACAGAACAAACTTTAATTAGTGAAAATAGCGTGTTGCCGCCAGCTGAGGATAGAAATATGAGTCTAGAGACGGTTGTTTTCCATGCCATTCTATTTAATGTGAGATAGATTTGACGACGTGTGTGGCGCAGTGGTACTAACCCCTCCTTCTACGCCAGAGGTCCCGGGTTCTATCCCTGGACAAGACAAATATTTGTGTGCATATGTCTATTTGTCTTGGTCTGGGTGTTTAATATGTATATTATGTATGACATGTATTTACAAAAAAAGTATATAAGTATGTTTATCAGCTGTTATCTAGTATCCATAACACAAGTTCTTCTTGATACTTAACGTGGGCTAGATAATTGGTGTGATTGTATGCAAATATTTATTTATAGCTGAGCTCATCGAAAGAATGTAATGTGAAGCTGTAGGCACTCATAAAGCAAATTTAATTTGATAGCAATAAACTAATCAAGTGGCTATTGGAAGCTCACGCTTAATTTGTTTTGTCTACGCCATTATTTATCGCCAACATTTGGAATCCAATAACAGGACCCAAGACTCACGCCTCCCACGCACGTTTGACGCCGTGAAGGCACCAACTTACTAAGAACGGGAAGCTTAGCCGAATCCTTCACCAACAATAGTTAAGAACTAATATAAATACTGAGCACATTATGAGAAAATTACTTTTAGGTTTAGTTTGCCAGTGACTATTCGATATCAACGCTATTTTGTTCAGTTTGCTTGCGTCATAATAACCATATCAGATATACCATAGTCAGAATATACCATACGGCATCAGTAATATATGACGCAGACTGCACACATTGACATTTGCCAAATAGCACAAAGGACAGGAAAAAGCACGGAAATGAAACCGATCGAAAATTGGTTCGGATCCGATATAGTGTCATCACAATGTTTCACATTGCGAGCTCGTATGACACATCTACTTCAACTAGGTACACACTTATAATATCACTAGTCCGCGTGGTCTTTAGAACTTGGTCCAGAAAGATTTAGTAAAAGAAAAAAAGAAATATCTTTCTTTTTCACCTACGCTAATTGCACAATTCACCTTTAAAAAAATACAACTTACGCCACCTATTGCGTTGTAGTGTATTATCCCGTAGAAAATAGGGATTTTTACGCGACAAAAAGTAAGGTATGTTCCTCCCAATGCTATAAAGTATCTGTGTCCCGAATTTCATCCAAACCCGTTCAGCCATTTTTGAGTGATTGAGTAACAAACATGCAAACTTTCACATTTTTATGATATAGGGTAGGGTAGTAAATTTTCTAAGATATTCAAACGTTTCTTCGGCGGTGTCGTGTGAGGCGGGTCGTTACGTTCCCTAAAATATGGTTGAGCGAAGCGATGGCTGGTTCATGCTTCATGCTCGTGAACGGGTGCCGCCAGCGGAAATGGGTCTACCTCAGTCTGCTTATCTTAATGCTGTGCTTAAAGCCTAAATATTTTTATCTAAAATAAATTGATACTAACCTGTATGTAACTCACAACTTGCAGTATAGTAATCTTCTAATGCGAGAAATGTTGTAATGTATGATAGACAAGTCTTTCTTTGCCAGTTAAAAATTGTTTACGGTTACAATAACCATAAAATGTAATATTTTAATTAGTATTTTCCTTTTGTGATGGAAATTGACCTTACTGTTATGTTAAGGTCACTTTTCAATTTGACGACTCTGTATGAAATAAAACAGGGAGAAAAAAACAGCCCTTGACGAGTTTCTTGCCGGTTCTTCTCGTTAGAAGGTCTCCCGCCGTAGGGTTTGTGAACCGATGGCGTAGCTTCTTTGACATTCATAATAAGTGCTTGTAACAGCCTAGACTGAATAAATGATATTGACTTTGACTTTGACTTTATGTGGCGCCATATATTTTAGACCGCATTGATTTTTGTACTTACTTTCCCGTAGGACTGATTAATTTTATGATTTTATCGCGACAAAAAGTATCCAATGTCCTACTCCAGGCTATTAAGTACATGTGTCTCGAATTTCATCTAAATCCGTTCAGCTGTTCTTACGTGATTGAGTAACAAACCTCCAAACACCTAAACATCCAAACTTTCACATTAAGAATTTTAGTAAGAAGTAGGATATAGGAGGATTTAAAAAACTATGTGGCGCCATCTATTGAATCCCCTATCGATTTTTGTATTTTAGCGTAGGAGTTTGAGATTTTTACGCGCCTAAAAAGTATCCAATTTTTTCCTCTCCAGGCTATTCAGTACCTGAGTCCCGAATTTCATCCAAACCGATTCAGCAATTTTTGCGTGATTGAGTAATAAACATCCAAACATCGACACATCTACACTTTTACATTTATAATATTAGTAGGATAGCAGAATTTCTAAAATTATGTGCGCCGCCTTTTTTCCCCACATTGATTTTTTATGTTTTCCCAGAATGAGATATTTTAACGCGACAAAAAGTATCATATACTCCTCTTCAGACTATAATGTGTCTTTGCCCCGAATTTCATTCAAATCCGTTTTGCGATATTAACTAACATTCCCGAGAGACTACCGGAATAAAAAAGTATAGCCTGTGTTTTAATCCAGGCTATCTTCTATATGTGTGCCAAATTTTATCGAAATCGATTCAGTAGTTTTTGCGTGAAAAGTAACAAACATTCATCCATCCAAACATCCTCACAAACTTCCGCATTTATAATATTAGTGGGATAGGATATGATTAATGATTTTGTATTTTTTGCATTTTTTCAATGATATTTTTATACTTATGGTAAATTTTAAATAGAAAAATATTGGAAAATATTAACTCGGCCACAAGTGAATTCTCAGACGGGAATCGAACCGCTGGCGCCTTTGGAAATCCGGAGAGCATTGGACCGGATTTCCAAAGGTCGCGGGTTCGATTCCTGTTCGGTTCACTTGTGGCCGAGTTCATTTTTTCCAATATTTTTCTATTTAAAATTTACCATAAGGATATGATTAATTCTTTATTGTTCAAATGCAACGAATGACGGACTTTAATGCCATTACAACCGCGAGGAATTAGGTTATCGCGCGGACAATGTCGCGTAGAATAAAAAGTATTCCATGTCTATCTCCACGGTTCGAGTTATGTTCATACCAATTTTCACTAAACTCTATTCAGTGGTTTACCTACTCAAGAAAGGAAACAGTCAGATAGGCAATAATCACTTTCACATTATAATATTAGCATGGATAATTGCGAATGGAGAAGTATTTGATGTCACGACTAATTTTAAAAAATATTCCAACTCGTAAAATGTCGCTATGTCTATTTTGCATAATTTTTCAAAACAAAATTTAAAGTCCTTTTTTCGAACCTTTTTAAGGGTTGAATTATGTCCACCGCGTCGGACTTCAAAATCGATGCCATTTTCGTAATCAACATCCCATAAAACCTCAACACCCATATCGATTTTAACATTATTAACCCCCTTTTACCCCCTTAGGGGTTGATTTGTATAAAACAAAAATAAAGGTTTGTTTATTTGTTTTTAATTTCCAACCATATTTTAAGCCTTATAAAATAAGTGACTTTTACTTTGAAAATAAAGAAAGAAAGAAATAAATTTTCAAAAACGGCGAGACAGATAAATACTTATTTTCAAATGTCAACCTAAATACCAAATCTGAAGATCATAACTTCAAAACTGACAGACTTTCATACAAACTTTCAACCCCCTATTTCACCCCCTTAGGGGTAGAATTTAAAAAAATCCTTTCTCCCTTAATGCCTACGTCATAACATCTACCTGCATGCCAAATTTCAGCCCGATCCGTACAGTGGTTTGGGCTGTGCGTTGATAGATCACTAGGTCAGTCAGTCACCTTTGAGTTATATATATTTAGATTGCATACGGATACAGCACAAAAAACTTACAGCATCAATAAAGCATCATACAAAAACCTGTGAGAGGCTTTTTTGATCATTTTGATTTCCGGACAACAAATGGACCGGTTTTTGAGGTGTTTTTTGTTTTTGCTTTATTCATGACGGGGAGACTTTTAGCCTTCGCCATACCTGATGTTAAGTATTGATAAGGCTGAAGATTGAAGCGAGCCTCTCCCGGGTTATCTCTTCGCTGGGAATCGAACCCGGGACCCCTGGGTCTGATACCGGTGGTTGTACCACTGCTTATGAGAGTGATGTTTGGATATTCACTTTCAAGTCGCACTTTTGATGCTCTGCCAATCCTGTCAAAGATTTATGGCGTCAGGCTATGTACTAAACTAAAGAAGTGTCCCCCTCTCATCCAGTTGCTGTGCCCGACAGGGTCCATAATGTTCTCCATTTCTTTTGTTACACCTTTAATTATATTATGGTATATGCAATAAACGATGGAACTTGAAATTGAAAATACATTCGGGGAACTTCCCGGTCGATCAGTAGAATTCTTTTAGGGAGCGATAGTTTAAAAAGTAATATCTTTTTATTACAAAAATAGTACATTAATAGGTATTTCATTAACCGACTTAAAAAAAAGAAGGTGGTTCAAAGTCAAAGTCAAAGTCAAAGTCAATATCATTTATTCAGTCTAGGCTGTTACAAGCACTTATGAACGTCAAAGAAGCTACGCCATCGGTTCACAAACCCTAAAAAAAACTCTTAGCCTTCATCACACCTTTGTCGGTTCACAAACCCTACGGCGGGAGACCTTGTAACGAGAAGAACCGGCAAGAAACTCGTCAAGGGCTGTTTTTTCTCCCTGTTTTATTTCATACAGAGTCGTCAAATTGAAAAGTGACCTTAACATATCAGTAAGGTCAATTTCCATCACAAAAGGAAAATACTAATTAAAATATTACATTTTATGGTTATTGTAACCGTAAACACTTTTTAACTGGCAAAGAAAGACTTGTCTATCATACATTACAACATTTCTCACATTACAATATTACTACACTGCAAGTTGTGAGGTAGATTACTATACTGCAAGTTCAATCAAGTCGTCGCGTATTTATATATATTTTTATGTATATTCACCGATTACTCGAGAACGCTTGAAGCGATCGAAATGATTCTAACGTTGTAACATCGGGTTTGATCCAAGTTGGTCCCATTTTTTTAATTTTAAAATCAGTCCGTAGTTTTGAAGAAATCAAGCGGTTTGACCCAAACGGTTTGACTCAAACTAGTAGTTGCCTACGCCATTTTAAGTCAAACCGAAGTGCGGGACTTATCCTAACTTCAAAAAAAGTAAAAAATAAACCTTGTGTTGGAGTCGGTCCAGCCAAGGTAAGAAAAATAATTTGAATAATATTTTTTTCTTTTGTCTTATTAGTTTTCAAATAAAAGTTTCCCAAAAAACTCTACCTACTGGTGGACCGGGAAGTTCTCTGAATTTACCCACGTAGATAGGAATGTAGGTCACAGAATAAAAGACAATTACATCTCAACAAATACTACCCTTTAAAAACATTCATAGGCCTTTAAACAATAAGAAGAACAACATAAATAACTAACCTAATATAAGATCTAAGCTAAAGCAATTTAGGTTACAGTCGAACATCTCGGACAGTGTGCAATAAATGCTAAAATCTAATAACCTCTTCACACAAACGGTGATTTGGCCCTGGGCGGCTCCGGGTCTCTGGTACCTTCGGCTTCATTACAAAGTGAAATCCAACAGAGTTCATAATATAATATGTAACTTGTGAACAAAGTTATATTAAAATTGGAACATCTGCGGGACGAGACGCGGGACAAAAGGGACACGGGACACTCGTGCTTTGGGATGTTATTGTGGGGCCACACAGCTTAAAAGTTTCTTAAGAGTTTTAGTGGTTAATAATGTGCAACCTCAAATTCAAAAAACGCCTGCGTGAGTCCAATTTCGAATCGCAATCAGAGTTTTTAAACACCCCCACAATCGTATACAGACAAACTCTAGCCGCCGGTACTCTTTAACCGCCTCTGTGGTCTAGTTGTACAACCACCGGTATCAGACCCAGGAGTCCCGGGTTCGATTCCCAGCGGGGGTACATATTGTATTCGGTTTGGTTGGTGGTAGGGTTTGTTGCAAGTCCGCCTGGCTAGCTACCACCATCTTATCTAAGTCTGACGCCATAACAACAATGTTTTCAGTTTTGTTTGTTGTGTTCCGGCAGTTAAAGATAAGATAGCCAGTTCCTCAGTGATTGGGGATTCCGGGAGAGGCTCGCTTCCATCTTCAGCCTTATCAATACTTAAGATCAGGTATGATGAAGGCTAGGAGTCTCCCCGTACTTCATAAAAAAAACTCTTAAATATATAACGTAGATACAAAAAATCACACATCTTTCAAGGATTTCAACTTACGAGTATGTGCCTAAGCTTATTCTAAACATACTTTAAGAAAAGAGTCGTAAAAATCTCACTGGCAATCAAACCTATTACTTTTACCCTTCGCTCATCTATTAATAGAATGCAAATTGAATCATATCTTATTCTGCTGCATTGAATTGCTTGTAGTGCAATGACATTTTTGCCATGTCCGTTCATCGTGATCATCATGACAGTTAGAGGCCTATGTGTCTTCACAACTAATAAATAATCAGAGCGCGGGCTGCCCTGTCAGTGGTCGCATCCATTGAGCGGTATGAGGGCCCTCTGAGGGTACTCCAGGGCTCTCCACTCGAGGGCTGTTGGTCACGATCGACCGCGCTCCGGCTGCGGCCTCCTGTCAATTGTTAATTCACGACCACTACACGCAATCCAGCTGCATGAACAGCAAATGGATGCTTTGTGCTGCTCAGTGGAGGTGACAAAATTTTGTGCAATGAAAATAAAAGTGAGAGGGGAAATGGAAAAAATCTCTGATGAAAAGTTAAATAATAGTACAGAGATTTGAGCCAAAAGACCTGGGACAATTCTGCTGAATTTTTGTCATAATCGTCTATCATGTTTGTTCAATTAGATGGCTGTTTCATCTTAATCGATAGTCAAACATTTGTAAAAATGTTTCTTTCGAATGCGAGGATATTATCTCTCATTGATGAAACGACGGTGGCCAGAAAGGTGAATATACTAGTAAAAATTCGAAGTGTCCTCATAGGTTTCTGCAGCATAATTAGTTAGTACATTGAGCCGAATTCCCAAGGATGCGGGTTCAGATCCCGTCAGGGCGACATAAGACTAGTTGCTTTTTTCTAGTATATTTTCTTGTTTAATATTTATCACATAAAAATAGCATTGTAAAATGCGAAATTTAACAGTTATAAGTGAAGGTATGTGTTGGAATAGTAAAATAATGTTCATTGTACTTTATTGTATTTTCTTATTCAAGAACTAGCAAACATCCTTTACTGTGATTATTAAAATATGTTGTTATTATTAAATTTCACGTAATAAGATTTCGCAAGTGCACGCGGCAGAGCAAGTTGCAGTGCCAAAGTTCCCCCCATTCTTTGCAACAAACTGCATAATGCAGCGGGAACCGCGCAGGGAGCCGCGGGAAACAACGCTCACGATGATGTGTTAAAGTTTACAGGACCAACTCAACACATACTCAACTGAGAGAAGATAGTTCGATATGAAAATTTGCTAAATCAGAGCTGCTATTTTTATGAACTTTTAAAAACTGTTTTACTATGACATTATCTGATACCAAAAATAAGTACTAGTCTCCAAGATGCTCAGACTAGTATTTCTAGCTCGAACTTGGAGAATAGTTCTTTTTTAGTAAATAATTTGTCTCTTGATACCAAATCATGACGTCACATAAGATTTACCCGGCCCTGTTTCCCGGGAAGAGACACCAGACCAAGTGCACACAGTCCAGTCCAAGTGGCCCACTTAATGTAAAGTGGCGTGCCGTGTCGGACCCGTGCCGTGTCGGACTCGTGCCTCGCTCGCCCGCAGCGCCTGCTACTACAACCGCTATTTCAAACTAATTCTATTATGCTGACTGTGATACTTGAAAATAACAATAAATATAATTACTGCTTTTTATGATTTTCATTTTGTCTATCGTATGATTACTTAAGTCAACCTTTCTTTACTTTGAAATAAAAGGTCATGTCTTTCATTACGTCAGTGCATTTCTGCAACCCCCCATCTTATTAAATGCATAAAAAACTGTTTTTTTTTTTCGAATTAATTATACATGTCCAATTCGTATTTAGTAATCTTACTATTATTATAAATTATTATTAATATTATAAATTCTAAAGTAAGTCAGTTTGTTTGTTTGTTAATCTTTCACGCAAATACTACTAAACAGTTTTGGATGAAAAATGGCACACAGAAAGTAAATTGCCTGGATTAATACATAGGATTCGGATCCACGGGAACGGGAAACACGCGGGTGAAACCGCTAGTTATTAATAAAAGCGTTATTTAAACTTCTTACAGCCACAGAAACAATTTTCTCGAAATGTTCGTCGCTTAACTCCATATGACAGCGGCGACGGTTATGTAAATGTACGTTTCGTTCCGAAAACTGACATGTCTTAATGGCCGCGCCGCCGCCGCCCGTCTCGCGCACGTGTGTGCCCGCCTTAATAATAGAAATCGCCTTACCTCCGGATTACGGCTTACCTTATTGCTACAAAAGAGCTGATCGAAATGACATAATAGATTCGAATATTGCGAATGTAATCTTAACACACAATATTATTTAATAGCAATAGTATGGTATCTACTTTCAAGTCTGCGATGTGATTAAACTACCTATACTACTTGTTTGAGCTGGTATGCTCACTCAGTAGAATGTCAGATGATGTCAGGTAGTGCCGGGATGATGATGCAAGGGAATGTCAATAAATCACTAGAGAGGATGTTGTCAACCGATATCACAGAGTAACTTTATTGTACTAAAAAATATAATAATTAAATAATGCGCGTGAGCAAAGTAGGTCGCTTATTTACTATACGTTGCACATTGTATTAGTGGCTACTAAATGTACGATGACTCGTACACTACTGCTATACCTTTGTACGTGTTTCAGTTACGCTCAAAGACAGAAAACGCTTGAATTTGAGCGAAAAACTAGCTCTTAACGCACTAATAGTGGTGACTCATATAGTGATATAGTGGCGAGTCATAGTGGTGACTCATAGTGGTGATATAGTGGTGATATAGTGGTAATTCATAGTGGTCAATTACATCCATATCGCGAAATTAGTGTTGTGGCTCAAGAGAACGCTGACGACGCGTTGTTGCAATCACCACATAGCGAAATTTGTATCGTGGCTGGGCTGTAATTTCATGTTATACGACCACAAGTTTATTCATATAATAATTATGTGTTATTATTTATATATTCTATGCCTATTGTTAGCTTACATACTTATGAAAATAAACTGAACTAAAAAGTTCGGAATCAGATCAAAGTATAAATATTATTAGTGTACAGTAAGAATTTTATAATACCTAATATCTGAATAAAACAAACAACTACACATTACATAACATCACCAAGTAACATAAGCTAGAACACCATAATGGTCTGATAAATGTATCCAATATTGCCAAACTCCGCCGTCAGCCGAACCGAACAACTTACGACGGCAATACTGAAGGAATCAGCGGATCCGCGGCGTTAAGGAGGTAGGGGCGTTAGGGGCAAAAACGGCGATCTGCCGACAGTTTCAATAAGAGACCGCGAGCACGTGCGCACCTACGCCCAGTCGCCCAGGGCTGCCACGCGATAACGAGCCGATAAATTGTTAAAATAAAACTTAACGATTCTTATTGTAAAGTAAGATGGCGGGCGCGGGGGTACTGGCGGTACTGGCGCAGCGGAATGAGCGGATCCACGGCGTTAGAGGGTTAGAGACAAAAACTGCTATTTGCCGCCAGTTTCAATAAGAGCCCGCGAGCACGTGCGTACTTACGCTCAAAGGAGCAATTCTCGCGCTGAGATATGACGAATTTGATGACCTGTTTGGCGCAGGGATACTAACCCCGTCTTCAGCGCCAGGGCTCCCGGGTTTGATCCCCGGACAAGACAAATATTTGTGTGCATGAATATGTCTATTTGTCTTGGTCTGGGTGTTTAATATGTATAAAGTATGTATTTACAAAAAAAGAATATAATAACGTTTATCCGTTATCTAATATACGAAACACAAGTTCTTCATGAAACTTAACGTGGGCTAGATAATTGGTGCAAAAAAAAAGAAGAATTCGAAATTTTTCAAACCATAATTTCCTTTAAATGTAAGTAAAATCTTTACTACGGTCAAAATACTTTGGCAATCCTATAATGAAGATTGTTTTCAGTAAGTTTTAAATATAGATTAAGGTATGACTCCAAAAAATGCCGCGACAAGTAGGTAGGTAGTTGTTATTATTTTATTTATTTAATAAAACTTTCTGGTTCCGAGTCGACGTAAATGTAGCTAAAGCTCTTGTGATTAATATTAAACAAGAAAATATACTGGAAAAAAAATAACTTATCTCATGTTGCTCTAACGGGATTCGAACCCGCATCCTTGGGAATCCGGCCCTATGCACTTACCAATTATGCTACAGAAACCTATGAGGACACGTCGATTTTTACTAGTATGTTCACCTTTCTACGGTGTTGGCCACCATCGTTTCATCAATGAGAGAATTAATATCCTCGCATTCGAAAGAAACATTTTAACAAATGTTTGACTATCGATAAAAACAGCCATCTAATTATAACTTTTAATTTTGCATTTTACAATGCTGTTTTTATGTTATAAATATTAAACAAGAAAAAATACTTGAAAAATAAACAACTTGTCTCATGTCACTCTGACAGGATTAGAATCCGCATCCTTGGGAATCCGGCCGAATTGACTAACCAATTATGCTACAGAGACCTGTGAGACACGTCGATTTTTTTTGTTAGTATATTTTCTTGTTTCATATTTATCACATAAAAATTGCATTGTAAAATGCAAAAATAAAAAGTTATAGAAAGCACTTGTGTTACTTGCTCCATTTCACCTTGTCTCAAATTGAAAATACTTTACAGACTAAAACACAATTATAGATATCATAACTTTCGTATATCTCTGATACCTTCAATTGTGTAGATAAAACGACAGCACCATGAAATCACCAATAAATCAAAAAACTGTTTCAGTCGTTCCTTAAAAATAATACCGTTTGTAATCAATTGACAACGTTAACATTCATCAATCGTAATTCGTAACTATTAGAAGAACCGAGAAAAAATGGCTAGGTATATTTTTGTATCAACCCTATCCGCGTGTGTTGCAAAAGTTGCAAAGTTAATTTCCTTGGTACGGAAAGGTTTATTTTATTTAATTATTACAAATACAAAAATACAAATACAAAATATTTTTTCAGCAAGTAACATGCAAAATAAGCTCAATCCTAAATTTATGCTAAAGCTCTCTTTAAACCGCCTCTGTGGCCTAGTGGTACAACCACCGGTACCAGACCAAGGGGTCCCGGGTTCGATTCCCAGCGGGGGTACATATTGTATTCGGTTTGGTTGGTGGTAGGACTTGTTCAGAGTCCGTCTGGCTAGCTACCACCATCTTATCTAAGTCCTGATTTAGGATTCTGGGAGAGGCTCGCTTCCATCTTCAGCCTTATCAGTACTTAAAATTAGGTATGATGAAGGCTAAGTCACCTCGTCGTTCACAAAAAAAAGCTAAAGCTATTGCTAAATCCCTCCTGAAATAATGGAATTATCTAACTGTGGCAGTCACCTAAGCATCCTTCCTACGGGAAAACTAGGTAATAATCATAGCTCTAGTGAAATAAGGCAAGTATATTTCGTGAGAAGTGAATTAGTGCAAACAGTGACAGGCAACAATATAGAGGAACCTGCCTACGTAACCGAACCTAGCCTCCCAAGGGCATAAGGGTGCAGCTATTCTTTGTAGATTCTTGGTAGAGATTCGGTAGATCAGTGACTGAATTTAATTGTTAAATTTATTGGATGACCTCTTTTCTATTAATGTCTTTTGCATGAAAATCTAATAGTTGTATTATGGTCTTATTATCGTTATTGCCATGACGCATTTTCTACCAATCAAAAGCGAGGCTTAAACTAGCAGGAATTGACTTCTGCCAGCTGTTACCTCTGTGAAATATATGTTCAATCAAGTGTTCGACTTGTGAGGTTTGGTGCTAGTTATATAAACACCAAAATAATGTTTTGTTAACGGACCAGAAAGTTCTCTCTCAAGAAATAGGCTATTTGACAGGTTTTTAAAATCCATTTTATATTATGTAGTAGAGTTTAAGGAACCCAGTAAAAGTAGTTTTTTTTTATTGTGGTACATATTTCCTGAAAAATATCAAATTAAAAATTCAATATTAAAATGCTACATTGACAATATGGCGCTGCAATGGGGTAGGTGACGTCACTTGCCTGTATTCTGACATAATCATCCACATATGTAGGCAAATGAGGTTTACAAGCAGGTGACGTCATCATAAACTCGACGAATAAGGAGCGTTTTGTATCACGTGACAAATGTTTAAAAAAATGCATTTTTATGTACGGATTTTTAAATAAAGTTATTATTATTTGCAACGTACGCGTACGTTAGTAAATAACCATTTTTAAGGTCTTAATTTATACTGATAACAGTTGCTGGAGGAGGATTGCAGGAGGAACTTGCTAGTACAATCATCGCTTAGTAATAAGTTAGGCAGCTATAAAAACTTTCTAAGAGAGAACGACTTCAAAGAATACTAGGCATGAGGCTGATTGAGCCTTTTGAGGCTGAATGGGGGGCCGGGAGGCGGCGGTCCCTCCCTTCTCCTATCCTCCCATCGAGCTTTCAAGCTTGATGGGGGGGCGGGAGCTGGTTCGATCCTACCCCGAAACCCCGCCGAGCCTACTAGGCTCGACGGGGCGTCGGGGAGCGGCGACGGATAGGGTGCCGGACTCACGAGTCCGGTATTCTAGGTGAGCCCAGCATAACCTCAGTGTATGCGTAAAAGCATTCCCCTCACTATAAAAAAAGGCATGAGGCTGGTAAGGCAGCCCTATCCACCCGGCAGCCGGCACAGACCGCCCGCGCCCGTACCGCTGCCTGGCGTCTCTGATTACCTTTTTATTCCGACCGAGTGTCACCACCCCGACCCCAGTCCCGACCGCGGCCATTACTGCACACCACGTGTCGTCTTGTATTGCTTTAATGTCTGTCGTGTTCTAAATAATGTTTACTGAATATAATTCATAGAACGATTACTACATTGAAATGCATTACCAACCTTTATCTGAAAAAATATTAGATTTTTCACTGTTGCAAAGATTATCTGAAAAATATTATTTTTGACTGGACTACATTTACATTTAGTTTTAAATGGTCCTTTTAAAGTTGATTATTATTCACAATAATGCTCTTCATTCATAGATAAATAGATCTAATTAACTTGCCGATGCATTATAAGGCATATTCAAATTAAAATGTCATTCATAAACTGTAAAAAAAAATCGCTAATAAACTGTATTAAACAGACACACACATATTAAAAAGTCAAACAATTCCGTTTACGTTTTAATCTGCTGATACTTCATCCCATACAAACGGGAAAGTTCAAAGTGTCAAAGTCCTAAACTCCTGATAACTGTTAACGAAAACTCGAGCTGAATGGGAACAGCTGAGTTCTCAGGAACCGTAAAATTTTATAAGGTGTGGCGACATTGCGCCGATAAGCAATCGAACGGAACCATCGCGAGCAGATTTATGGATCAGGAACGGGAACAGATTAGGTAACGTCACATGTGTGTGTGTGTGTATGTGGCAGGGTACTGAAGAAAATTTCAAAATACATGTTTGAGTCACTTTCATTACACTAAAACTGCAAAAAATTTATAAGGTGTCTTAATTACGCCAATAAGTGAACAATCGGAAACATCGCGCACAAATCAATGGACCAGGGCCCTTAGCCAAAGTAACAATTCAAAAACGATAACGTAGTTCGACAAGAATTAAATGTATGGGATTGGCGGATTGGCATAGGCCACGCTAAGTCACGTGGTCTTGCTGCAAGTTAATTGGCGAATATAGACAATAACGAATCGAACTATCGTTTCGCTACATAACGATGTTACTTTGTCTACGGGCCCAGGAACGGGAACTGGCAAGATTGCTGCCAGATTAGGTGACTTCATATGCGTGTATAGGTACTGAAGAAAATGTCAATATATTCAGCAATGTTAGCACGAAAAATTATCGAAATAGCATCGAGTAAATATCGAGCACGTTATGTCAAAAAATGTATAGGAAAATGTAGTTCCATTTACATCCGGTAGGAACGCTGCTCAATATCTATACATTTTTTTACTTAACCTTCTCGATACTTACTCGAAAGTTATCCGTGCTAGGCCTACAGATGTACTGTCAATAGCTCGTACGGCTTTATACACATAAAATGCACTACGAAAACCATCGTTATTGCGAGCGACGTAAGGACGCTCTAAAGGTACTTTGACCTGCTTGTGCCGTGCTTGCTGTTGACTGTACGAGTCACTTATATAATACACTTAACAATGATAAAATATAAGGTGTCGCGACAATTGCGTCGATAAGCGAACGAGCAGAACCATCGCGATCAGATTTATGAATCAGAAACGGGAACAGATTAGATGACGTCACATGCGTGTGTATAATGTATTGAAGAAAATGTCAATACTAAAATATTCAGGTTATAAAATCAGTGATACTTACATTGTGAACTGCTTGTTTAACCTATGCAAAGCACGATCGCCTTCGATGAACATTTTCTTACACCATACCAATGTAATGCTAAAAAGGGTAATCAGCACTATACCGACCAATAGATTAAAAAGAAACAGACGACCTTATGACATTCAACAGGTCTCAGCAAATCTCCACTTCCAAGAAAAAGATGGACCGTAATACATTTAATATTTAAGTATTACGTATTTGCAACCTCCTGTACTCCTCCCGTACTCCTCCCGTACTCCATACTGTGCAACTTAAGGAAACACGACATTAGAATCGATTCGGTACAAGGAAATTGAAAATAACGCAGGAAATCGAATTCAGGATCTCAAAGATAGCGAGCCGGATTCGGATCTAACTGGCCGTTCTGGAAACACAGTAAAAGTTTTAGACAAATGAGGAATCCTACTAATATTGTAAATGCGAAAGTATGTCAGTTTGTTTGTTTGTTTGTCACTCTTTTACGCTGAAACAGAAAAACTGAACGGATTTGGATGAAATTTGGCACGGAGATAGTAAATATAACAGGAACGGGAACGACGCGGGTGAAACCGCGGGAGATAAAATGAGACAACATTGAGAGGCAAGAATGTATCGCACTTAAAGATACTTTGAAAATAAGCAGCGAATGTACGTACGCTTTAGGCGGACGCTCGGGAACGTGGCGGGCGGGTACGGCCGCGGTTCGGTCGCAAGCGGACACCACTTGTATTGGCTTTGATCGCACCTAAAAATACCTACATATTCTCATCCTATCCTACTAATAATACAAATGCGAAAGTTTGTGAGGATGTTTGGATGTTTGTTTCTCCGTAAGTAAGTATAAAATAGAAAAAAAACCCTCTTGCTTCAAACGACAAGACAACTGAAAAGATTGAAACAAGATCAAAGGACAATGACAAGATTTCTATGGTGCTACGCCCCAATAGTTTTTTTTTTAGTTACAAATACGATTTATGTGTTCAATGATAGCTGAATATCTGTATTTTTAGAATAATAAAACAGTAATTGTAATAAAGCAGGTGATTCACAGTGATGGTGCAACAAAACTATTTGTATTGATAAGCTTAATTTTTACAATTACAATTATTTGTCGTTTTACAATTGTAAATAAATACTTTCTTCGGCTGATCATCAATTAATTAGTATGGCTTGGGCAAGATTCGAAACAATACATGTGCCTCTGAATGCGTTGAACGCTGGTTGAACGCGTAATCCACAGTTAATACATCGCAACATGTTGAGTCCAAAGTATACACAGTAACCAACACGTAGAGGCAACTCAAAAGTCCAGGTTTAATATCAGGGGCAGGGGGTTCCAATAGAGAATAAATAATCCATAAACTGAATCGAAACATGCACAGCAACAAAGCTCAAACGGTGACAGCTAAATGAGTACCTAACATAATCCTAGTGACAGTGATTATATACACTTTGAGTGACAATGTCATAGTAGATCTCAGTTCATAATACAGTCAAAGTCAAAGATTTTTATTCAAATAGTCTTATAGATAAGTACTTTCGAATAATTTTTTTTTTCCTACCAGCCATTCAGGACATATTTTAACTGATAAGAAGAACGGCCGCAAGAAACTTATCAGCTTTAACAGAAACAACAACATTTACAATGGAACATGTTGGTGCCGAACACAAATTAACAATTTTGAAATATATTTAATATAAGAGGAAAATTTTCCCATATTCAATTATTAGAATATTTTCCTTCTATCCAATTTATAATAGTTATGTTTTATGTTAGTACCACATCCATGCATTTTGGTATTTTAAATAATCATCTACCTTGTACTAACCTTTGCTTAAGAGTGACTTTTTAACATATATTTTAAATTTATGCAAAGGCAGCTCTATCAATTGTTGTGGAACTTTATTAAAAAGAACTATACCTTTCCCCAAAAAAAAATCTTCTTTCCGAAATATACTCATAAATAATATTACGCTAATGCTGTTTTGCAACTTTTAAATATATTTTTCTTATCTGCTGCTTTTACAAGATTTATTTATATGTGTTACTTACTATTTTTTAGAAGATTTTATATATTATATTTCATAATTGTAACTATTACGAATCCTTGGGGCACAAATTGGCATTCTCTTTAATATAGAACTTTTGTTCAATATAATAATATGCAGTCGGAAGCATGAAATAAACGATTTATTATAAAATTCTGTGCCTGTTGACTTCATATTATATTGAACAATAGTTCTATATTTGACCTTGTTTCCATCTTTTTGAATATTACATATATTTTTTTTTACTTTGATTTTACTTTCTTTTATGTGTTTTTAATGTAATCCTCTTTTTTGTGCAATAAATAAATTTTATCATTATCATCATTAAACATACAAAAACACAAGATACGCGCGAAAAACATAACCCTTTCCTTGCAGTCGGGTAAAAAGAAAAAAAATAGGAATATCGGTTTAAAACTATGAAGTTTCGCCTTTTCTATTTATGAAAAAGAAATATCTATTTCACGCAAAAACTACTTAACGGATTTGGTTGAAATTTGGCACACATATAGTACAAAGCGTGGATTAAAAGTAAGGTACCTTTTAAGCTTATATTCCCACGGGAATGAGAACCACGCGGTCGAAACCGCGGGCGGCCACTAGTGAGGTATAGCCCTGTACATTATTCTTTAACCGCCTTAAAAAAAGGAGGAGGTTCTGAAGTCGACTGTATATATATATATATATATATATATATATATATATATATATATATATATATATATATATATATATATATATATATATATATATATATATATATATATATTAATACTAGAGGCCGGGCGCGGTTTCCCGTTGGAATTTTGGGATCAAAGCAATCCTATCTCTTAAGTTGGACCAGACTGCTCACGGTGTGCCAATTTAATTTAAAATCGGTTAAGTAGTTTAGGAGTCCATCGCGGGCAAACATCGTGACAGGAGATTTATATATATTAAGAAGATGTATGTTTTAATATAACGTCGTCAGTTGTCAACCGATTTTAATAACTCTTTTTTTATCTTAAAGAACACTGTTCAAGTGTAGTCTCATATAATTTTGACGAAAATCTGGCTAGTAGTTTTTTCATAATCCTGAAAATATAATTTACGTTTTGGCAAGTAGTCGTTTACCTAGATGACATAATTGTTGTGTATGGGCTGATTTTTTGTGTAAGTAACGGCACATGATGTATCTAAAAATGGTGAAATAAAAAACTTTTATTTTTACTTTTTGAAGTCCGTTTTTTTTATTATTCTTATTCTCATTCGTTTTAATAAACAAAGTCGTATGTACTATGTATCGCTCGCGTTTGAGCCGCGTCCTTACCTTCATTATAACGAATACCTAACACATTCGTATTACCGCTGTCAAAGACGAATAAATAGGAGGCAACGGATCCGCGGCCCGAATTGGGGCGGCTCTTAATAAGAATATCATTTGTTATTTCGAGGCACAAGGCGTGCCGGAGAAACAATTTCAATTTAATCGCGCTTAAGAAAGACAAATATTATGGTATTCACATAATTTTTTATACCATTTTGAGACCAGCCTCTTGAGGTAACTAGCACCACAAGCCTGCACCACAAGCCTGGTTGTGATTTACCATTGACTGCTCCGTAAACACAAAGGTCGTCAACAGCCATTTTTAATGTCTCCACTACTGGGGCCCTGGTCTTCCTTATGGATGGATAAGGAGAACGGGCCATGACCCACTCGGGAACAATGAGGATTGGTGGGTTTAACGACTGCAAATGCAGCCGGCACCAACGGCTTAACGTGCCTTTTGAAGTACGGAGGAGCTCGAGATAGTAAATTTTTGGTCACCCATCCCGTGACCGACCATTGCGAAAGTTGCTTAACCTCAATAATCGCAGGCCGAGCGCGCGAAACACTGCACCACGGGCTCCTCTAACACATAGGTACTCGTGTATAATAATCTGCTTTATGCATCAGTTTCAATTTGCGATATTTGGCCTTTGACTTTTTGATTGAAAGAAAACACAGCATTCAGTTTTTAATTACCAATACGAATTTCATATTAATTAAACGTAGTACGTCGCGCCATTTATCGATGGACGACGCGGTAGTCACTTAAAAAAACCAGTCAAGAGCGACTCGGACTCGCTAAATATTTAATTTTATTTCTTTTTTCTTGATTTCTGAAAAAGTATGTTACTTGGCAGAGACATCGTTTTATTTTCCTGTAATCTTTACATAAACTGCTATTACATAGAATAATTTTAGATTTTTTCTCTATGCAAACTTCGGGGGTAGGCGGTATTTTTTTTACTATTCTTATCAAAAATCGTCTGTTGAAAAAACAATGATACTTATTTCTCTCTTAATTGCAAAATAGTTGGGCAAACGTCATCTAAAACTATTTTTAAGCTATTGCATAGATTTTATCGCTGGCTTTGAGCGCGGCGACCGAATCAAGAAATTCCGTAACGAAAATAAAACCTAACTCCCCCCACTCTGTGTCATAGATTTTGGTTGCTTAGTTACGATTGTGAATAACAAAATGGTCAATGATGAAAAAAACTGTATGAAAATTTGTGTGAAAATATAATTTCTTTTTAAAATCTGGTACCGCATTTTTCCAGGTGTCGCGGAAAAAAGCGGTACAAGATTTTAAAAATTTATATTAAATCTATGATAAAAAATGGTATGCAATAGCTTTACCGCGGCAGTCCCCGAGTGCCACACGTATTTTTTTTTAACCAAATTTCAAGTTCATAGCATTACTAGTTCTTGAGATTTCCAGCTGTGACCAGACAGACCGACTGAGTCGCACCATAAGGGTTCCTTTTTACCATTTTGGTACGGAACCCTAAAAACCACGTTGTTGTTCCAACAAACGGTTTGTCGGACACAACGCGACACGACAAATGGACGACCATGTTTCAGACGCTTCCAGTCAATTTGGTATTTTCAATAAGTAGAGGTGCTCCTTTACTTTGAACCAAAAAAGCAATTTCACACTTTACGGAAAATTGCAATGATATGACCTAACTAAAAAGAAGAAAACGAATTGGGTCTATTCAAAGTGGAATCTACAATTAAAAGTGATGATTCATTCAAATCAATTCAAATAGTTTATTTTCCCAACCAAGCGATACATAGTTACATACTCGTACATGTTAAATGCGGCTTAGTAACCGTTAAAATTATGACAGAACAGCTTATTATCTATGGACACTTAATTTAAATTACACTTAAATTTGACGAGCTGTTTGGCGCAGAGGTACTAAGCCCACCTTCTGCGCCAGAGGTTTCGGGTTCGATCCCCGGACAAGACAAATATTTGTGTACATGAACTTGTCTATTTGTCTTGGTCTGGGTCTTTGATATGTATATTATGTATGTTCTTACAAACAAAAAAGTATATAAGTATGTTTATCCGTTATCTAGTATCCATAACACAAGTTCTTTGTGAAACTTAACGTGGGCTAGATAATTGGTGTGATTGTATGCAATTTTATTTATTTATTACAAAACAAAAAGCTTACGTTCGGACACTTAAATTACAAAAAGCTAACGTTTTTTGCTAGTTCCAATATATTAACATATTTCATGTATTTAGGTAATCATTTATTTACGGAGGAGTAACATTTTTGCATGAGGTAAGATTTCAATGACTTAGAAAATGATTTGAGGTTTGGTTAATTTTTTATGGAAGTTGGTAGTTTATTGAAGATTTTAACTGACATGTAATAAGAGCTGGTATTTAGCATTTTAATTCTGGATTGTGGTAAGTATAATCTGTTTTTATGTCTGGTATTTATGTTGTGCGTATTTTTAACTTTGGTAAAGGTTTCTAAATTTTTATAAGTAAATATGCATATATCATTGAAATTCAGCTGGTGCTAGCATTATGAATTTTCATCTGAAAGAATGAAACAAAATATTATTTAATTGGGTCACAATAACGATACAACAATTTGTACCAATCTAAAAAAAAATATGAACATCTTAAGTTTTGGCGCGCACTTTTCATTGAAAATGCCGAGACGTCGTCGTCGGCAAAATCAAAAAACTCCTAAAATACCAAAAAAATCGGACAATTAGATCTTAGCAAGTGAAATATAGCGCGTTTAAAATCAGGAAAAGTTGTTTTATTTAAAAAAAAATATATGATTTCATTGTAATCAAAATGCTGTAACATACTTAACATACTAATATTTTGCTGAATAGACCATTACTCAACTATCAGTATCTGATGATCCCCAACGGGTTGGCCTTATAGTATACCGAACTATTGATCTAACGCCGCGTGTCTCTGCGGCTCTCCAAGGAGCTAACGGTACTTGTGATATAACTTGTCCATAACTTAATGTAAACTTAGAAACGGGACGCACCAGGGGTCGGAGTACAAAACCTGCGACAAACGCCAAGTTAGCGCTGTTTGTGTCAGATCCTATCTACGTTGTAATGTTTCCAAGAAATTAATATCCAGACAGAGTTTAGACCCTAAGTAAAACCTAGTTTGTCCCAGCATCTCTTGTTTAATCATAATACTGTTGCCAGTAAAAAAGTAAGTTCGTTTTTGTTTTGAATCTTCTACACAGAATCCAACAAGTCAAAGTCACGCTGTTAATAAAGGCAAGGCGACACCAAAGCAACCAATTTAATATCATTTATTCAGTCTAGGCTATTACAAGTACTTATGAACATCAAAGAAGCTACGCAATCGGTTCACAAACCCTACGGCCGGGAGACCTTGTAACGAGAAAAACCGGCAAGAAACTCGTCAAGGGCTATTTTTTCTCCCTATTTTATTTCATACAGAGTCTTCAAATTGAAAAGTGACCTTAAACACATGGGTAAGATAAATTTTCATCACAAAAAGAAACTAAAATATAAGTACATTTTATGGTTATCTTAACAGTAAACAATTTTAAACTCGCAAGGAAGGACTTACATTATAACATTTCTCGCATTACAAGGTTACTGTGCTGCAAGGTCAATAGTAATTTATTTTAGATGAAAATATTTACGCTCTAGGCACAACGTTAAGACAAGCAGACTGAAGTAGACCCTTTTCCGCTGACGGCACCCATTCACGAGCATGACGCATCCTACTAATATTATAAATTCGAAAGTAGGTCAGTTTTTTGTTTGTTTGTTACTTTTTCACGCAAAAAATAGTGAATTGATTTGGATAAAATTTAGTACACAGATAGAAGATAGCCTGGATCAAAACATAGGCTACTTTAAATCCCGATATCCCCACGGGAACGGGAACCACGTGGGTGAAATCGCGGGCGGCCGCTCGTATATATATTTTTTTTAACGGCGGGGAGACTCTTAGCCTTCATCATACCTGATGTTAAGTATGATAAGGCTGAAGATGGAAACGAGCCTCACCCGGAACCCCCAATCACTGAGGAACTAGCTATCTTATCTCTTTGCCAACCAAACCGAATACAATATGTACCCCCGCTGGGAATCGAACCCGGGAACCCTGGGTCTGATAGCGGTGGTTGTACCACTAGACTTGTGGTCTAGGCGGTGAAAACAAGGTTATTTTAGAAACTCTAATTACCCATATCATTAGGATAATAAATCTTGATCCGGCAAAATACGATTCATATAGTGAATCAGGAAAAGTATACAAAACAAGATAATGTTTTTGCTTTTATCTATTATATTATATCAGACTGTCGTTTTCCCAGACGCGCTTAACCGATAAAACCAAAACAACATTCGTTAACGTTTCGTTTATGGTTACGGAAGAATAATATTGCTCTTTATTTGAAAATGACGTCAAAAATTAAGCGTTACGTAAGAAACATAAGATTAGCAAAAATAAACAAGTTTTTTAAGCGAGCGAGCTAAAAGACATTTGAAAAATAGACAACTAATTGCTGTACCGCTTTGCCCTCTGTCTCTAAATACCGTGCGATTGCCCGCCTCCCCCGTTAAGATTAAAAAAAAAATACAAAAAAATCATAACCGACTTCAAAAACCAAAAAGTAAAAAATAGACCTTATAGAGGTTTTGATTTTTGAAATCGGTTTTTTTTCTAAAAAGTTTTTTATTTCACAATAATTGTTTAAGTTAGAATAAGACCCGTACCAACACTACTGTTTGAGTCAAACCAAAATGAACGGGTTTGTGTCAAACCTAAGACTGAAAAGATTTCCTGAAAACAACTGAACCGATTTCATAATTTCAAAAAATGGAACCAATTTGGTAACAACCCCGCTGTTTTAATGTTTGAATGGTTTAAATCGGATCAGGCGTTCTCGAGTAATCGGTGAACATATATTTAAAAAAATACGCGACAAATTGATAATCTCCTTCTTTTTCTGAAGCCGGTTAAAAAATTCATACACATTCCTAAAGTGACGAGGGTGATGATGAATATTTTAGTTTTCAGCCTCATGGGGACCGTTCAGCATCCGCATCATTAGATTCAATGACCCCATTACTCCAGCACTGTGTCTTCTGAAGCAAGAAGGAAGGACTGATCAATGTAAAATAACTGTTTGTTCACCCATTCCTTAATAATAGTTGCGAAAATTGCTTAATCGCTTCAGGATAGTTCATATAAAGATATTATATAATCCTAATTGGTACCGGCCTACCGTAATGTCACAAAAATGCGTATCGTCTCGCATCCACACGTTTCATTCGGCGGAACCAACGGCGACAGTAACTAATGGCCGCCCGTTATTAATGCATTATCATTTTATCATAAAAACGATGACGAACGATCTAATGATTCCGCTACATGACGCAGGGCCGCCGCTCCGTTTGGTTGCTGGTATCTCAGTCTATTTATCTTCTCTTGCATACAATCGTCAGACGGACACGATTTGACAGAGCAATCGTGCGGCGTTCGCGGGGCGAGAGGGGTTCTAGCTAGCCCCAACTGCCATATAACTCGTTGGGGACAATGACAATGTCCTGTCAAGTACTCAGAAGTCTTGTCAAAAGCGGATGGCGCGAGGTTTCAAAGGCGTTGTCCCACTCTTGGCTTAGAAACATACGAGAATGGACCGGAATCCACAGCGTGGAAGAACTGTTCCGAATGGCGAGGGAAAAGGGCAAATTCAGCAAGCTTACGGCAAACCTCCACTAATGGAGTGCCACCATAACAAGAAATTCCTTAGTTTCGCTGAGCTGGTACCGTCAATAACTTAAAGATAGAATCTATAGCCACATAGGAAACAAGCTGTCGAGCCATCGTACAAAGGCGTGGACTCCTTCCTTCCTTCCTTCGCGCAAAAGGCGAAGCGAGACACCCAACCCCAACTCACTACTTCTAACCTTCTGTGTGGTGCATAGAATGCGTCCAATACTACGTTATCTTCAGCATTATTTCGTCGTCGTTGTCTCAGCTACATAACACCCACTGTTGGGTATAGGCCTCCCCCAAGGATCTCCACAACGATCGGTCCTGCGTTGTCCGAATCCAGCGGCTTCCCACAACCTTCACCAGATCGTCGGTCTACCTTGTTACCATAGAGCGTCGTCCTGTGCGCAGTCGCCATTTCAGAACCAGAACCAGAAGCATTATTTTTGATGTTTAAATATAATAAATAAATAAATTTCATACAACCACACCAATAATCCAGCCCAAGTTAAGTTTCAAAAGAATTTGTGTTATGGGTACTAGATAACGGACATACCTATTATTTTTTATAAACACATCTTAAGTTCATGCCCACAAATATTTGTCTTATCCGGGGATCGAATCCGGAACCCTCTGCGTACCCCATCGACAGACAGGTAGATAAATATGTTGTTGTGTCAGGGCTTTTCACCGCATATTCAGCAAAGAGGGAAGTACTTTCACCGAGCAAACTCTAAACTATGATAAGTAGTTCTATTGTGTATCTATATCACTGCTGGTAACGTATAAAAAAATAGATAAGCTCAATTTAAACACTTTTTCGCTTTAAGCGCTATCGTTTGTAAAGTTCCCACGAGGGACAACCCTAATGTAATTTCCGCAAATTTGACTCTTATATTTATATGGAATGAGGCCGGTCGTAATATCGGCGAGTATGGCACGCGTGTCACCGCAATATCACATTATTCACCTACTCCGATGGCGCAATCATCGTTCAGTCGCGATATTAAAGTTCCCATTTCCACGCAAAAATGGAAGGTATGACTTTATTATTCCGCCTTCATGCCCTTCATCACCACGTAACGTGTAATTTAGTGACTGTCTTTAATTCAACGACGATGTTTGTATAGTTACATCTTAAATTTTGGCCCGTGACCGCGGCAGCTGAAAAGGTCCCGAAAGGTCGGGAAAACCAAACAACCTTGAAAAACACGGAAAATAAGATCTTAACTCGTGAAATACAGTGCGCTTAAAATCCGTAAGAGTTGATTTATTTCAATGGACGAACTGAAATTTATTGAATAAACCTGAAATTGAATGAATGCTTCCGTGTATTCCCAATCACTCGTCTCACTACAGAGTCCTCAACAGAGCATCAACTACAGCAATAATTACTTCGCTATTGTCGGTAGAAACTTAGCAGAAAAGATCACCCCTAGTAGCGACAACTCGTATCACTTTCATTTCTGAGCCTCTCCTTCACCTACTGGTTCCCTTGTCGTGCTGCCTACTGACGAAAGCGAGGTATTTTAAATTATCATGAGCCTCAAAGACCACTGTGCAGTAGGAACAGATCTCATATCGACCAAAATCATAAAACGTTATGCTCATGTACTAGTCCCATGTATAACTCACCTTTGCAATCTGGCCATTTCAAGTGAAGTTTTTTTGCTCTGCATTCAAAACAGGTCTAACCAAAACCTATCCACAAGAGTGGAGATAAAGACAGAGTTGAAAACTACTGGTCTATCACTATTCTTCCGGCTCTCTCCAAGATCTTAGAGCGCATTCTGAACGCCAGGCTTCTAAAGTTCTTGGAATCCAACCGCATACTCTCCCCATCACAATACGGTTTCCGCAAGGGCAGATCCACAAGTGATGCTGTAAACGATCTTGTGCAGTCTGTGGACTTGGATGAGAGAAAGAAATGTGTTCTTGTCTTCCTTGACCTGTCTAGGACGTTCGATACGGTCTCCATACCCCTGCTACTATCTAAGCTAGAAGCCTACGGTACAAGGGTCTTCCGCTTAAGTTGCCCTCAGACTTCCTTTCAAATAGAACATACAGGGTCTAGATTGAACAGTGTACCAGTAAAGATTCACCCATCACCTATGGTGTCCCCCAAGGTAGCATCCTTGGTCCCACTCTGTTCCTAACCTACATCAACGAACTGTGTCAGCTTCAGCTTGATGGAGGGTAATTTACCTTTGCTAACGATAGGGTACTATTCTTTCAAGGAGACTCTTGGGCTTATGCATTTGACTTGGCTCAGAAAGGTTTGAATACTGTCGACAGATGGCTGAATTCCAATGTCCTAACATTGAATGTCTCCAAAACAAAATATGTTACATTTGCAATGAGGTCTAACCAACTCCCATCAGAAGAGTACCAAATCATTGCACATGAGTGTCATACTCAGCCGTCATCTGCCTGCCGCCTCTGTTCCTCACTAGAGCGCCCTGACTGCATCAAATATCTTGGTGTCCTACAAGATTAAACGCTGACTTTCAAAGCCCACCTCGACCTTTTATCATGTAGACTCCAAAAGAAGGTATTGCTATATTTAGCAATCTGAAGCATATTTATTGCACAGCGCAAGATTTTGGAATACTTTTGGAATACTGCATCACTACCTGGGGTTGCCAAGTTTCACCTTCTGGCGGCAGAAAGAGCCCAGCGTGTATTACTGAAAGTTGCCGCTGGCCTCCCTTATCTTTTTCCTACGGCTGAACTCCATAAAGTCTGGAAGCTCTCAGTGAGGCAAATTTTATTGTTTCTTTTTTACCTGTAGCTCAAGGTTTATATTGCTAAAACCTTTTTTCGGCACCAGTCCATCATAGGTATAGGAGAGAGAGTTATACATACCTACTTAGCACAAGAAAAAATCTTTTAATCAAAATTTATTTTATAGGTACAAAAATGTGTTTCTTCTATAAGTTATAATACTTTAAAAAAACATGTACATATATTTTCTTATTTTTTTCTAACAATTTACTAACATCAATTTTAAATATAAAAATATTGGAAGAAATTAACTCGGCCACAAGTGAATTCTCAGATGGGAATCGAACCCACGACCTTTGGAAATCCGGTCCAATGCTCTCCAAAGGTGGCCGAGTTAATTTTTTCCAATATTTTTCTATTTATAATTTATCATAAGTATAAAATTTGCATTGAAAAATGCAAAAATTAAAAAATCATAAATTTACTAACATTTTAAATTTGTTGTATTTGCTCTGTAACTGAACTCCTCCACAGTTAAAGCCGAAACGGCTTTTGTAGCGGTAAGTAAATTAAATACATGATATTTCTTTTGTAAAACTTTTGGTCAACAAATGAAAAAATAAAAAATAATGATTGTACGAACCCTATTTGTGATGGAAAAATAAAGTTATTTTTATATTTCTTCGTGTATTACTTTTCTTCGTGTACATGTGATAAATGATACAAAATATAACTTGTTTATAAATGTTCTTATTCTCTGAAAATGGAGACACATCAAAATTAAGTGCGGTATAAAATATGTAATTGTCGGACGAAGTCAATTGCATAGTAATGTTCTTGTAACTCAAAAAACCTTGATGATAAATTACTATTTTGTTGTTTTAAAACAATAAGTAAAACATTTTGCGCTCAACAACTGTCCGTCCGTAATCGTTTCATAGGGCAAAGTCATTCGCTACGGTCCGTAGCTTTGTGCGTGCTACGGCGTAGCATTAAAGCATTATGGAATTCAGAGCTAACTTATTTCTTCATAATAATATATTTTTTAAATTTAAGTTGACTTTTTTTGTTCTTTATTAACTTCTTTATTCTCGCACATCACGATTGCATAAAGAAAATAGATATTTTGCATTGTTATTGTGTAAATATGATTTGTAATCCTTCAAAACCTAAATTTTTTTTTTTTTACTTTTTGAAGCTTTTTTATAAAAAGTTTTTTATTTCTCAATTTTTAGTTACATCATGTACCGTTACTTACAGAAAAAATCAGCCCATACACAACAATTATGTCATCTAGGTAAACGACCACTTGCTAAAACGTAAAATATATTTTTCAGGATTATGAAAAAACAACTAGCCAGATCTTCGTAAAAAGTATACGGGATCAAACTTAAAGTATGTTCTTTCAGATAAAAAACGGTTATTAAAATCGGTTGACAACTGACGACGTAATATTAAAACATACACAAAAATAAATAAAGAGTCGACTCGAAAACCTCCTCCTTTTTTTTAAAGTCGGTTGAAAACGCTTATATCCATTCGTTCGCCAGGTATACACTTTATGTTTTTCTAAAAAAATTTTTTCATAAAAATGTATAATTTATGTATAGTCTCCATACGAGTTTCTGTAAGAGTAACGCGCCGAGCCGCGCCGCGCCGCGTCCACTTGTGGCCAATGGGTGGTCGCACAGTAAACCGAGTTTTTAAATTTTTGGCGATCACCTGGATATGTGGATTTCACCTAAGATTTTATTGTAACTCGACACTGATCGGGCCCTTTACGACCGCCATATAATCTGACGCTCGCACCTCCGAACTACACCGTCGCGTCGTACCTAGTTTACGTGTTTATATGGACTGTAATATGACGTCACTTTATAGCTCGCAGCGCAGAAGCACGCCATAAAGTGTGGGTCTTAAATATAATTTTAAGCACTTGCTAAGATAATGGGACATTTGTGAACGATTGCGTTATTCGCACGAGTATTATTGTGAAATTTGCTCTAAAGATCTGTGATTTCATAGCCGCCGTCTGATTTATATTTTAGCGTAATATCATAATAATTAAGAAACTTATGTTAGACATGATTTTATACCTTAGTATGTACGGTCTCCTCGATAGAGCACAATTAAATACAGAAATCGATTAGAGAAAGAGTTTTTTTTATTTTTTGACTGCTCGGAGACAGAGAGCAGCGAAACCATTCTTCTAAACCCTATATCTATAAAATATCAAGATACAGTATTATTAAATCTAAATGGAAATAAAATTACGCTAATAATAAAATACATTAACAATTATTTAAAAAAAAACAGCCAAAATATACAAATAAATAACGCCCCCTAATAAAAACCGTCATCTAATATACTTTTTGTAGTCGGTGCCAGCCCGTACAAACAAAAACGTATGGAAGTGCAATGTAGAATTCACCGTCGAAGCCTTGGCTGGCTGGCACCGACTTCATCATCAAATCGTTGTTTGTGTATTTCAGCATTTTTTTATGTGCAGTCAGTTTTTCTATAGTTTACATTAAATATGATCAGTGGGTCTAAAAAGGACGCTAAAGTCATATTGCGAAGTGAATTCCCTGCGATTCATTTATTTGTTTATTTACTACTAGCGGCCGCTCGCGGTTTGACCCGCGTGGTTCCGTTTCCGTGGGAATATCGGGATAAAATGTAGCCTATGTTACTCGGGGATAGTGTAGCTTTCCAACGGTGAAACAATTTTTCAAATCGGTACAGTTGTTTCGGAGCCTATTCCATTCAAACAAACAAACAATCAAATCTTTCCTGTTTATAATATTTATTAGTATTGATGAAATTTGCTTTTAGTAAATTTTCTTGCCTCCAAAAAAGTTAAAGCAAATTCTGCTACACTGGCACTGACACAGTTCTAAACTCCATAAAAAAATTACAATTAAATAAATTGTTAGGGAATTCTTTTGGCAATATTGCGTTAGCGCCCTTTTTAGACTCTCAGTTAAATTACTGACATCCTAAATATAAAAGTGAAGCCGTCCCCTTACTTTATATTCCACAAACAGCCATCAATATTAGGTCGTTTGTCTAAAGCCGTCGCTAGTCCGATCGCAGCTGCGGCGATGCATCGGCGCTGCAAGATTGATATCCGCAGCCGCAGCAGAATCGCAAGTATCGCTTCAACACACATGCATCTAAATAAACAATTAAATAAACTGTTAGGGAATTCTTTTAGCAATATTGCGTTAGCGCCCTTTTTAGACTCTCAGTTAAATTACTGACATCCTAAATATAAAAGTGTAGCCGTCCCCTTACTTTATATTCCACAAACAGCCATCAACATTAGGTCGTTTGTCTAAAGCCGTCGCTAGTTCGATCGCAGCTGCGGCGATGCATCGGCGCTGCAAGATTGATGGCCGCAGCCGCAGCAGAATCGCAACTATCGCTACAACACCCATGCATCTGAATTAAACACCTCTGCTTTATAAAGGACTAGAGGCCGGGCGCGGTTTCACCCGCGTGGTTCCCGTTCCCGTGGGAATTTTGGGATCATTTATAGCCTCTGTTACTACTTGGGGTCTAAGGATTCTCTATACCAAATTTCGTCAAAATCGGTCCAGTAGTTTTTGAGTTTATTCGTTACATACAAAAATACAAATATTTCCTCTTTATAATATTATATATAGTGTAGATGTGTTCGCGTCCATGTTGTGAAGGAGCGAAATAATTTCAAGGCTTAGGTTGTAAATATTTAACTGTTTCAAATTGTCTTTTAGATTTACGTTCCTCTTCTTTTTTCTAGCCGCCAACAACCATTTTCTTGGTGTTGGCCTCCTTCAAATATGTCAGTTAAGGCGCTATACGTCTGAAACGATATAGCAATGAGAAAAGAAACGCGCGCGAGAGCGAGACCGATTTTGCAGATTAGGTGATAAAAACTCGAAATCTCTTCATAGTAAATAACTATTAGCTATTAAAGAGAAATTAACTACACGATGTTAAATATTATTGGTGTCCACTAACTAAACTAATTACCAATAGTGTGGGTACCGCTATTTGAGAATAATCATGAATTTTCCTATTTTTAAGGAGCTTTTCGAAATGAAAAAGTGTCGAGGCAAAATTCTAAAATATTGTTTCTGAAACTTTACAAATCTAGATGAAGGTATGAAGAAATATACATCTTATTATCAGATTTGTAACGTCTCTAACCGTCTTATAACAAAAAGTAGGTACTTTTTCAGTATAGCGTCTTTTTTTTTATGAACAATAGAAATGCAATGTAGAATGCCTTGACTGGCACCGACTCTAAAAGTTTCATTTTTTACTTTTTGAAGCTTTTTTATAAAAAGTTTTTTATTTCACAATTTTTAGTTACATTATGTACCGTTACTTACAGAAATAATCAGCCCATACACAACAATTATGTCATCTAGATGTCGTAATGATGTTAAGTATTGATAAGGCCGAAGATGGAAGCGAGCCTCTCCCGGAATTATCATCACTGAAGATCTGGCTATCTTATCTCTAACTGCCGGAACACAATAATGCTGAAAATTGTTATGGCGTCAGGCTTAGATAAAGTTAAAGTTAAAGTCTTAAAGTTAAAGTTCAGTTACCGGACCTTGCAGGACCTCCCACTACCTTCTTGATGTCATTCTTCCATCGTATTAGTGGCCTTCCTCGTGGGCACTAAATAAATAAACTATTTTCTTTGCCCAAGTTTTATTATTATAATGAAACACAGTAAAAAATAGGTTATTGATATCTGTCTTATGCGTGGAGGTCGCAAACTCAATTCCAGCACAAGACAAAGTATTTGTACTTATGAGCAATGAGCATGTCTTTAGTGCGAGTGTTATCGCGAACATGACTTGAGAAAAGTTGATAAACTAATTGGAGTAATAAGAAACAGTATCAATTAAATACATATCAGTGTGAGATTATTTATTCAGCTAATTAACGTTAACCAGTTGATTAGCCCGATCGATTAGCCGCCAACCGTGCTAACCGTTCACCGCCGCAATCAATGTATTTATTAGTTTACATAACTAACAATGTCCGCGCCTACCGCTAGTATGGGACTAGTATAGTGTTATATCATCTGTGGTATAGGATTAATTATTGTTTGTTTGTATGACCGTAGTTTGAATAATTATATTTTATTTTTAATTTATTTTGTTTATTGAAAACCAACAGTGTTATAAATATAATTAACAAAAATTGTTTACACTATAATAGTAAGACCAATTACAGGTTTCCTTAAAAATTTAAACCTGGTACTTTGTCGTTGCATATGACTTTCTACTGCTAACAATCTTTAATATGATTTTTTACTTTTTTTATAAGGGATTTTTGACACATTGAGGGTATATTGTGTTTTTAACTTCTACACTTGTAAGGTAATAATATAATCTGTACTTCTACTGTAGAGATGTGGGTTCGTCTATACTAATATTATAAAGAGGAAAGATTTGATTGTTTGTTTCTTTGTTTGTTTGCATTGAATAGGCGCCGAAACTACTGAATGGATTTGTATGAAATTTGGTACACAGACAGTAAATAGCCTGGTTATGAACATAGGATATTTTATCCCGATATTCCCACGGGAACGGGAAGCAAGCGGGTGAAACCGATAGCGGCCGCTAGTTTTGAAATAAAACAATTGAATAGTTCGACGTACTCATTTATTCTGCTCCTAGGATGATACATGTTTGCAATAATATAGTACTACAATCCACTCGACTACAGACTGCGAACAAGATGTTTAGTTGATAACAGAGACTCGCGGGCCGCGGCCGGCAGCATGGCGCTACATCAAAAGACCGCGGTCTCATTATGTTATTACGTAGACAAACCAAACTACTGCGCTTTGTCGCGGCCAGCATAGTGTACCAAGAAAACCATCAAAGTTACAATGAAAAACTTAACTATTATACACTGCAAGGAATTAAGACAGCATTAGCACTAATAGCTATAGTTAAGATACATCAGTATTATGTGAAAATTGTTTTTTAATAATCTTAATATATTAATTGTAATTTTTTATTAATTAAATTGTAATATTGTTAAGTTTACTGGCGTGTTTGAATTTTCTGTAAGCCTGTGAGTTGTTTTTTAATATAGAAATAAATAAAAAATAAATAAATAAGAAAGCTTCGCAATGGTCCCAAAAAGAAAATTAGAGCTCTCTGCGCTCCGGAAGGCACGTTGAACCTTTGGACCCGGTTGCATTTGTGGTCCTTATGGCCTGCGCAGACGACGGACATTGAAGGACTTTTTGTCCGCGACACGACCTTATTACTCAGAACATAAAGTTGAATAAATAACGAGGACTATCGCGTACTTTTCGCGGATATACGCGGTCTAAGTTGAATCTTATTTGGTTAACAATAAAGACGTGTCGCGGACAAAAAGTCCTCCGTTATCCGTCGTCTGCGCTAGCTCTTAGGTAATACCAACCATACCGTATTGAGCTCTTGTAGTTGTGGTTACCTTAATCGAAGACATGTGGACTAGCAGTGGGGGTCGTTAAGACTGTTAATGATGAAAATGAAATAAGTAAGTATTTTTTAAATATTGCGAGGTTCTTAATTATAGCAAAATAATTCATAGCTAACAATGTGTATTATCTTAGCAGTATGTTTCAAAATTAGGTACTTACGTTACAATATAAAAGGCAACACTACAGGTGCGTAGGTACAATCTGGGAACATCCCGGTCGACCAGTAGAGATTTTGAAGTGAAAACTTCTTTAGCGGCGTTGTGCACATCAGAGTTTTAAATTTTTGGAATGGGTAAAAAATGTTAAAGTCGCGTCAGGACACGTGACCTGATCGAAAATTTGTAAGACGGAGGGAGAGTAGACCGCCGGCGCGACGTAGGAGAGCAAGTAGTATCCCTCTCTCTTTTTACCGCGCGGCGAAAATGTATCCCTGCTCCTGATGTTTCGTTTAAGCGGTTTTCACTTCTGCCGGCACTCCCGGAGTACAACCCGTTGTTTTTTTTTTGAGAAACGTTTTCTCGGAAAATACTAAGGTAAAGGGCATAATTAATTATTCAAATGAAAAATCTATTAACCTTCTATTATTTGGTATATAAAAGTTTTCTGTATATCTGTTAGTTTTTTAAATAAAACTCTACTGATCAACCGCGAAGTTCCCCAACAAACGTGTTCAACATTATGCGATAACAATTGCAACTGTCATAAATGTAAAATATCAGAATAGGATTGTCATGAAGACTCCCCGTTGAAAGTCTAGTCAGGAGCAAGTTACAGTTTCCTAAGTCCCGCGTGGTTCCCGTTCCCGTGGGAATATCGGGATAAAAAGTACTATGTACTCTCCGTCATTACAACTAATTCTATGCTAAAAATCACGATGATTGGTTGCTTATTTAGGGCGTGAATGAAGGACAAATAAAGAAATACACTTTCGCTTATAATATAAATTAGGATAACTGGGCAAAGGTTTATTTTTAACCGACTTCAAAAAAAGGAAGAGGTTCTCAAGTAGACGGTTTTTTTTTATGTATGTTTTACCATAACTTCGCCAGTTGTTAACAGATTTTTATAATTCTTTTTTTATCTAAAAGAAAATGGTTTTCGTGTGGTATAATTTTTACGAAGATCTGGCTAGTAGTTTTTTCATAATCCTGAAAAATATCAATTACCTTTTGGCAAGTAGTCGTTTACTTAGATGACATCATTGTTGTGTATGGGCTGATTTTTAGTGTAAGTAACTACAAAATCTGAAATTAAAACATTTTATATAAAAAAAATCAAACTGACTTTAAAAAGTAAAAAATAAAACTTTTGGAGTCGGTGCTAGCTAGCTAAGGCCAAAAAAATATATAGTTAATCAAAGTGCAATGTAGAATGCCTTGGCTGGCACCGACTCCAAAAGTTTTATTTTTTACTTTTTGAAGTCGGTTTGTTTTTTTTTTTATAAAATGTTTTATTTATTTATTTCATCACTTAGTTCGCACTAATATTTTCCTTGTAATCAGCCACTCTAATACTTACATTCTCTGCCAAAAAACTTCAGCATTTTGCAAGCACCCGACAGGTTTATTTTCTTTTAAAGTTTATAAGCATTGCAAAGATAGTCTTTTTCTTGCCTTTGCGGGACCACGGGCAGCTTATGCTACCCGTATTAAAATGTTGCAAGGACAAGCGGGCAGCCCGGGCTTCCCAACTTCCGCGACCGATTTAACTCGCTGTAACTCTAGCGCTAAGGCTTTGTTTGGCCTGAATATTTTTTCACGCAATAGTTAATAAATTATCTGTTCATTCTTACTAAACTAGAGTGACATGTTTAAAAAGTACGATCTAAAAATTCGTAAAAAACAGTTATTTGAGGTTATATGTGCGAGAGTGATATCGAGTGCCGTGTAAGGTACTATTAAATGTTTTTCTTCATAAAAACCATGCAAACTGATATAATATCTGTTTGTTATAATGTTTTAATTGTTATAAGTATAAATAATTGTTTTGTATCGTACATTTAGTTGACAAATTGAATCACAAAGTGATGTGCGAAGTTTTAGCGGTTCGTGTCAATAATGATTATTATTGAAACAACAAAAACTGTTGAAATTGCACATAAACATCAAGTTAATCCAACTTTGTAAGTAGATTATGATTTCATATAAGTTTGTTCAATAATCATGACTGCGTATGACCCCGCGCCGGCCGTTAATCGGTTGAGCGGAGCGGAGCGGACCGCTATTCGAACAAATTTTTATGGATTTTAGAGTATTCTTATGGGTATTAGTGTTAAATAATGTCTGAAAGGTAATTTTAAGAACTAACCAAAGCTATTATTAGGTAATAATATGTTTTAAAAAATCGTAATACATTAGATTTTTACCTCCAACAACCAATAAAACCCCCATTTTGAGTTTCCGTTTTTGGTTTTCAAAAAAATAACTTATACCTAATTAAAAAAGAAACGAAAATTTTGTTGAATATTTACCCTTAATAACAAAGTAAATATAAGATATTATAATCGATTCACAATATTTTTCCAAAATTACGCATATTGTAAACATAAACAATAAAATCAATAAACAAATTACGTAACTTGCGACGCTTCGTTCTTAATTTTTTAATATAGGCTTATATATATATATATATATATATATATATATATATAAAATTTGATAAAATGAGATCAAATGATACGTATATGAAATTATAGTTATATAAAGAAAACAATATATCAAATTTGAAATATATCAAATGACACTTATGGGATATAAACGTGAATGCAATTCATAATATGTAAAATAATAATTATAGCAAATGAACAAAAGGTTAAAAAATATGACATACATTTTTAGGTCAAATAAAAAATATATGAAGTGAACGTTAGTGACATTGAAATTAGATCAACTGTGCGGCTCGCTTCCATCTTCAGCCTTATCAATACTTAACAGCAGGTATGATGAAGGCAGTATCCCCGATTCGGTTGGCATAAAACCGGACAGCATAAAACACCCGGAAAGCGAAGATGCGATCTAGTCTCTGATCTAGAGGAAGTTAATTAAAGCATGTGAATTCTTGATTTGATTGAAAAGAGCATCGTAGAAGGCATGCCTTTGTGCAGTGAAGGCTCCGAATATCGAGCTCGCCACAAAGGAGACGCCACAGGAATTTATATTGGCCGGCGAGCTGCTCGGCAGGCGCTGGCGGGCTGGCGGGTCTGAACAAACCTTTTCTTACAATTAATATGTAAGACGTTGGACTCGATATTCGATAGTTACAATTACATACCATCTGTTTAGTGAACCTTTGAGAATTTAAATTGCGCAGTAAAGACGATTGATATCACCGAGATAATCTTAGAAATAAAATAATAGACAAACAAGAAAATAATACCATAGCGTACGTAACCGACACAACAGTCAGGGCAGTAAAAAAAATCTTTGATAAATTTTAATAGAAACTACTACTTGAACAAATCGTCTCGACTCACAAGTTGTTCTCAAGAGGAACTTTAACCCTCAATCTTTGGATATCCGGTCCACTGCTCTCTCAATCGAGCTAACGATCCTTATGAACACCCGTCCAAAGGTGATGTCCAAAAATGTATGAAGTCTGGGCCACGTTTGTGTATAAAATACCATAAGATAGATATAGACACGATAAACAGTTTCTAATCATTAAATTTCTTTTTCTCAAACATGCATGGAAATGTTGTCATTATTTTCGAAAAAAGAACACGCGAAGTATCGAATTTACGGACAAAGACATGCATGCGTATGAAACGGCGTGCTGGTGTTAAATACTCTTTGTAATGTTCCAAATAAAAAAAAACGCTCCTGCAATGGATTTGATTTTCTTTTAGTAATTATTAAAAGTATAATATAAAAAGTATGTTTTATTTCCCTGCATTCTTTTGAGAAAAGCACTATATATGCCTCGGCCGAAATGGCAATTGCCTGTCTCGTATTAGTGAAGTCCTCGCCTACGACTTGGCCTTCAAACTCATACTCGACCTGCAATTGCCTATTTCGGGGGCCTTTGCAATAATGTACTATTAAATCGCTTGGTTTTCTGGAAGGAACAATAAATATAATGCAAAAACACATCTTCTTTCTTAATTAATGGCGTGCTCGCGATAAAATTCGCGAATTTGCCAATGTCAAGTAAATATTATGTTTTGTAATATATAGAAATTGTACGGTAGATTGAGTTAAAAAGGAACCTCACAACACGTGTTATTACGAAAAGAACTCGGGTGAAACTCTCCAAAAACACATAAAAAATACATCATAGCGGAAGCTGTCATTTTGTCATTGTCACTGTCAGTCATTAGAATTGCAAAATCGAACACAGAGTAGAACTCAATGACAGTGCCACCGACAGTTTTTTTCAAACTCAAATCAAACTCAAACTCAAATCATTTTATTTGCTAAGAATAGGCGCACATGGTGTTAAATAGGATACATTACAGTTCTCTATTCAGTTAACAATAAATTAACATGCAGAAATATATATTTATATTCCTATTATATACTTTCATCATTATCATATCATGTCATTATTACTATCCTAGCATTATCTTATTACGTTATTATTATTATCATGTCATGTTATTATCATTATTATTATAATCATTAATTAGTCAAAAACTCTCTTACACTATAAAAACACTTTTCTGTAAGCCACATGCGCAGTTTTCTTGTCATTAATTTAGAAGTCCCACACTTAAACTGCTTTGGGATTTTATTATATATTTTAATACACATTGCATAGCAACCGTTTTGGAACAGTGACGTGTTTGGGCGAAAGTCCAATACAAGTCGATCCTTATTTCTTGTATTTCGAGGATATTTATCCTTAGCACGCTTAAACAATTCGGAATACTGGTTAACAAATTTAAAGGCTTCTAAAATGTACATACATGGAACTGTTAGCAATCCTAGTTTAACAAACAACGGTCTGCAAGATTCAAAGGGGCCTTTGCCACATATAGCGCGTATGCACTTTTTTTGTGCAACGAATACTTTATGAACGTCAGTTCCATTTCCCCACAATATTAACCCATAAGCTATATTTGAAGCGACATAACCATGATAAGCCGACAAGGTCACATTGAGAGAGGTTTTCTTTCTTAATCGCCTTAAGACCTTTACCTTCTAGTTGTCATATTTGACGCCATAATCAAGTAAAAAACATTGATTTGGTTTTATTAATAACCACATAACCGTGCATTATATAAAATTCATTGTAGTTTTCTGAGAATCAGTAATTTTATTTCGATATTTGGGGGTGATGTACATAGACGTGGCCCATATTGGGACATGTCCTTTGCTATTGTTTTTTTATTTTGTCTACATTAGCCAGCGTTAATTGATTACAATTAGAGGAATATCCCCCCCTCTGCTGTGCAGTGTCGGCTTAGAATAGCACTAACCCCTCTCATCCCGTGGGTGTCGTAAAAGGCGACTAATAGACTCGGCCTTCTGGAGACGGGCAGCAGCGTCTCCTACAAAACTTGGCCGTACTGCGATCGCCAACCCGCCTGCCAAGCGTGGCGATTATGGCAAACTCAACATCAGGTATGAGGAAGTACTTCATAAAAAGAAACACCCCTTTGGGGGAGGCCTATATCCAGCAGTGGGTGTTATATGGCTGAGACGACGACGACGAGAGGAATATCCTCTCATTCGAAAGAAATATTTCTACAAATGTTCGACAATAATAATAATAATTGCATACAAACACACCAATAATGTAGCCGACGTTACGTTTCATAAAGAACTTGTACTATGGTTACTAGGTAACGGATAAACATACTTATATACTTTTTTGTAAATACATACATAATATACATATTAAACACCCAGACCAAGACAAGTAGACATGATCATGCACACAAATATTTGTCTTGTCCGGGGATCGAACCCGGGACCTCTGGCGCAGAAGGCAGGCTAGGTAGTACCCCTGCGCCAAACAGGTCGTCAATACAATCGATTGTATGTAAGCATCAATGCTAATCTGCTTCTTCTTAGCGGGTCGACTCAGGGTCTCGATGTCAGCAATGACATGTATACACTTTACAATCTTGTCGCATTGACGCACACGGAATAAAGCTCCCTCTCCACAAATGTCATTCAATATTGTAGTGTGACAAGGTTGCTTATGTCATTGCACGTGACTACAGATGTAGGGATTCTGATATAAATTGTTTAAAAATCAAAGCTCGCCGTAACGATCACGAAATATAAGTAGGTACCTATATTCAAAAAGTACTGTAAGGGGCGTCGCCGGCGGCCGGCTCCGGACGGGCCCGGGCCGGCCAGACCGGTTCCGCCGGAAATTAGCTTGTAAGCACCGCCGCCCGCCTGGTAATGGCTTCGGGACTTTTACACACTATGGTTTATCAACCTTTATTAGAATATTTAGTGTTTTTTTATGATTGTTATTAAAACCCTTCAAAATTAATCCAGCAAATGTATTCAGTGCCTCCGTGATTGAGGATTCCGATAGAGGCTCGCTTCCATCTTCAGCCTTATACATTAGGTATGATGAAGGCTAAGAGTCTCCCCGTCGTTCATAAAAAAAAACAAGTACTTAGAAACTAAGATAAAAAATACTATTTGGCACAAAAAAGATGGACAAAAATTTGCTTACTAGATATACCTAAAAAGTTTCTTAACACTTTCGCGGACAGTGAACGAGACACAATAGAATTTTTATTGTTACGAGTATCACTGCTATAGGCGTTGAATGTCCGCGAAAGGGTTAATAGCTTGGACGAATTAACCACTGGACACGAAACCCGAGAAGAATGTATGAAAACACGATCAACCAATTCTTGCGGGGGTGAGGGGCGATTACTAATGTCAAATAATGACAGTAGTGCTTGAAGTAATCGATAATTTTTTTATCGATAAGTAAGGAGTGAATGAATGAACCTATTGAGTTTAATAAATCATGTGTGTTTAAAAAAAATAGTAAGTTAATTGTTTATTTCGTGGAAAAATAAATAGCACGATAGGTAAGGAGTGAATGAATGAACCTATTGAGATTAATAAATCATGTGTGTTTTAAAGAAATTAGTAAGTTAATTGTTTATTTCGTGGAAAAATAAAAGCACCTAATAATATGAAAATCTCATTAAAAAAATACCTCAAATTCATAAAAACTATACAATATGGTTTCCAAAGCGTTAGTGTTTGGGGTTTTTTTTGTGAAAAATGGGTAGATACATGCAACCTGACACTAGTACTGTACTGATAAGGCTTAAGATGGAAGCGCGCCTCTCCCGGTATCCTCAATCTCTGAGGAACTAGCTATCTTACCTCTAACTGCCGGAACGGACTTGGATAAGATGGTAGTCGCTAGCCAGGCGGACTTACAATTTACTTACTAACACTTTTTAAGTGAGTAAAAAATATTAATATTTGGTTTATATAGTAATATAATTCATTATTTATATTAACTTTTTCAATCACTCGAGCTTTTTTATATAAAACAAAATATGGGTAATTAGTTCATTACAGAACCATTGTATAGGACATACACAATAGCAACCCCTCCATAAGTGTTTAATTTTATAATCGATTGCAATCCCTTTTAAAGGTCAAATAGTTGTGGCGCGATGCTATTTGATGCGATGTGAATAATATGTACCTTTTAAATGAAAAATTTAAAGGGATTGTGATAGACTTAAAATTAGACAATAAACCCCCTGTGTGCTTCTCGAGCTGTGATATCTCGTATTCTACATTTTTTTTGGAGCCAAAAATCTAAGTATACTAAAATTTATTGAAAATAATCATCGACATTAGAAGATCTTTGAGACTAAAACATTTTAATTTTAACTTTAGTATCCATTTACATTTAAGAAATATGCATATTTGTAAGAAAAAATATAAACTTGTTTTCAATTTATTAAAGATCTCAAAATTTACGCCACCGTACGAAATTAGCACAACCTAAACCCAAATTAGAAATAGTAGACTAGCGTTTGGATAGCGTATGGTCCAGCATACGCTATGACAGTTTTAAACAACAAACAGAAGTTATCAACAAAACATCGCATATAAATTACCTATATTTAAGAAAAAGCCAAGGATACTGCCTTGGCTTTTCCTTAAATATAGGTAATTTATAGCATAGCTTTCTAGCAACTACTAGCTGAAATACTAATTGCAAGAATATTTAAACCAATAGTTTATTGTAGTTTTAAGATTGTTTTACTTGAATATAATAAAACGATCTCAAAATTAAAATATTATAAGATTAAAAGTCAAAGTCAAAGTCAAAAGTCAAAGTCAAAGATTTTTATTCAAATAGACTTATAGATAAGTACTTTCGAATTTTTTTTTCCGTATAAAAAATAGTATAATATAGCTTACGTACATACATAAATATAATTATTTTATTCTTGCTCTGACCTAACAAGGTCTATGTTAGAAACAAATAATAAATGTAATCACCATTTATGATAAATTTTAACAAGAAAAATATTGGAACAAATGAACTCGGCCACAAGTGAATTTTCAGATGTGACTTGAACCCACGACTTTTGGGAATCCGGCCCACTGCTCTAACCAATGAGCTACCGAGACTTGCGGACCACTGTCAATATTCTCCGATACTTTTATACTTTTAATATGCTGTAAGAATATCCTTCCTTGCATTCGAAAGAGAAAAAAAACAAATGTTTAACGATCAATTATGATGCAACAGCTAATAATTTATGATTTTTGAATTTTTGCGTTGTCAATGCTATTTTTATACTTATGATAAATGTTAAATGTTAATGTACAACACACTATGATAATGTACAACATAAGTCTAATACTAAAAAACAATACCGTGACTGATTGATAGGTAACGCACAGCCCAAACGGCTAAACCAATTAAACTGAAATTTTGCATACAGGTTCCTTTAACGATATTGGCGAGCACTAAGGAAGGATGTTTTGATATTACCACGGAAACGGGAACCATGCGGGTGAAAAAAGCACCTTTTTTTAAGTTTGAAGCTATATTAAAAATATAACGAGCTCAAAGTTCGTAGGGTTGCGTCGTATAATTACAGAGTTCCTATAGTTATCTTCTGGCTCCATCATCAGACCTTAGATGTTATCTAAGACCTGAGTCCTCGTCCATGTTATCTCCCTGCGTACCGGTTCCACCCAATTTCTTCGTGTTAGGAGTTCAACTGTAAATCTGAAATTAATTTGAATAGTTCCTACATTAAAATTGGATTCGTTCGTTCATTTACATACATCGATATGTTTATCGATATGTTCAAGCCCTATACGACATAAAAATGACAATTGATTGAATGAGTGATACATATAACCCAACCAAATTACTTATGCAATATCTTTGAAGAATTTACACGTACAATGATTACTTTTTGAAATGACGTATTACATTTTGTTTACATACCAAATTTTATTTATTTTACGAAAAATTGCTACTCTAATAGATTGAAATTATACTAACGCGTGAAAAGAAAAATGTGTTGATTGTCCGGTATGTTTTTTACAAATTAACTCAGCGTATTTACCCATTTTTGAGATAATGTTCCACTTCGAGATCTCGCGTTATACTGACAACGCCATATTGCTTACTGTGTCTAAAAGGCAGGGTAAGTGACAGAGGGGTAAAGGCGAACGCGGTCCTCGTTACGCGTCCAGTGGTTAATTCGTCCAAGGTTAATAGGTATGATATACTCGTATATACTAAAACGACATGATATTATATCATGATAGCTTTTGAATCGCATTAATGACAACTATTTTATTACCTTTCTCCTTTTATATACAGGTATGAAATTGCAATGTAATAAGTCTAGAATAGAATAATCCCTGACTTGAAGGAAGCTAAAAATATACCCTATGTAGGTTTAAAAGAGACGACAAGCACAACCAACTTAACCCTATAACACCTACGAAATGAGAGGCGACATCGCTTTCAGGTCGCTTGATCCCGGCGTCATCGAGTAAATGCAAATGTCGGCATTAGGCGGCAGATCACGCGTGCGGCAAACAATCTGCCGCACCGGCGACACCAGCGCCATGCTGTGACGTGAGCTGGCACTTGCAGTATCGAAAAGTTCCTCAAACTTATTGCGCCAAAAAACTTATTGTCGCCCCCCCAAAAATAAAGAAAATGTATGATTTTAAATTTTGGCATTTTGCAATGCTTTTTATACTTACGATAAATTTTAAATAGAAAAATATTGAAAAAAATCAACTCGGCCACAAGTGAATTCTAAGATGGGATTCGAACCCATGACGCTGGCCTACAGTGTATTAAAAATATAAAAGTATTGGAGAATTTCGACGGTGGTCCGCAAGTCTCGGTAGCTCAGTGGTTAGAGCATTGGACCGGATTTCCATGGGTTCGAATCCCATCTGAGAATTCACTCGTGGCCGAGTTGATTTTTTTCAATATTTTTCTATTTAAAATTTATCATAAGTATAAAGAAAATCTACCTGTAAAAATACGGTAATCTATTTCAATTTCAAAGTTCCAATGAGTGTCAAAAAGAAATAATTATGATATCAAAGAGGACCAGCGGACCTACCATCATCTATTAGAAATCATCATGTCATAAGAACGTTTTGTTTGCGTTTTGTTTTTATTGTAGTTGTTGTATTTTGACACACTTCACACTATCGAACGGAGGCGATGATTGAGCGACGATCGACGTCACAAAACTTTCGTCAAAAAACAAGCTTACTTTAAGAGATTCGTAGTACGAAATAGCATGGTAAGATTGAAACAATACTGCGCTAAGAGATGGCGGTAGGCCCCCAGATGTGTGGCTTTGTTCTTGTCGTAGCTTGCGTCGATTTGAGGAGTATTTTAGACAATTTTAACCTTAGTCGCCATTACGTAAAGCTTGCCGTGAGTGAACCCCCCTACCACCTAGTGGCGAACCCCTAGGGGTTCGGGTAACCCTCTTTGAGAAACCCTGGTATCGCATGGCATGGCATGAATATTCAGCCGCCGCACGCGCACATTGCACCCTCATAATTATTATTATGCGCATGCTAAATAACATGCGGTGACGATGCCTTACTCGGTGGTGGATAGAGGTACCTGATTGGGGGTGTTTAGTTATTAGGTATGTACTTTAAGATTCTATAAAATTAATCTTAATTGTTAATTAAATGGCTCAGTAGCATTATGCTGAGACGGAGTATTTATTGGCCCCGCACACATTAATTTGTTCGTGTAAGTAATGTTATTGTAACTTCTAAATTGTAGCTTCTTGTATTATTGTGTGTGTGTGTGTGTGTCTAATCTCCTGTATGTGGCTTATAAATGTTTTTTCTTTCTTTCTTTCTAATTATATCGGTTTATAGATTTTTCTACTAATTTATTTATGTAAATATAAATTCACTAACTTTTAATAAGTTAATGATTCAATATATATCTATAGAAAATAAGATTTTGATGTCAAAGGCTGTCTTACACACCGAAAACTAAAATGGTATCTTAATTATGAACATACATAAACGAAGTTTTTATACCTCTCCAAACAAGATCAAGATTGTTAATAGGGGACACTTACCCCTGCTTGCTATATTCAGAAACGATTCATTTTGGCTACGGACAGCTAAATTTTGACTTATTTTCACTAGCATAATTGTTAAAATTGAACTGTCCGTAGCAAAACGATCCGTTCGTAAGTTATGGGAACCGGTTGTTTGAGCTGACGCTGCATCCGAGGCCGTTTACTGGGTCGCGATTATTCCAAACTATTCATAAGATTTGGGGTATGTAATTATTTAAGTATGTAATCAGTCGGTATTGTGTACTATTACATTACAACTCTACGTCTTTTTAATTCACGATAAAATATATTAATTTAAATTCAGAAATCATTGCAAGATAATACAACAAAACCATCATAAAAACCTCTCGTGAAAAAATCGGATAAGCCGCTATTTGCCCAAGCCGCTCACGGACTTTTTCGACAAACAATAAAAGTAAAACGCGGAGCAGTTTATGTGGGTTCATACGAGGAAGATATCGAATGTAACTGTTCACTGCGTGCGCGGGGCGACACACAGAATGAGTGAGTTTTCTGGTTGTAATAGTGGTTTTAATAGAGGATCTCGTAATAAATTATAGCGGCTCACATCGCCACAAAAGCAAGACATTGAATATACAACGAATGCACGACGCGCAAGCCTGACGTCACATATTCGTCAAGACAGTTCGCTGGAAACATGAAACGCGCTGCAGAAGTTTCTCAAGTTGCTGTAAAAATATGGTGCAAGGTCAGGATCTTGCATCCTGAGCCAGGGTTCAACAGATAACACCTCCCGCTAACAAGGCCGCAAAAGTTCAACGACTCTCTCCAGGGAAGCAGACGAGCTGGCCGTCGTCATTTCTTATTTTTAAGATTCTTTAGTTAGCTATGTACCTAATGTAAGAAGCTGCGCTGCACCATATAACTATATTCGTGATTTGATTATCAAAGCTTTCAAATTTACAAGTCGTAAATAAATAAAAAACAAATAGCTAGTAATTGTGGCGTGAGTAAATGTGTCGTGACTCGTGACACGTGCCCTTGGAGGCGACGATTTATCCCGGAACGGAGCGGGATCGATGACGTCATTAATTGAAATGGAGATTGATTGTGGTGTATGTAAATGCGCGGATCACACCCAAACCAAACAAATAGATTTGTCGCCAATAAACGGATCATGCGTCAACCCAATTAATTAATATTGGTATGCGATCATACTCGGCGGAGTTCTGGATAAACTGATATTAAATTATTGTTTCCGAATAACTAAAATAAGCTATTCAGTGTGCGTATTGTTTCCGACTTGATCAGTCAGAATATGAAACGTGATATTTATTTAGTTTACACATTCGGTTCTTTCACAGCATTTATAGTTTATGCTTTTTTTTTTTAATTCCTGTCCCGTCGTTTATAATTTGTACTATACCATCACAATTTACTGTTGGTAACAATCCGTAACTGCTGCTTTATAAAAGCTTATAAATAGACTGTTTTTTTTTTTATGATTTTGTAATTTTTGCATTTTTCAATGCTATTTTTATACTTATGGTAAATTTTAAATAGAAAAATATTGGAAAAAATTAACTCGGCCACAAGTGAATTCTCAGACGGGAATCGAGCCCGCGACCTTTCCGCGGATTCCAAAAAATTTAGCCTGTTTTTTTTAACAAATAGAGAATATCTACCTTTTTTCAGATTAGTGTCCAAAATAGATAAAACTGTACAATTAGTACAGTGACGTGACTACAGACGACTAAATCCCCTCACACGACAGGCTACTCTTAAGTGATATCACAGTTAATACCCAATTAAGGCCGCTTCCCGGCGGCATTACTATTAATAAAGCGCTCCTGCAAATAAATTGTGTATAAAATTAATCAGATCGGGTCGCATCGAACGGCGCGCCCTCGGGAAATTACCGCGAAGAGCACTGTTATACTTCATTTTTACTACACTTTTCTCAATATTTTCGTTTCGCAGGTATTCCTTATTCGCATCGTGCAAAATAGAGTCTGCTATAAAATCTCCAAATATCTTCATTTTAGAAGGAGACACACCTATGATGTCACTATGCATAGGGTAGGATGGTGTAGGAATGCGCGGGGGGTAAGATTGCGCATACGTCATAACTGGACAATGAAGTGCAGTTCGTAGCTTACGTCAGTTGTACAAATACGATAGGTATTTCACCTACCCAAAATTCCCGACGTTTCGGTCAAGTTTTAAAATATTTATAATGCAACGCCAAAGGTTATTAACTTTCGCGTCAGTTGTGTATTACTTCTAGACATTACCGGATATTACCCCAGAAAAAGCAATCACGGAAGTCTAAAATTTTAAATGGCATTAACATTAGATTTTATTTTTCAAATAAAAAAAAGTTTAATTTCTGTTAAAGTACTTACATTTTTTGTGTTTGTATAGTTTCTTACAAAGTGACTATTAATTACATTAACAGAATTCTAAGAGATGGCAGTAGGGCCTCGATATTTACGCTGGTAAGTGTGTAAGACCGCGCAGATAACAGACCTATATCCAGATATAGGTGGGGCGCAGATCGAGTGTGTGTAAGTTTGCGCGCGCATCTTTACACATCTATGGTCCATAGCTAACTATAATATAAGTATGATTTTTGTTGAGTAACTTATTATCTAAAATAACAATAAGTTACCTGATAAATATTAAACAAGAAAATATACTAGAAAAAAGCAACTAGTCTCATGCGGGACATGAGACTGTTGCTTTTTTCTAGTATATTTTCTTGTTTAATATTTATCACATAAAAATGGCATACTAAAATGCAAAATTAAAAAGTTACCTACTTAAAATAATGGCCTTTCCTTATTTATTGAAGTATATTTTTTTTAAATAAAATTATTTTCTTTTATAATGTGGTCTGGAAGAATAAGAAAAACTGAACACCGAGTCTGTTCTGATAAGTCAGAGGCATAAAAATTAAATGATAATGACAAAAATAAGAAATAGCTCAGATTTTAGGGATGGCCGAGTCAATTTTGCGTTATACCAAAGGCAAGGTTTGCAAATGTGGATGATGAGGACTAGAGCGAGTGCAGCTTGTATTATAAGTGGTGACATGAGGCATGTTCCGATTCAATTAGCGCCGGGGCTCTTACTTGCGATTTGTGCAAATAATATCTGAATTCGCCGATTGGTGCTGGTGCGCAATCTTATCGATCTCAGCGCGCAATCTTACACAGTAGGGCGTGTTAGGTTGCGCATTTCTCTGCTTGTCGTTTTAATTTAATTAAGTACAAAGAATCCGATCAAATTATTTTATTTTATTTTATTATATTATATTACATTTAGACATTTAAATTTAACCTTTTATATAATTGTATTGCATAATCTATTCTATTATTTATAATTATTAAACTTCATTTTCAATTGAATGAATAACATGCATGTATGCTCATAATTCACTTTTATCAATTTTAATTTTCCATAATAACATAAATACTGTTTACTTAATTATTTGTTTGTTCTCGTGTAGCACCTATAATTAGTTCGCTTGCATTTCCCTCATATTGTTATATCTTGTATTCAATTCGATGTAAATAAACATAAGCAAATGCCTGAAAACTATGACAAAGACAAACACCTGTGGCCCAGCGTTACGACGTCAGGGTCATGTCCCAGCATGACTGAATACGGCGAACCTAATTATATTGTCTTGTTCCTTGTGCGATACAGCCCCCGCTACACGCTCGCGACTCTCGTGAAGTTTATTGCCGGGGGCGTCGTCACGCCGTTATTTATTCCTCCGAGCTCAGCCCGACTCAGACAACTGAGACAACGAGTAATAAGCAAGACAGCCGTGTCGGCTGCGAAACGAGCTACGAACAACATCAAAACAGATTTATTGGGTGAAGTCAATACTCTAGTTGCTGAGTAACATAACTATTTTAAGACCTCCACATCTTCGACTCAAAACTAATCAGGTACCTCTAAGCAGTTCATCAAGTCTGGCTAACTCTATTGCTGTTCTTGCTTATTGCTTTAAATCCATCACACCTCTGGCCATTCTATTAAAATCTGCAATATTTACACACGTTTAGACCACAGTTTTGTAAAAACAAATTTTGTAACACCCAACGTTAGATTGAGTCTAGCGAGCCCCGTATTTACATCCTTTAGATTACCTCACGCAACGTATTAAAATTGTGGAAGAGCGTGACAGGGGGCGGGCGCGGGCGGTGTGACGTCACGTGTGAAGATAAGGAAGGTCGCTGGAGGCTGCAGTATTTACATCGCTCACAACTGTGCCCCAAGTTACTTTAATTTTATTGAATTATTATAACTTAAGCCTAGGTTGTTTGTACCTGCAATGGCAGTTTTAAGATCTTGGTATGTGGACAGACAGAACGGATTCCATGGCTGATTGAATAATGATGAGATTTATGAGCATTAAAGTAGGTTTGATAACCCAGTTTGATGTTGAGAATTAATGCTCCTTATGGTCAGTTGCATAACACGTTCAGTTTCAAAAACAGTTTTTTCTCTCTCGTGCGGAGCGTGTATCTTCGCTATTGCTATGAGTTCAACAGAGACAAATATAGTTTGCGGTTTGTGACAACAAGTGTTGAAATAATTATCAAAATATTCTGGCTGGCCTTTATTGACCCCCACCGCACCAAGCATAAACAATAACTGTTAACGGTCATCCACCGAAACAGGCCCGCTGCCACACCAGATGAAAGTTATTGTTTTTAGAAAACATCTCAAACTTCACTCATGCAGTCATGCATAATATTGTATGAACATTTCGTTTTGGGTTAGGTTTGAGACGGATTCAGGAGACGGCATGCTTGCTCACAGTTTCTTGTTAACACATTACTCATCCCGAGTAAAACAAACAAGCCGGTGATTCCAGCAGATACTTATTTTGGTAAATTGTATCTGTTGAATAGATGCCGCCGTTACTGCGAATGAATGCGTCCGCATCTGGGGCTCTCAAGTTAATTGTCTGCGAGATTTCTTCAGCGGGCAACTTTGTCTTGGGACAAGGAAGGAACATTAGCATCGCTAACGGCCCGCGCAATGGGCCGAGAGGGCCCGATGTCCCTAACTGCCAGCACACATGGCTATTCTTTGCCACAACATGTTTATAGAGCAACTTTGTTTCAGAGTGACTTGGTACTTTTTTGGAAGACGGTTTATACTTCGGGTATTTTAATAATGCAAAGGATAGCGATATCAGCTCGCTACATTGCATTTGAATTTATATGCAGATAAAGTGAGGGTTTGGAAAATTCTCATGCTTCACAAAGTCTTCCAGATGATAAACGATGAAAATAAAAACATATAGATAACCGTCATCACTCACACTACATTGCAAATTCGCAACATCAATTTCGTATATGATTTTGATAAACTCTGAACAATAACTCTGAAAAGTAGTTGTCTCAAATTCGGAAATAATAACACGAACTGTGTAAAATATCCAACTGTATCATGATTGTGTAAAGTAACGATATGTCAAGTGATGCAGTACTATGTTATGCAGAAGCAAAACTGCTGCAATCGCATCAAGGACCGCCCCTCAGTTGCAAATGTGCACACTGTACTCGCAGACTACTCCGAGTGAAACATGACTTCGAGTTCGATGGAACTTGAATATAAGTTTGTTGTAGATTGTGTGTGACTGTGACAATTTCAACGACAACGACCACACGAAGTTTAATGATTTATTATGCCGTAGAAGTACAGTTTGGAATTCGACAATTTAAGTAGTCCGAATCTAAAGTTGTCTAACAATGGCACGTTAATTAAATAGAGCTTTAGAAGCATTTTCCAAAATCATTTGGTGATTGCTAGGTCCACCTGGAGCTATCAGCGTCTACTGACATATTTAAGTCTACTGCCATAACAACAACGTTTTTAGCATTATTGTTACAGATAAGAGAGCCAGTTCCTCAGTTTTTGAGGAGTCCGGGAAAGGAGCTCATCTATCTTCAGCCTTATCACTAATTAACATCAGCTATGGTAAACGCAAAAGGAACTATATACATACAATACAAGTATCTAATTTTGTAAACGCCGATCCAAACTAGGAAAAACTACCTATATAAACAGATAGATAGTCAACTATTAACCTCAGTGTCTAACCATGACTTACGCTCCTTCCTTCCTTTATCCTAAGATTTCCCCGTTCAGATGATCTCCATGGCAAGGCGGTAAATCGTTCACGATGGTGCCGATAACCGCGCGCCGGGGGGCAGGGGGGGGGGGGGGGGCAGTTCCATTAATTGATAAGTGTGCGATAAGGAGCGCTAAGTGCGGTCCCGACGTTGATTAGCTCTTATCTGAGCCGCGCGCGAGGGATCGCACGTTTTATTTACTCCACCCCACCCATCATCCCCACCTCGACCCTCATGGCCAGTTGATTCACGTTCTTTTGAAGAGTCTATAAAGTGTTTTCTCAAGATGTAATTTGACGGAGCTGAGCGACTGTTCAATTCCGTAGTATGTATGCTGTTTTTACATCCTACTTTTGGGCGATAAATTACTTTTCCAATGACTCTGTTACTGTTATTGCTCTTAACCCAGATTCCCGTAACGTATTTTATTAAATCATTTATAAATATTGCAAAATATTCCACGTTGACAAAGCAACAGAACCGCTTTGGCGTCGCATTAGTCTCGTGCAACAAGACACTAAGCCGATTTACTGTGAAAATAGGAATTCCTGAAATGTTCTACTTTACACAAAAGGTCACCGCGCCGTAAAAATCAGAAAAGCTAATAAAATTACTCTAGCATTAATGTTTTCTTATGGGTTTTGTTTACATTACATTTATGATTTTTAAGTTTTGCATTTTCAATGCTATTTTTATATTTATGATAAATTTTTAAGATAGAAAGTATTGGAAAAATCAACTCGGTCACAAGTTGTTCTCAGAACTTTAGGAATCCGGCCCACTGCTCCAACCACTAAGCTACCGAGCCTTACATTACATTACATTTGCGTAATAAACAAGTGACAGATATATTCTATTCTTCTTTTTAACATATCGATCGTTTGGCTCCGGTTCGAACTTCAGACCAATAATATTGTGCCACTCGATAAAACTCCCATGAATCAAAATTCTGAATACTCACTCATGGATCCATAAAATGTCATCCATATATTGAAGATACTGATCATCTGAGCGGAAATCGGAATGTATTGTATGAAACGGCCATAAATAGATTTGGAGACGGCGCCGTCGTCGGATCCACGTCACGCGTCCGGCGCCGGAAAGGGAGCACATTAAAGTTTCGCGAGGGTCCGATGCCGGCCGATACGGGCGCCGGCCGGAGCGCGATTACTAGACGCCTCTCCGACGGAAATACACGCAGGGAATTACATCTAGGCATCAAGGGACCATGTCACACTGCATTATGTTTTATTTTATTTTATTTATTTATTCTGACAAAAACAGCCATATATAAATTAAAAAGCCTTACTTAAACTAAAACTAATTACATTTTCGGCCAAAACGTTGCCCTTAGTGAAAATTAACTATGGCAAATTAAAGAATCTTTAAAAAATGGCTGAAATATAAAAAAACACCCGTGTGGTTCCCGTTCCCGTGGGAATATTGGGATAAAAAGTTCATAACCAGGCTATCTACTATCTGTGTACCAAATTTCAACCAAATCCGTTCAGTAGTTTTTGAGTTTATACGCCTGACGAGCGGGCTAGTAATGACACTCAAGATTTAAGTAGACGATGTACGGCGTCTAATGTATATCTATGTGCTCCCTCAGCTGTTAAGACACCCTGCACCCACACCACTCGGGACTCGTCCCGTTCTTCACTCTCTATCTCGAGTGAGGAAATATTTTAAGACGTTACAGACACGTCAACATGATTATTAAGATGGCAGTTTGAATTTATTTTTAATTTCACTCAACAATTTTGATTTAAGGCGGTACCCCCACCGAAAGTGGCGCCGCGTTGAATTTTATTTAATATCGTAATTCTAATACACAATTTTAATAAAACTTTACGTGGAATTTTTAGAGCCCATAGTCTAGTATTTTTAGACGGTATCATTACATTCCCTCGTAGTCACTGCTAGAAGTAGATAGCAAAACTGCTAAAAGTGGCCGTTTTTGACACATTTGCTATCTACTTCTACGAATGACTATGACGAGATGAAGCGATACCTTCTAAAAATACAAGACAATGGGCTCTAAAAATTCCACGTTTAGTTTTATTAAAATTGTGAATTAGAATTACGATATTAAATAAAATTCAACGCGGCGCTACTTTCGGTGGGGGTACCGCCTTAATAAATGAAGCCTTGAGACACTGAAGCAAGGATCTTAGTCAAACAAACTAATAGATTATAAGATGATTATTGTCATGGGATTTTCAAATAATTTCGACATAGGTATAGTAATGCATGCAGTAATTTAAATAGCTACGACATGTAGTAGTTTCAATCCTAAGGAAAAAAAAGAGCAAGAAAACTAAAATTAGAATAGTTTAAAGTAGAATGCCTTGGCTGGCACCGACTCCAAAAGGCTTATTTTTTGCTTTTTAGTTTTTGAAGTCGGGATTTTTTAACGCAGTTTTTAATTGTTTAAAGTGTTGTAACATGTTGTTTTGTAAACAACAATAGGATTTTTCTAGATTAGATTAGGTTTAAACAAGCTTATCGTGAAAACTACATCGTCCAAGTTACCAAATATGCTCATAAAATAATAACTACTGAATAATTTTTTAATGGGACGAAATGGCAACTATTCCACATCGAACAAAAAAGAATCACGTAAATCGGATCAGAAATGTCGGCGTAATCAGTGTACATAAATAAAATATAATAAAAACATAGCGACCGATTGAGAACCTCCTCGTTTTTGGAAGTCGGTTAAAATCGAGAAAACTTGCTAGTTGTTTTTTTTTACGAAACACGGGAATACTCTTAGCCTTCATCATACCTGATGATAAGTATTGATAAGGCTGAAGATGGAAGCGAGCCCCTCCCGGAATCCTCAATCACTGAGGAACTGGCTATCTTATCTTTAACTGCCGGAACACAACAATGCTGAAAACATTGTTGTTATAGCGTCAGACTTTGATAAGATGGTGGTAGCTAGCTAGGCGGGCTTACTACAAGTCCTACCACCAACCAAACCGAATACAATATGTACCCCCGCTGGGAATCGAACCCGGGACCCCTGTGTCTGATACCGGTGGTTGTAACACTAGCCCACAGAGGCGGTTAAACCTACCTACCTAATAGTAGAACCTACCTAGTAGAAGGGACATCACATAATACATAAAACTAGAAGAAAAGGTGGCTGTTAGTCTGTCCCACATGTTAGTATAATAGCTTCTAAATAATGTGAGGCTCGAAGGTGGTTTGAAATGACTCGTGCAAAATTTAACGTCGCCCTTTTCTTTTCTAACTTGTCTAACGGTCGGAGTTTCGAGTTTACAAAAAGGTCAAAATTATACACAAGTAACTACGGCATCGTAATGGATAGGTACTGCTGTACGCACATGACATACTTGCACTCCATTATATCCCTGGCTAAAAGAATCTCATGATGATGACGATTATTCCGAGGTGGGGTGCATCAAAGCAGCAGCTTGATTAAACAATGCCATGCACTCTTTTATCCACCTATACCCTAACGACCCTTTGACATTGATTGGTGTAACAAGTTGTCCCGAAACAGCGGCTGCTGTACAATTATTTATAATTCGCAATAATTTTGCAGTCGTATTGTAAAGTGGTCCTCTGTCTGAGAAGTAATAACGAAACGTTGTAGGGGCGGCGGATATATGGCGGCGGCGGAATGCTCATCGCAGTCACACCCTCGTCAGCCAGCTCGCGTCCTGCGGCCAGACAGACGGAGGCACTGCTACTGCGGGAAAGGGGTCTACTCTAAGAACCAAACACTAAAATCGAACGAAATTTAGTTTAGGTAAGTAGTTTCGAGATCCAATCAGCATCAACATAAGATTTGACGACCCAATTGACTAGGGGTAGGCATAATTTCCTTCTGCGCTTGGGTTCGATTCTTGGACAAGACAAATATTTGTGTACATGCACAATTGAACATGCCTATTTGTCTTGATTTGGGTGTTTACCCGTGTTTGTATCTATTTATGTACTTATGTATTCGGAAAAAATAATTAAAAAAAATTTTTTCGTTACCTAGTTACCGAAGGTTTGTAGTAGACCAACGAAGTTTATATATTAACGCCTGTAAACCTGACAATTTTTATATGTAACAAAAAATCTAACACCGGAATATAAAAAAAGTCTCTCACCCTTGGCCCGTGGCAGAGAGAAGGCAAGCAAAAAAAAAAGGTTGCCTGAAAGAGATCGCTATGTAGCAATAAGGCAGCCTATTGTGTTTGTTTTGTATCGTGTATGTGTTGGTTTTTGTATCGTGTGGTGTGCAATAATGTTTCTACTATTATTATATTAAATTAGGTATTCACTTGAATACAGATAACACCTACTCAAAATACCTAGATCGTCTGCAAAAATAACTTTGTTTTTCATATTGTTTGTATGGATGACAAAGTATTAGTGCGGTTTTGGAAAAAGTGCTATAGCTCTCAAACTACTAAATATATTTCGTTCAAACCCATTTTCGTTGAAAGTTTTTATAAGGATCTACAGCATATATTTCTTTTAGATTTTTTACGTTCTTATTTTAAAAGTTTGAGAGGGGGGACACACATTTATCACTTTGGAAGTGTATATCTTTGAAACGGTTGACTTTGAGAAAACACTGTTTTAGTAACCTCCATGTATTTTTTTAAGACCTATCTATATATACACCTCATTTTAAGGTTTAAATGAAAAAAAAAACTGTTTCAGTTCCATGTAAGGGGAATTTGGAATAAAGTGGCTGTGACATACAGACATGACGAATCTATAAGGGTTCCGTTTTTGCCATTAGGCTACTGTACCCTAAAAAACAGTTCTCATCTACGTACATCTTATGTTTTGGCGCGCACTGTTCATTGAAATAAAACAACTTTTACGGATATCAAACGCGCTATATTTCCACGAACTAAGTTGTAATTCTCATCTATCACAGACAAACAAACACGATTATGTTTATACTTTTAAGAGTAGGTACTCCATTTTTCAGAGTAGCCTACTTTTCCATTAAATACGAAACTTGAATTTATCTAGGTGATAGGAGGCAACCACTGCTCCTAGATATTGAATTACAAAAATATATGTAAGTAATGTGATACAGAGCGCGCGCGACCCAACAAAGTACTGTATCGAACATCGATTCTGAGAAAATATACTCCCGAGATTGAAAGATGTCTACGAAAATAAGCTTAATAAGTAAGTTTTTTATTCTTCGAGTTAACAAGAATGTCTTATATTCTATGATTAAAATCTTTTTTTTGCGTTCAATGAATTGATCTCAGTATTATCCACATGTAGGTAGGTAGGTACAGGTACTTATTTTCGCTAAACCTCACGGTGATGTTATATTCTTCTCATATTATATTAAAGTAGATTTTATCTTCATATCTATTTTTATTAGGTAAAGGCAGTGTCTATTATAATACGCGAGAATTTGTCGAAATGGGATGCAGGATTTCAGCGCAAAGTAATTCGATTGTGCTGTATAGAGTAGCTGCTTGCTGCAGAAGTGCAGATGCAGGCACCGACTGCAGCATAATTAATGTGAAACCAAATAATAGTAACATTCATTCAGTACGAAGTACCTATCTGTTTACAACGACGAAAGACGTATTGGGAAGAGGTTGAAAATAAAAAAATATTATTGTGCGGTCGCGAGACGGATCGGAGTATCCGATAGAGTATCTTACACTCGATCTGAGCCTTTGGTTAATCATCATTAACGTCATATCAACCACATGAACCCCACTCCTGAGTATAGGCATCCCAATGATCTTGACGATCGGTTCTGCGCTGCCCGCATTCAGCGGCTTCATCACCAGATCGTCGGGTGGCCCGATTGTAGATTTGTGTTTGGCAACAACATATTCCATTGTAAATTTTGTTGTTTCTGTTAAAGCTGATAAGTTTCTGATTGGTTACCCATCTTAACACAAAACCATTTTATTATTGTCAATTTTATTCATATTTATAAAAAAAACAATCTTATATAATCATCACTAAAATCGTAGTAGGTATCTAGTTAGGTATACGCAGGGGCGTGCATTGGTTTTCCAGCGTAGTAGGCACTGTAGATCTAACTAGTAACTTTGCACTTATCCTATCCTGCTACCGAATATTATAAGTTTGAATGTTTGTGAGGATATTTGGATGGAGGAATGTTTGTTACTATTTCACTCAAAAACTACTGAACTGATTAAGATGAAACTTGACAGAAATGTAGCTTATATATCAGAAAACCACACTGTATGCAAATATTTATAATTATCCTGATATTCCCACGGTAACGGCAACCACGCGGCGAGTAAAACCGAGAGCGGCCGCTAGTCATAAATGATAAGGTTCGTAATATTTAGTAGGAATATTAAAATGCTGACGAGTTTGATTGTTTGAACACGCTAATCTACGGAACTACTAGTTCGAATTGAAAAAATATTTTTGTGCTGGATAGTCCATTTATCTCGGAAGGTAATAAGATATTTAATATCACGTTACGATTAATAAGAGCAGAGCATTAATGTAAAACGTTACAGAAACGGGAAAAAAATATTAGTTTTGGGAGCTTCCGTTGCGGACGGTGTGTAAACGGTTAAAGTTATGTAAAAATCATGTATGACGAAATTATTCCCCATCAAAAGTTCTAAAAAAAAGTCCGCGACAGCATATGTTTATGTTTTATGGTTAACTCACTATAACCATTTTTCAGATAATAAAATTTGTTCGAAACTAATGTATTATTTGAGAAGCTGTTTTCATAAACATGATATTAATCCTTATCTAAATAAATACGTTAATCATCACAAGTATTTAATTTTAAACAAAATTGTCCTTTACATCATTAAATTTTAATGAAAATCTTAGGAAATATGATAGTTTTAAAATAGCTCCTCAACAAAATAATTCGCGACCAAATTCATTCGTCAGGTAGGCATGCTTACTTTATACTGATATATTCCGGAAGTTTAAGCTAGAACGTTACACGAACAAACAGCGCCCTTCTTGCCATGGGCGGTTTATACTTGAGCAATACTTTTTCTAAATATGTTGTATTTTTGTATGAAACGCTGCTTGTTTCGAGTAGGCAATTTCGAGACTGCCTATCGGTAGGTATTCAGTATTTAGCGTAAGGAATATCTTAGTGGGTGAGTGTTGAATAGAAGTTTAAACTAAAATAATATAACTTTAACACTTATTGTATATTTATTTAGGTTTTGAATGAGGTAGGCACTGCCTAATTGCCTATATGGAATGCACGCCCCTGGGTATACGTAATATAATTTTAATCCCAAATCAAATCACACTTGTAGTGTAAATATTACACAGCAGCGTGATGTCGATTCAATCTAATCATGGCAAACGAATAACAAACGTTAATACTAGACAGCAATATTATTGCAGTAATGAATTACGAATACAACTCTGTGAACCACGAATAATTATACAAATAACAAGATTATAGATTATAATCAAGACTACAAATAACTTTTTTTTCTGCGTGGGTAGTTGAAAGAAACGGCTGCAAATTTTGTGCTCTTACATATTTTAATATAAAAAATAATAATATTCATTATTTTCGTTATATTATTGCATAAAAGTAATGATTGCCTAGTGTACTCGCCTGCCAAGTGTTATCTCCTTCAACAATAAAGTCCTCACTATCACATCACATCAAGCAATCGGTAGCCGATATGATGGCACTGTTCAACGAGCGGATGACTTCTTTTGAGGCAGAGCTGCAGAAGGCGCCCTCAACATCTACCACAACCCTTACCACCGATTTCACAACATTCAGGACATTTATCATCGACTCGCTGAATTGTCTACAGTGACAGGTTGAGATGATGGCACGTGATATTGACCGTATGGAGATGAGAAGTCGCCGCAAGATGCTTCTATTCCATGGTGTGCCTGAAGTGGACTCTGAAGATACCCCTCGAGCTGTGTTACAGGTAGTGACAGATAAGTTGAAGGACAGCTGCTTTAAGTTGTCAGACATTAAGCGCTGTCATAGGATGGGGCAACAATCAGCTGGTGCACACAAACCAAGGCCTATTGTAATTAAATTCAACGATGTGGTCGTCCGGGACAAGCTGTGGTTCGCAAAGGTCAGTCTGAAAGGTACTGGCATAACCATGTCAGAATTCCTGACCCGATCGCGGCACGAAACATTCATGGCTGCGAGAGAGCGCTTCGGTGTGAACAACTGCTGGACCAGAGAAGGCTATGTGTTCATCCTTGGCCCCAATAAAACGAAGCATCGTGTCTCCACTGTAGGGGAGCTGAGTAGCATCGGATCGTCGAAGCCGGCTGTTGCGGCATCGAAAGCGACAACGAGACCCAAGCGTGCAGGCACGAAGAAATAAGGTCGACTTTTCTTTATTCTGAACATGTTCACTTAGTGTTCAACTCTTTGTAGGTACTTCTATAAATATTTTACTGTTGTAGATTTAAAAAGCTTGCCAATTATTATTTTTTCACTTTTATCGTAAAATATTTTAGTGTAACCATAACCAATAATAAATAATGTCATGTCAACGTAGAAATAACAATCAGTTGTCATACTTGTCATTGTCAAAGTCAGTCGGTCAAGTAGAATTCCGTTCCGAATCGTATCCCCATTGTCACAATTTTTACTTCAGTGTGTTTGTTGTAATTGCATCTATTCTCAATGCCTCTGCTTTGTAATTAGTTTTGTTTACCTGTTTTTAATAATAACAAATAATTAAGCGGTTACTGGTTGCGCTTCGTTTGTTTTTGTACCCTGTTTTTGTGCCTAAATTGTGTTGTGTTCTGTGTACAGTATTCCGCTGTGTTCAGTGTTTGCGTTCCGTTTTATGTTTTGTTGCTATGTTGAAATATAACAGTTAATAATTAATTAATTTATGTTTGTGAAAATTACTCTCTCCATACAACTGGCAGGTGGACACGATATAAATACATATTTTTATATATTAATTCTTGCAAGTACTTATTTATATAGGTACTCATACATATAAGTTTATATAGTTTATACATTTATATATATATATATATTATATTATTTTATGTCATCCGTAGAGGATGAAACTAGTGACACTGAAAGTTTTATAACTGCTTGCAGTGATGATAGTTTTGCTAGTTTTTTGTCTGTTTCTGATGCTCTAACGTCACAGTTTTCTGATGTTCCAAATAATTTTAATGTTATTCACATCAATGCCCAAAGCATTCCGGCTCATTTTACTGATATGCTGACTAGTTTTGACTGTAAAAATATTCATGCCATTCTTATTTCTGAATCTTGGTTTAAGCCCTATCTTCCCTCAGTTTCTTATTCTTTGCCTGGTTTTCATTTGATCAGAAATGATCGTGCGTTTGGCGGTGGGGGTGGTGTTGCCATATACCTGCGATCACACATCCCGTTCACTGTCCTTGATATGTCGCCTCAGCCTCCACCCGTTAACGCCGGCGAACATCTGTTTTTAGAAGTCTCATTACATCACACCAAAATCTTACTTGGTGTATACTATAGTCCGTCCTCACGTATCAACTTCTTCTCTTCATTTGAAAATCTTCTCCAAACATTTTCCCCCTCTTACAGTCAAACAATCATAATGGGTGACTTCAATACTTGCCTTCTTAAGAAAGACTCCCGTTCCTTATCTCTTCTTTCTTTGTCACACTCTAATAACTTGAATATTGTGCCCTTTAATGCTACCCATCACATTCCAAACTGTACCCCTTCACTTCTTGATCTTGCTTTTGTTTCCTCCATTGACCGTGTTGCAAAGCATGGTCAATTTCCGGTTGATGCCTTTTCCTACCACGATCTCATTTTTATCTCCTACAAAGTCCGTCCTCCCAAAGTAAAGCATCAGGTACTGAAGCAGCGTAATTTTAGTGGTATTGATTTCGATAGCCTATGCAGTGATGCGAAGGCAATAGATTGGAGTCCGCTTCTGGATCTGGACACAGTTGACGGCAAAATTCAGTTCTTTGCTAGTACTCTCATTAGTTTGTATGACCTGCATGCCCCAATACGCGCCATTAAAGTAAAACATCAACCTTCTCCTTGGCTAAATGAAGACATTAAGTCACTGAGTCACCTTAAGGCTGTCGCTAAAACAAAGTATAAACACCGACCTACTGCCTTAAATTGGGAGAAATTTGTTGCAATCCGCAATCGCTGCAATAGGGTGTGTAGGAAAGCACAACGCCACTTCTTTCACAGTTCTGTTGAAAATGGAGATCCAGCTAAAGTCTGGAAATTTCTGAATTCGATGGGGATCGGGAAATCGCGACATGCCGCTATCTCAGGAGACTTCGACATTAATGATTTAAATCAACATTTTTCTTCTTCGTCCCACTTTGACGGGTTCACAAAAGCCAATACTCTGCGATCACTTTCATCAGTTGCCCGCCCTAATCATGAACCTTTCTTTTTTACTCAACTCACTGATTGTGATGTTAATAAGAGCATCTTGTCTGTCGTCTCTAATGCGGTTGGAAGTGACTGTGTCAGTAGGAAAATGATAGTCCTTATCCTTGATGAAATCCTTCTGGTCATCACCCATATCCTAAATTTTTCCTTATCTAGTTGTGTTTTTCCATCGATGTGGAAAGATGCTCAAATTACTCCTCTTCCGAAAAAACGGAATCCCACGACCTTTTCCGATCTGCGCCCCATATCCATTCTTCCATTCCTTTCGAAAATCCTCGAGCGTCTTGTTCACAATCAATTGAACGATTTTCTTTGCAAGAACAAGCTCATGAACTCCCATCAATCCGGTTTCCGGCCTGGTCACAGCACTACCACTGCACTCGTCAACATTACGGATGATATCAGGTCTGGTATGGAGGTTGGCAAACTTACACTCCTATCTCTGCTTGATTTTAGCAATGCCTTCAATACTGTAGACTTCGATGTACTGCTTGAGACACTTAGCTCTATTAACATATCTCCAACAGTGGTTGACTGGTTTCGTAGTTACCTGTTTGGTCGCCGGCAGCGAATCCGTGTAGAGGATTTGTTCTCTTCATGGTGCAATGTCACTGCCGGGGTGCCGCAGGGTGGCGTTTTATCTCCTCTTCTTTTCGTTATATTTATAAATTCTATTTCCTTTAATTTACTTTCGTCCTACCACCTTTATGCAGATGATCTACAAATTTACACGCATGCTACTGCTGATAATATTTCCTTAGCCATTGATAATATCAATACAGACCTGGCTCAAATTAGCGAATGGAGCAAAGCGCACGGGTTAAAGATAAATCCTGCCAAAACACAAGTCATTATAATTGGAAGCACCCGGTTAAGATCTAAGCTCGACCCTACTCAACTGCCAGCTATCACCTTCGACGGCATTGACTTGCAGCTCAGTGACCATGTAAAGAACCTGGGCGTGTACTTTGATAAAAGCTTAAGTTGGGGCATACAACTTCAGGAGGTGAGCCGTAAACTCTTCGCATCGGCTGGTTCTCTGCGGAGGCTCCGTAACTTTTTGCCAACTGCCACTAAGGTTGCGCTAGCACAGTCTTTACTCCTTCCAATCTTAGACTATGCCGATGTAAGCTATCTTGATCTAACAGAAGAGCAACTAAATAAACTGGAGCGCCTTCAAAACTTCTGCATAAGGTTTGTATTTGGTCTTCGCAAATACGATCACATCTCTGAATTCCGCAAAAAGCTCAAGTGGTTGCCTATTCGCCTTCGCCGGAATGCGCATATTCTGTCTCTGTTATTCAATATTCTTTTCAATCCTAATACCCCTTCTTATCTTAAAGATCGTTTCAGATATGTCAAAGACTCCCATTCCCGTTCCTTGAGATCATCAGAGAACTTGCGACTGGAAACACCGGTGCATTCCACTAAGTTTTACGGCCAATCCTTTACAGTGCAGGCTGTCCAGCTCTGGAATGCATTACCGATGTCAATAAGAGCTGCTCAAACAGTTAGTATATTTAAAAAACGTGTCAAAGAGCACTACCTCACCATTTAGATATGTTGCTGATCTAAGCTGTGAGTTATATCCTATCCATATTTTAGGTTAAGTATATATTTATATTAAGTATTATGTAAGTTTATTGTTAGGTATATAGTATTTCTGCTTTTAAATGTATTTGTTTATGTATTTGGATTTAGTATATTGGTTTTCATTACGCCCTGTACACCTGTAGCTACCCTCATCATACTCTATTCTCTTATCCTGTCCATCCTAAGGTTGCCTGGAAGAAATCGCTTTTAGTGATAAGGCCGCCAATTGTATGTTTCTCTTTGTTTGTTTTTTTTATCATTCTATGTTCTGTGTGTACAATAAAGTATAAATAAATAAATAAATAAATAAATAATAAGATTCAAATAACGAAAGTGACACGTTTTATCAACACTTGAATTTTATAAAATCTATTCCTTTTTTATTAGAAACTAGCGGCGGTGATTCCCGTTCCCGTAGAAATATCGGGATAAAGAGTATCCTATGATACGTAACCAGCTATTTACTATCTGTTTACCAAATTTCATCCAAATCCGTCAAGTAATTTTTGCGTTACAAACAAACAATAAATATTTCCTGATAAATATTAAACAAGAAAATATACTAGAAAGTATTGTAAAAAGCATTGTAAAATGCAAAATTAAAAAGTTATAATAAAATATTTCCTCTTTATTATATTATTTTTATTAGTATAGACTATTATTATTAGTATAGATAATTCACAAAGTCAAATGTATGTTATCAATAGTACGTTTACCGACTTCATAATATTTTTAAACGTGGTTGTAAATCTTAATTAGGAAAAGACCATAAATAATGCTTAACACTTTAAGGAAATGAGCTAAATGACGGCGACTCTTTCAAAAGGAAATACCAATATCGAGCTTGGTCGAAATTCTTTACTCCTCACAGTTCGTCAGATTTAGAATGAGGATGCGAGTGACGCAAAGTGCCAAGAGGCGAGGAGGTCCTCTGACGAGGCCACATCAAGTTTATTCAATAAATTTAAGATGTGCTTTCAAAAAATATGTTTACCGACTGCATAGATTTTTATAAATATGCTTGTGAATCTTAATCACGAAATTACCATTAGAACACATACATACATACATACATACACAGCACGGCTAAAATGACGTTGATATTTTTTTTGAAGTACGGGGAGTCTCTTAGCCTTCATCATACCTGATGTTAGTATTGATAAGGCTGAAGATGGAAGCGAGCCTGTCCCGGAATCCCCAATCACTGAGGAACTGGCTATCTTATCTTTAACTGCCGGAACACAACAATGCTGAAAGTATTCTTGTTATGGCGTCAGCCTTAGATAAGATGGTGGTAGCTAGCCAGGCGGACTTACAACAAGTCCTACCACCAACCAAACCGAATACAATATGTACCCCCGCTGGGAATCGAACCCGGGACCCCTGGGTCTTATACCGGTGGTTGTACCACTAGACCACAGAGGCGGTTAAGATTTGATTCCTTCAAATGGAAAACCAATATCGAGCTTGGTCGAAATTCTTTTCTCCTCACAGTTCGCCAGATTTAGAATGAGGATGCGAGTGAAGCAACGAGCCAAGAGGCGAGGACATCCTCCACTCCTTTGAGGAGGCGGCTAGTTGCACGCTATGAATATTCACCGCCCCACACCGCTGTCGACCTACTAAATTAAGCATTTTCACCTCAAGCCTAGACTTTATGGACCAATAAATTTTCTTAAAACCGGTAAGTAGTAAATATATATCCGTTACCGAAATAAATAGCCTGAGCTACGGATATTGGAACCGAAACGATGAAGGAACGGCAAAATTTAAGTAGAAAATAATATCGAAACACTAATATGATTTATTTATGGCCGCACAGGCTAATCAAATAAACTTTTTAATTTTGCATTGCACAATGCTACTTTTATGTGATAAATATTAAACAAGAAAATTATACTAGAAAAAAGCAAATTGTCTCATGTCGCCCTGACGAAATTCGAACCCAATCAAATAAAGTATTTTCATTCGGAACTTGAAATAGACTGGACTATTGGACATTTTTATTTGAGTTTAATTTCACGGAAAACTATACGGAATAAATAATCCTCTTAATTTATAAGTGAAATGTCAGTTTGTTTGTTACTCTTTCACTAAAAACTACTGAACCGATTGGGATGAAATTTGGCACAATTATAGAAGATAGCCTGGATTAACATATAGGATACTTTTATACCGATATTCCCACGGGAACGAGAACTACGTGGTGAAACCGCAGGAGGCTGCTAGTACGTACTAAATAATTAGGTATTACTTGTTTCAGGCAATATTTCAAGTCTCCCAAACTCCCAATAAGTAAGTCAAACTTAATTACTTATAATGATTTGTTTTGTCCCTTATGTTAACAACTTTTAACTCGAATATAAATATAAACTAAGTTTTAAGTGACATTACCTTCTCTTAATTTCACAAAAACGTGGTGGAGATGCTCACCATAGTAATAAAGCCATAGCACAGCCAAAGAATATATATGTCGTGGGCCAATCTTTGAATTGGACTGATCGAGATATGTCTGGGCACATCACGATGTGCCCGTATATCGTGATTAGGTCAATTATTTCATGATGTGCCCAATATAAAGTTAGGCAGATCAATGAGAGCAACCTATTTGTCGATTTTCCCTACTAGTCACTTGGCCACATCGTGATATGGCTGGGCACATCATGATACGGCTGGGCGCATCGTAATGTAGTTCCAATATGGCGCCGGTGCACTGTATCAGCTGATTGCAAGAAACATGGCGGCGTCACAACGGCTGTTATATTTTAAGGCTACTAAGATTTTATTTAGAGTTTCATTATACATTTTCGTAAGCAATGTTTTAGATTTTTATTTTTTTAAAGGAATTCTTATTTTATGTGTCATAATCACATTTTATTTGATTATAATTTGGTCACCTACGGGAATTGATCTGCCCAAACGTGGCCGGGCGAATCGTCGAACGTTATGCTTTGAACGATAAGGCGGGTTTAAGACCGGCAAATCAAGAAATGCCGGTTTATCGTGATGTGCCCAGGCCACAGATTAGGAGGTGATCTGTGGCCCGGCCCAGTTAAACGATCGGCCGACGACATATACACACAGCGTAACAACTATAAACTGTGGTAAGAACTATAGTAATAAATGGCCATAGTCGGTATGCAATCCTAACAGAGGACATAACGACCGCAGTCACTGCCGACGAAGAGCAATCACATGCGGCGAGCGGGGTCACTGACAGACGAACGGAAAACAATATTTTTTATCGTTCTATTTATCGATATAGCAAAAAGAAACCCTATGTATTAGAAAATATGTTTCTGCCAACGTAGGAGACAGTGTTTGATATACGGAGCAATTTTAACAACAGTGTAAATATGTTTCTACGTTTTGTAATCGTCACTTCTGTAACGAATTGAAATTACGTAATGAAGTGAGACAGTCATGATACTGGAGCTTATGTCCCAAGACGAAATAATAGTTTTCCTAAGATTTTGATTTGCAAACAACTACCTACGTTAGTTAACGTATTGTTAAAAGATGTTAAAGTCAGAAATACGGATGGGCGAAGAGCAATATCCCATTTATACTTTTATGTGATAGTTCTATCCTGAAAAGTAAGTTGATCATTTCTATTTTTCAGGACTAGTGTCAGGTTTTGTATACCCATAGCGTCGAGGTACAGAAACATAATAAAAAACAAGTGTTATTAAGGCCCAGACTGGTCGTAAAGCTCGCTCCGATCGCCGTCACTCGATAAAGCCCCATCGACACGCGTCCGCTGAAGGCTGAATATTCCGCGAAACGGCCGGCGCCGATACCTTATATTCACGCGCCCGACTGAGCGGCAATCATTTTCAATTGCTCAGCTCTGTGAATAATCCGCGCGAATCTCGTCACAACAAAACCCCTGAGAGGCCGAGATCATAGTAGATGTATAAGCTAGCAGAACTGTAGCTTCATATAAGCGTCCGAAACGAGAGCACTCACACAGGCACACCTCGTATCAACAGACAGACCCAGAGGTCCTAGGTTCGATTACCAGTAGGGGTACATATTGTTTTTCGTTTGGTTGGTGGTAGGAATTGTTGTAAGTCCACCTGGCTAGCCACCATCATATTATATAAGGCTGACGCCATATCAATAATGTTTTCAGTATTGTTGAGTTCCGGTAGCTGAAGATAAGATAACCAGTTCCTCAGTAGTTAAGGATTCCGGGACAGGCGCGCTTCTCCAGCCTTATCAATACTTAACATCAGATATGACGAAATTGTAAAAGTCTCCTCGTTGTTCATAAAAAATCGGCCAAGTGCAAGTCGAACTCGCACATGAAGGGTTTCATCTCTCACCCAAGGTTGCCTGGAAGAGATTGCTACGTAGCAATAAGGCCGCATATTGTGTGTTCCTCTTTTTTGTCATTTTCTCTGTATGCGTTTGTTTTTGTATCGTGTGGAATAAAGTTTCTATTATTATTATTGCCAAATGCCAGTATAATTTTGCGTCTGCAAAAATTACTTTGTTTTTCATAGTGTTTGTATAAATGACAAAGTTATATTTGCGGTTTTGGAAAATGTGCTATAGCTCTGAAACTACCTACTAAATATATATATTTCGTTCAAACCAATTTTCATTGAAAGTTCACATCATTTTTTTTTTTTGTTTTTTCACTTTCTTACTTTAAAAGTTTTTTCCACTTTGGAAGTGTATAACTTTCAAACGGTTGACTTTGAGAAAAAACTGTTTTAGAAGCCTCAATGTAATTTTTAAAGATCTACCTAATGATATCCCAAACGAATAGGTTTAATGAAAAAAAAAATTTTCAGTAACAGTTCCATGTATGGGGACCCTCCCCTTAATTCATATATATTTTTATTTTTGTGTAAGTTTACAGAATACATCTACCGACCAAGTTTCAACTGTGTAATCTTCATAGTTTTGGAATAAAGTAGCTATGACATTTTACCACTTTGGAAGTGTACATCTTTCAAACGGTAGACTTTGAGAAAAAATCGTTTTAGAAACCTCAATGCAATTTTTAAAGGCCTATCCATAGATACCCCACACGTATAGGGTTGCCGAAAAAAAAAATTTAGTGTCAGTTCCATATATGAGGAGAGATACATAATATATTTTTTTATTTTTACGTAAAAACCGTAAAGCGGTTTACAGAATACATCTACCTACCAAGTTTCAACTGTGTAATCCTCATAGTTTTGGAATAAAGTGGCTGTGACATACATCGGATTGGGCGAATCTATAAGGGTTTCGTTTTTTGCCTTTAGGCTACGAAACCCTAAAAACAACGTCTTGACGCGGAAGACGCTAATGTCTACACTGCGAACTTAGTTTAGTCTTTAGCCGTGTGTCTGAGTGAGTGCATGCGTTTTGGACGCTTGTATGTAGTTTCAGTACTGATTTATCTTATATGTGCTGAGATCCAGCATCAGGTGCCAATAGTGTTGGGACTCCCCCCCCCTCCGCCCCCTCCGGCCGTCCCAACCGCGGCGGTATGGAGTCCGCAATCATCAATCAATTACTCACTAATGTCACGTACACCGCTCGGGCACATACGAGAAAGTTACATTATTCTCAATACCGGTAGAATGTCAGCCGGTCGATATATCCTCATGGTCACGAATTTTTGTACTTTGTGTCGAGAAATAGTTGTGGACTCTTTACAAGCTTGATGAACTCACTAAGAAGAGGTTATCGTAAAGTAATACATTCTTTTATAGATCATAGCATAGCATTTGGGTTAAAGATTGTTCTCTGTGGTAAAAGTCAGTCTTGTAAATTAGATGATCAAATCAGATGATCTCTGTACTAGCTCTATCATTGATAAGTCAAAATCTCATCCCATTAATACTATAAATATTAAACAAGTAAATATACCAGAAAAAAGCAGGGATTCGAACCCGCATCCTTGGGAATCCGGCCCAATGCATTTTTTCTGGTATATTTTCTTGTTTAATATTTATCACATAAAATAGCATTGTAAAATGCGAAATTAAAAAGTTACCATTAATTCGAGTTAAGATAACATACTTGTAACTACAGTCACCAGACAATGACGGTTGCAAACTTCTTTCTATTTTTTTTTATATGATTTTATTAGACCTCTCGGTATGAAATGAAAGCAGTTCGTACGAGTTAATTTTTTGCGAATACAAAGAGGCGTTCCCTTACTAAACAGAATAATACATTACGAACGTATTAACAGTTTCGCTGACAGTGACACAATCGATGTCTTATTGTTATAACATCTATAGCCCTTAACTGTCAGTGAACGCATTAGCTGGCCACCCGAAATCATTTATGGGTAGTCGTGGAATGTTACATGAAACGCGCTGCGCGAAATCCTCAACTTCTCGTATGCGGTGACGCGTAGTGCGATTCCCTGAGTGGTTATACGCGCATGACGTGCAACGAGCGAGCGATCAGCGGCCGCAACGAGCGGAAAATGAAGTGATATAAATTCAATAAGCACAGCTTCCAACCGCGGAAACGCGAAAATGGAACCATTCAGACAATATCTGCAGGACCTTAACATTTCTACATACTCTACATTTTAGTTCTGATTTGATTTTACTTTCTGTATAGGTTGTATCCGTTATGCCTTTTATGTACGTTATATTTATGTCACATTTTATAAGAAGACAAACTTTATACAAACCCACTTTAATCTTAATAAAACATCGTCCAATAGCTGTCCATTGATATGATTTATTAGTCTACTTCTATAATTCAAAGATGTTTCTTCAAAACTTCAAGTATTTTTTCTTTAACACGTTCACGGCATCTTGAGGTCGAACTAACCTCATGCGTGACTTCACGCAGATGCGGCAGTCAAAATCGCGTTCTTTCACTAGGTGCGGGGGCCGTCATGGCGTCGGATCGCCTGAAGGTGGCTAGCAGAGTGTGCTAGCCAACTACCGAACACCCCTGGGGTACCTCCCGCCCCCCCAGGTGTATGTAGGGTTACCCGGGTACTGGGATCTCTGCCCGGGTGGACTGTCGTTTCTCCCATACTCGTGGGTATATTATGACTGAAGTAAATAAAACAATTAATGACGTTTCGGAGAAGATGGACACTGCCCAGGGTCCAAAGAAAAACTGTGGTACTAAAAAGAGGAAGGCTGAAGCTTCTGTTAGCGCAGCAGCCGGCAGCACTGTAGGACGACAAGAGGCTGGGAGCTCAGATGAGAGAGCTGAGGGCATGAGGAAGCTCAGGTCACTAACTGACAGTTTTTCTGAAGAGATGGTGAAGGTTAAGAAGTGGGCGGCCGACCTTGGATTGAGGCCGTCGGCAAACGACGATCTAGAAGAGTCTATTTCGACCTTCGCGAATTTTTTTGACGAGGCTATAGCTGTGGTGACGCAGGCGGCCGACCAATACTATAAGTCCTGGAAAAAGGAGAAAAAAATGAGCAAGTTGGTAGAGGAGCACAATTGCGCGGTAGTCGAGCGCAACAAGGCGCTCCTTAAAGAAATCGCCATTTTAAAGGCAAACCAGATCTCGAGCCCTCCCCCCCAGATTCCCTCAGAAGCAGGAATTCTGGCGGCGGTTTTGAAGGAAACGAAGAGTACCCTCCTAGCATCTGTAAGGGTGATGCTGGACGAGCGGCTGAAGGGGATCGAGTCGTTTCTCTCCCCACACTTGCAACGGACGACTGCCGCGCAGGAACAAGAAGATCTGGCTACAGCTGAGAGGAACCCGACAACTCCCTCTACTTCTACTGAGCCTTGGTCGAGGGTGTTGGGACGGAAGGAAAAGAGGCAGAACAACGCTGCTAAAACGCCGAAGCAGCCAACTGAACCGTCCTCTATAAAGACGAAAAAGCCTAACAAAAAGGGCCGTCCGAAGTTGCCCCATTCGGGCACCTCAGCTGTAGTGGTGACGCTACGTCCAGAAGCGGTGGCAAAGGGAGTCACAATTGCGGGAGCTATGGCTAAAGCCAGAGCGGTAATCTCCCTTAAAGACGTCGGCATTGAAGACCTGAAGACGAGAGATTCACAGACGGGTGCACGGGTGTTGGAGATCCAGGACCAGACCGGGGCTAAGGCGGACGCCCTCGCGGACAAACTCCGCGAGGCACTGACAGAGGTCGCAGTCGTAAGGCGAGCAGAAACGATGATTGGTGTGGAGGTGTCTGGTTTGGATGACACCGTTAGTAAAGAGGAGCTGGTTGCAGAAATTGCGGCCAAAACGGGTCATCCACCAGAGAAGTTTAAGACGACGGACTTTATGAAGAGGTCAAACGGCACGCTATTTGTACGCCTTAGGTGCCCCACAGACGCTGCAGGAAAGCTCTGCCAAGACGGAAAAGTCCGAGTAGGATGGAGTGTAGCCCGAGCTAAACTCCTCGCTTCTCCCCCATTGCGATGTTATAAGTGCATGGGGGTGGGACACACGAAGCCGAGATGCACATCTGTGGAGGACAGAAGCAGCCTCTGCTTCAGGTGTGGTGCACCCGGTCACATGGCCATGGTATGCAAGGGCGAGCCAAAGTGTGTGGTCTGCGCTGCAAGCGGACGACCGACCTCACACGTTATGGGAAGCAGGTTATGCGACCCCCCGGTGACGAAGAGCATATCCTCTGAACAGGAAACCGCTCCGGTTGTGACAGGTGGACGTCCTGAATATCAAATGGACGCCACCAGCGAAAGAAGCCGCTCGTCTCATAGCGAGCAGGAGAGGGGGACGGCCAGGGAGTTGGAGTCCCCGAAACCCCGGAGGATTCGCCGCTCCGCTCGCCTCTCTAAGGAGAGGTGGCGCCAGGAGGAGGCGCAGTAGCTTCGAAGTGGGGATTGGGCGGCGGGTCGGGGAATCCCGTCGTCCAGCTAGGACCCCCGTGGTGGATGGGCGCGCCATGTGTTTCCGCACGCCCAACCAGTAGTGGTAGTCTGGGTCACTCCACGGACCCGGAGAGAAAGGCCCAAGGGGGCAGACGCGGGGCGGGGACCCGGTAGAATGCTACCCTTATCCCGGCAATCTCCGTCCACTCGCGCGGTTGGAACACCCAGGGGGTTTTAGTGGGTTCGAGTCCCACATAACCCTCCTGTCTCCCCGGACGGGGGGGTATGCGCGGGCATTTCCCCCTGGAGAAAAAAAAAAAAGGTGCGGGGGCCGCCAAATTAACATTTCTATGAGTATAACAGAGACAAATATGATACATATTAAACAAGAAAATATACTACAAAAAAGGAGCTAGTCTCAAATCACCCTGACGGGAGAGACAAATATATTAGATTTTTTTTTCTTACGAAGTCTAGTCCAACGGCGTAGTTAATAAGAAATGAGATTGAATAGGCCTCAAACGCTCTGAACGGAAAAATCACGTACAGGACGTAGTGCGGTCTAATCTGCCTCAACAGTTGTAGGCCTCATAGCCGCACTGAAAGAGGCGCGGGCGGCGGCCCCGCGAATTTTAACATAATAATGTCACAAGTTTCGATACAGAAGCATGGTACCAGTCGATGCGACGAGGTTTATGAGTTATAAGTGTTCCTATGTTGTAGTATGCAGAAAGAGGCTCATATAATATAATTCAGATTCGTCAAGTGGATCGGAAGAGTTTAAACAGTTAAAATAAAACGTGACTGATTTTTCATATAAAACTTTATAGTTCAAGATTTCAGAGCCGCCAGACCTTACTTATTTTCTCATAAACCAAATGGGGTGGTATATGGAATTATGTAGTGTACGTTTGTACTTTGAGTATTATTATGCGTAATAGCTAGCTTGGGCCGACGGCCAATTAACAGATACGCGGAGCAAAAGATAAAATAGTAGTAACTTTTATTAATGTATCGATGCTGATTTTTAGCTTAAAATAGCATTAAATAGCAGTTAGGCTGAAAAAATATCTAAAAAAATTATGTCTTTTTGTGTCCAGTGTGAAAAATCCTTCTGTTTGCCTTTGTTTAAACGAAAAACGTTTTGATTGATCTTTAATAAAAACATATTATAGTAACTGCAACTCTCTTTTATGCCCATCGCTCGTCGAGACACAAATCGAACTTTCAGAACCGATGTCATATTCATATATATTTCATTAATTCAATACCGAAGTGTCATAACTGCGGGTGAAGCTAACTTAAACTTTAACAACTTTAAGTCTATACTAGTCAAAAATCAAGCAAATAAAGTAAATTTTGAGCTATATTTAGGCGTTTTCGGAAACAACATTTTGTGAGGCCCAAAAGGCCTCATTCGCACTGTAAAGAAGTTCAACCTTGCCTCGAAAAGTCCTCATATGCAATGGCTGAAAGTCCATCAAAAATGGCGCCGCAGCGAAAGTGTTACACGAGCGGCAAATTATCTAAACACAACAAAGTGTTAATTTAACTAAAATAACATTCACTTTCTCAAATCGTTCCAAGAAGACGGGAGCCATAATGTAAATTGTAAAAGGTCGTCTGTTAGAAGTTATTGCGACTAAGTGCGGCTGAGCCACAGACCTATATCGAGATAGACGAAAAAAGAGCTTCAAACTTTATGAGAACCTAATAGCGTATCGAATTTTTCATACCTACGATGACGTCAAGAGCGAGATTAAGTGATAAATGTTATTGACGAGCTCTTGCAAGAAAGCACTGCACAATTAACCATTTTCGTTTCTGAGTGACGCTTGTTATCATGGCAATGGTCTCAAGCGGACTGACTTAGGTCGCAAAACTTTAGGTCGTGGATCAAACTTTTTAAACGTAAACTTTTACCTTCTATCACTATATAGGTCTGTAGGCTGAGCGGCGTGGCGGCGGCGATACGGCATAGTTTAGGGATATTGGCGGCAGGTGGCGCGCACAACGCGGGTACAAACGCACGCATTATGCAGATCACTCGCGCACGCACTCGACAGCCTCGACACTCGACGCACACTGGGCATAGGGTTGGTTATACGGCTAACTCCTAACGGCTTCTTCTTTGAATAAGATAAATGAATGTTAAATTAGCGCTTCGTTGTGTTTCGATAATTTATGCCGCTCGTTTAACCTTTCAGGCCACGGATTATAAGACAATAGATATTAAATTGGTCTCTGGACACCGGTGTCCGGTTCAGATTTGATGAATCAAAGAAAAAATACTTGAACTTTTGAAATAGGAGTCTCTACTCTTATTTAACATTAGCGGCCGCTTGCGTTTTACCCGCGTAGTTCCCTTTCCCGTGGGAATATCGGGATAAAAAGTATCCTATGTTCATAACCAGGCTATGTACTATCTGTGTACCAAATTTCATCCAAATCCGTTCAGTAGTTTCGGAGACTATTCAATGCAAACAAACAATCAAATCTTTCCTCTTCATAATATTAGTATGGATTAAAAACCAAAACGCTTCATAAGGCCTGTTGCAGTAGAGTTTTTGCCAAGTTTTTCGTGCTAGCTCCTCTGATTTGTTGTTAATTTTGTATGCTATGAAAAAGTACAGTACGACACAAAAGAGAAGTAAACGAATCATTGAGGAACTAACCAACTTTTATGTAAGGCAACACAAGTTACGACTGTTACGATGGTAGTTCTGCTGTCAAACCTTTTGCGTCTTCACAATAAATAGTTATTTTCGTAATAAGACGTAGAAATTTTGAAAATTTTGCTAGATGGTTGCTAGTTATAGACTAGTGGCGCCACCAATTATTTTCTACACCTTTGTGTCGCACTGTATGTACTCTTAAGATAGGTAGCTACTCCTACACCTCTAAATATTACACCCTTACACAAGCTTGCAATTTTGCTTCCCAGTTTACGATCATAGTTTCTTTTGTTAACATCGTCACCTCGGTGGGATTATGGCGTTGTCACTTTAGTAATTTGTGCTTAAAAGCTGGGCGAACTTTCAAATAACGATAAAATAGCTGACCTTTTGCTAAATACCATAAAGATTGAAAAAGTATGCTAACCGGTAAGATACTACTTGACACGCCAATTTTGCACAATTTCTTTTTATACGTCGTCACCTCAGTGGGATTATGGTGTTGTCACTTCAGTAATTTTTGACTGAATCCTCAAGGAACTTTCCAATAGTGGTAAAATAGGTTAAATTTTGCTGAATAGCAAAAAATAGTATGCATGGTACCCGTAAGATAGGTAGGTATGCTACTCGGCTAAATATTACGAAGATGAAAGCTAAAAAAAACTTTCCAGCTATCGATTTTAACCGCCTCTATGGTCTAGTGTTACAACCACCAGTATCAGACCCTGGGGTCCCGGGTTCAATTCCCAGCGGGGGTACATATTGTAGTCGGTTTGGTTGGTGGTAGGACTTGTTGTAAGTCCGCCTGGCTAGCTACCACCATCTTATCTAAGCCTGACGCCATAACAACAATGTTTTCAGCACTATTGTGTTCCGGCAGTTTGAGATAAGATAGCCAGTTCCTTAGTGGCTGAGGATTCCGGGAGAGGCTCGCTTCAATCTTCAGCCTTATCAATACTTAACATCAGGTATGATGAAGGCTAAGAGTCTCACCGTCGTTCATAAAAAAAAAGATCATAATTTCTTTTTAAAACATCGTCACCTCGGTGGGCTTGTGGCGTTGTCACTTCAGTAATTGCTGACTAAAGCCTTTCCAATAGCGCTGTGGGCTGGGGGTGTCGCAAGCCGAAATTTCTGGAGCCAAGCAATTACAACATCGGCTGCACTCAGACATAATAACCCGGCGATCCCGCTATTAACGGGGACTCGTTTCGGACGGGACCCTCTGACCTTTTTTGGAAAAGTGGAAAATTGCCACTTACACCCTTTGTACGAGGTGGTTAAGTGACTGCGACGTATAATTTGTATATTAATTTTACCTTAATATGTAGAAGGAATACATGAATAGTTAATTGCCTGAATAAAAATTTTAGATACATAAATCATTGTTTTTCTTTCAACAACAAAAAATCTAAAATACCAGGAAATCAAGAGAATTTTCTTATAGTTTTTTTTATGTTTGTACGGAGACGTACATTAGTTTTGCAATCGAAATATGTATTATTATTTTAATATTGTTGACTTAATATGGTTGTTTTAAGCAAATAAACAAATTTATTATATATTATTATATTATTTATTATTTAGCATTTCTACAAGACGCAGCATTAATTAGCAACAATCATTCAGTGCATCCATATCATCCATATCAAACGGTCGTTTCAATTATTATTTATTTTATTTTATATATTTTTTTATTTTCTTCGGAAAACATACAGTATTTAAATGACTAAGAAGCATAACAAACATAACACAATATACACAGTTACTTATTTTCGCATATAAAAATTACTTTTTTGTCTGTTACTTACTTACTTTTGGACATGTTGCTTTAACATACAAATTCTCTAGATATAAAATTATACACAGTATATACAAGTGCGTCGAGCGCGGTCCGCCAACCGGCCGCCGGCCGCGAACAAGAGCGCTTAATGAAAGGAATTACCAGTTCGTCGCAGCAGCGGACGAGTTTGACGCTTGTTCGTACCTATTTATTATTTTTAGGTATTCAATAAAAGGCAACTGTACTGCTCTACATTACAATGTAGAAATATTTGAACATTAATTTATGCAAAAACAAAAGATCATTTATGATGTTTCAATTTGTGCCTTTTTTTTTAAATTAAAAAAATAAAAAAAATATTGGAAAAACTGTAGTCTCGGTAGCTTAGTGGTTAGAGCATTGGACCGGATATCCAAAGGTCGTGGGTTCGAGTCCCATCTAAGAATTCACTTGTGGTCGAGTTGATTTTTTGAATATTTTTCTATTTAAAATGTATCATAAGTACAGAAGATCATACTTTTCCTCAGTTTTCAATCCTCAGTTTTATGATTATTTTTAAACTAAGCACTTGTTTTGCACTACGCGCTATACTACGACTTCGATCAGTTATTACGAGGCTACGAGCTACGACCATTTGCTTCGGTTCAACCGAGTGCGACTTGCTTCGACAATGCTACGACATAGCGTAGCTCGAACTAGGGAAAAGAAGTTATACAGATTGTACCTATGGCGAAGGCACGCGATGCATTTGTTTCCATAATATTTTATGGTACACATTGCATTTGTTGTTTATAACTTTGACACTGGAAACAAATGGAAAGAAACATTGTAAAATTACAAAAGGTATTTACAACGGTTTCGTTGTATGTCAAAATTATCTTCAAATAAGTCTGAGCAATAGTTATCTCGCAAGCTCCGTATGTTAGTAGCAGAAACTTAGTGGCTGTAAGAAGCCGCGTCGCGCGTAATGGCGCTGCCGCTGACGGCCGACATCGGCTGCAGTTACGAACTAACAATTTGCTATAGGTACTCTTGCTACTTGAAGCGAGGAATGAACTTCGTGTAGACGCATTTTGACAGTGAAGTTTAAGGAATGTTATGAGGTCTTTTTGTTTTTAAATTATAAAAACTATGCGTAATTACAGCGTGACAAGGCTTATAATGAGCGTGGCAAAAAAGGAACTAACAGGAAACATTTTTTTGACAGTTGTGCAACTCCTCTGCTCGCGGTTAATATAAGCATAAAAAGGAACTGTCACTGCCATCTTGTGTACGTCAATTTTGCCAGTTACAGCGCCCTCGTCCACGATCATAATAATCCTTGTAGCACTGTAGGAATGATCTTTTTATCATGTGTAAAATCTAACAAAGAAAAATACCGTGAATGCGGGCACAAAAATAGCACTTTAGGTCTCGATTATTTATCCACGTAAGTTGGCGAAATGATCTTTATTACATAGCGAAAAATGTAGATCTGTTTTCATACCCGAATGATTTGAACTACATATAGAAGCTCGAGTAGTCGTCATCATCTGTTTCTACGCTTAACTGGTCTCGTCATTGCTGTAGATGTAATGAACTACGAGGGCCTGGAGATCTGTCGTGCAGGCTCGCAAACTCCATTCCAGACTCTCTTACAAGTATTTGCTTTGTTTTTTATGATATTAAATAGGCTTACTCATGGCCTTATTCTGGATCAAAGATTAAGAAGAGGCCGAAGATGGAGCGAGCTTGCCTAGAAAATTCCTATTCACTCGAGCTTTAAATATACCAGGGCTGTAGGCGGCCGGGAACACAGACGCGGGCAGGGAATTCCACTCTCTGGCTGTTCGTCTAATAAAGGCTGAAGAAAAGCGCTTTGTACGCAGACGGGGAACATCAACCAGGTAGGGGTTAGAGCCTGCAGTACGTCTGGACACCCGGTGGTAAAAAGGAGCTGGCGGAATGAGCTCATGCAGCTCAATAGCACACTCTCCGAAGTACTAAGTAAGTAATCTTAGTAAATTTTGTGAAGATTAAATATAAAATAAAAATCATTGTGAAGAGTAAATTAGTACATTATTATTGAGGTGGAGCGCAGCGGAGCCTCTCTTATGTTGACTCTTTTGAAAATCTGTCCGCCCGGTCATAGCGCCCAGACCGTTTAACCGATTCTAATGAAACTTGGCACATACTTAGACATCAACCATACCTAGGAGGTGACAAAAATTCGATGTCCTACCATCACCATAACCTTAGCTTTTGGCGCCAAAGAAGAGCCAAATTCGGTTTTTAGGGTTTTGCTCGAAAAGTATAGACTTTTGTGCATCGCGATACATTACAAATTTGACCAGAATGTAATTCTGCGTTTAATGCACCAAACCGCGTCTAAATCCGTCATGTCCTCACAGAGTTATGCCGACATAAAGTTGTAAAAGCTCGCGTCGCTCCGCCTCTCTTGGGCTCCAAAGCGCCACCGAAGGTGGTGCAGTTTGGAGCCGTTCCTAGTAATTACTAACGAAGAATGATAACTTTGTAAATTCTATAGTGTAAAATAAAGCTAAGTACTCACTGTGGCGCGCCTGACGGCGGGCGGGGGGCGCGGGGGCCGCGGGGGCCGCGGCGCGCCCGGCGTACGGCTGCGGCGCGGGCGCACCTCTGCGTAAAAATAGCTTTATTGGAGGCTAATATTAAAAAGAAGAGGAGAAGCCCGCGTAGCAGTGGTTCGCGCGCTCGGCCTGCGATTGTTGAGGTTAGCAACTTTCACAATGGTCGGTCACGGGATGGGTGACCGAAAATTTACTATCTCGAGCTCCTCCTTGCTTGAGAAGGCATGTTAAGCCGTTGGACCCGGCTGCATTTACAGTGGTTACGGCCCTGTGTATAATTCTAATGAACCCCTTTCATTAGTGTTTTTCAATGACCTACTGAGTTCGTTCCCAACTCGCGACCAGTTCAGTACGTTTAGGAAATCAAAATATGTCCCGTAACCGTATGCAGAGTAATTATTGTGTGTCAGACCTGCGGAGGGCGCGGGCGGCGCGGGGTCGGGCGTGCGGGCCCGGCGCGGCGGCAGCGCCAGCAGCTGGCGGTACAGCTCCAGCTCGTGGTAGAACTCCGCCGAGTCGGGCGAGCCGCCGCCACCCAAGCCCGCCCCGGCGCGCGCCACCGCCTCCGCCTGTAACACACCACACCTAGCGTTAGGTAGGTACTTATACTAAACTAGCGGCCGTTCTCGATTTCACCCGCGTGGTTCCCGTTTCCGTGGGAATATCGGGATAAAAATTATCCTATGTTCATAACCAGGCTATCTACTCTGTGTGTAATAATATATATAAAGATAAATTGATGATTGATAATAATGTATAATCTATCTGTGTACCAAATTTCATCGAAATCCGTTCAGTAGTTTCGGAGCCTATTCAATGCAAACAAACAAACAACCAATCAAATATTTTCTCTTTGAACAGGTTTGAACTATTTTTAAGAGGGTGTCTAAAGTTTTAACTATTAAAGTCAGTAATTGGATGGAAAGTAACATTATACTAATTTAAGGTCATATTTAGGGTTCCGAACCTCAAAAGAAAAATACTTAACACTTATAGGTTCACTTTGGTGTCCGTCTGTCTTCCTTTAACTTGGGAACGCGTGGAGGTATCGAGTCCAAATTAAAACCATATATTCAGGTCAACAGTCTATTGACGGTGTAAAAACATCAAACTTGTAAATTAAAATAACAAAACAGACTTTAAAAAGTAAAAAATAATTTAATTTCAACTCGATACCTCCAAATTAAATTGAAATTAAATTAATTCTATATATTTAGGCAACAATCTCTTGAAACTGTGAAAAAACTTCATAATTAACATAAAAAAGGTGAGGCCATTTATGCCGCAAAAACGTATATTTCGACACTCTCAAGGGAATCAAAATTCATAGGGTACATTCCATTAATCTAGAACTATGAAATTTGGAAAGTAATATCGTCTTTTACTACAAGTATTTGGGAACTGAATTTCGGGAAAACTTCGGAAAAATTGCGAATTTAATTACTAATTAAACCTAATAATATTTTGTACCTGTAGGTAACCTAAAAATTTGTGCGGAACCCTCGGTGTGCGAGTCCGACTCGTACTTGTCAGGCTTTTAAATTTGACGACTCTGTGTATGTAATAAGACAGGGAGAGAAAAACGGCCCTTGACGAGTTTCTTTCCGGTTCTTCTCGTTACAAGGTCTCCCACTGCTGTAGGGTTTGTGAACCGATGGCGTAGCTTCTTTGACATTCACAAGTGCTTGTAACAGCCTAGACTAGAAAACTTGAAACAAACCCTCTATCAACCCGTCTGGCCAGCGTGGTAGCAGTAGGCTAATAACCTCTTATGAACGCTACAATAGGCATGAGCTAGGAGAGGCCTATGTCCAGCGGTGGACGCCCACAGGCTGATGATGACATATATTCAGTTATAGATACTCGTTCGATGTCACTGATGCGCTTCCTTTGTAGGTACGGGTATGAAATGAAACGACTATCGCATTCTACTTAGAAGAAAGCTTTTTTTTTTGTTTTTTTCGTCAGGAAAATGCTTTACGCATGCCCGGGCATCGGGAGTTTGCCGGGGGTATGTGGGACTCTCCCGAAGGAAGCCGCCGCATGACGAGCGGCGACACCTTCTACCACCCAGCCGATCCCCCACCCAACCCCTAGTGGATTCGATGGGGGGCCGGAGGGGGGGGCCTACCCCCTAAAAACCTGACAACGTCTCATCACCTTGGTGCCAATGACTCGTCGAACCATTCGTCATCACCAGACGACAGATCGTTCAACGCGTGATTGCCACCAGGCGGAGTCACGGGAACCCTTGCGGACACATCCGCGGCCCCGCCGGTGATTGTCCGCCTATGGCAGACCCGTCGGTCATCCCCGAAACCCGGGTATAGCAAAGGGTGTCCCGGGACGTCCCAACTAACAAAATGGTTATAAAATCTCAACATTATATTATGACTATTTCATCGTAGATACGTCGTAAATAAGCAAGTTTTAAAACGTGACGTTATGTAACTGTCATTTATACAGCATTTTAGTTTAAAAGCAATTTGTTCATAAAACACAGTTGTACACACGTTTGTATGACATAGTACTACAGCAATTTTAATCTTTGTCGTACAAAAGTTTTAGCCGTGACATTTCCCCGGTTTTAGAACATTAATATGACATTTTACAGCAGATTGTTCATATAAAATTTTTTTAGATTGACTACTGTACGACTAATCATAATTTTAACTTTTTACAACTTTAATACTGTTAAAATGACATATGACAGTCATATACACAGCCATCTTATGATAAAAAGATAGATCTTACGACTTAAATGTTTCATAACATCTTCAACTCGGACAGTGACTTATAGTTAAATCGCAAAATGTTGAAATTAAATTATAAAAAATGGAAGCAATACAAAAGGAGCGGTACGTATAGACGAAAAGTTCGTCACAATTATTCGTCTTTACTTCCTAATACACACATGCCAGCATCAGTTCAGTCAGTTTCACCTGGTATAAGTGCAAAACAGCCAAGAGAAATAAACATGCCAGAGAGGGAAGGTTCCGTAGATATTTTTTTTATAGAAAATCGGTGTGACGAGGATCCCCATGAAATAGAGAGTATTGTAAGCGATGATACTCGTAGTAATGACAATGACAGTAACGAAAACGATAGACAGAATATTTTCAAAGATTCCGAACTCCGCGCAGAAGTGGCTAAATGGGCTTTAGAGCACAATATCTCACATATTGCTTTAAAGGATACATTCATCGCTTGGATAATGATCATATATTGCGAAAACGTTGCAGTGTCGGCACCAAAAAAATTTATAGTGAAGAAGCATTCTTATCATGTTGTTATTTGTTACGACAAAATGCTCATGTATAGTTGGTGATGGTGGGAAACCGCAATTAATACATCTTGCTGTTTTGACAAAATGCGTTACACGCCAGGGCCATCTTAATTCTCTCAGCAATTCGAAATCACCTTTCTTAAGAAAAGTGTCCACATCCAAAAAGGCCATATTATTTGTATCTTACGATCTACAAAAAAATACGAATTACGTGTTTGAAAATTAAAAGCACAATTTTTTTCAGCAACTAAAATTAATAATAATGAATAATAAATTATGTCACCACAGAGGTAATTAATATGGCAGCGTCAAAGTCATAATGTCTTATTACTATTATTCAAGTACATAATATCACAAGTACATGACTGCGTCCCACAAGGTTTAGGCCCCAGCAGTAGGGAACCCTAACTAGGTAGTGCTGGCGTCGGCAAAGTGTTATTCTAAGTCATAAGGCAGCGTTTTTAAGTACAATAAGTTTTAACAAGTCATATTTACACAGAGACTAAAACCTAAATTATTTTAATTAACTAAAATATAATGAAATCAACAATATTTAAAGGGGGCTTTTAAAATATACTCAATAACCTTGCAAATTGATCGATACAGTAATGTTCGCATTTCATTCATACTTGTAGATCTGATGTCGAGTCTGTTACTTAAAACGGTAAAGTAAATATATTATAGTGTAATACTTACTGTTTTCAGAAATTATTTGCACGATAATAATATCACTCACAAACGTTGCATGTTGTTATAATTAAAACCGCTTCGCTGTTGCATTTAACAGACTTATTTGTCATACAAACGTCTGCGTTATGATAACTCTACAACCAATTGCTCTTAGGAAGCGAGAACTTACGATACTTTTCTGACGAAATAGTTGTTTAATATCTATTTTATGACAGCTGTGTGACTAAATGTGTTTGCTTATGACCATTGTATGATCACTGTACGACTATTTTGTCTTAAAAACTGCGCCAAAATCGTATTTTATAAACGTTTATATACCTTAAATGCATACCATTAAGTTTTATCAAAAACGTTTGTAGAACACTTGTACAACATATTTTTGCTAGTTGGGGTATGGGACACCCTGAGTCATTGAAAGCCTGTGCAAGGCAGGGGAAGGCCCTCCCAAGCCCATTCCCCACTGGCTTCCATGAGAAGGCGACAGGGCAACCCCTCCACCTCCTTTATGGATCTGTACGGCACAGCGATTGCGATGGTGTCGTCGGCCTCTGCCTCTGCCTGTGCGGCGCTGTCGACGTTGACTCGCCTGGGAGTCGTTCTCCCTGGCTCGCTCTGACGTCTCTTTGGCCGTCATGACTATGTCGCAGAACTTGACGACAGCCTCCCATCCTCTTTTGCTCTCAATCATTGCGGCTACGACTGCAGGAAGTGTGAGATTGCGGCCGATGACAGATTTAAGGTCGCGGCGTTGCAAAGTCCAGGTAGGGCACAGCTCTAGAGTGTGCTGTGCCGTGTCCTCAGCAGCGCCACATTCCTGACATTCAGGAGTATCCTCTCTCTTGGCAATCTTGTGTAGATACTTACCAAAACAACCATGCCCAGTAAGTATCTGCACAAGATGGAAGTTCAGGCTGCCATGCCTCCTAGCCACCCATTGTTCAAGGACTGGGGCGATTGCGCCCAATGTCCTGCGACCCACTGGGGTGTTCTCTAGTTGTCGGTTCCAGCGCTCTAGAGTATTATCCTCTGCTTGGCGACGAACGTGTGCCAGTTCTTCGATGCTGTATCGTTCTCCCCTCCTTCTAGCATCGGCTCTACAATGGTAGACCTCTGACAGAGTAGTAGCCTCCAACTCCCATGGAGGCATGCCAGCAAGCGCCCGGACGCCGCAGCTGAGACGGTACGATAAGCGCGAGTTGCCCGAACACAAACGACACGTTGCGGCCTCCGTAAAATGGCCTTTGCCTCTTCGGTTAACGAGTTTGCCCAGACAGGGGAGCCGTACGTAGCCATGCTTCGTACTACTCCAGCGTATAAGCGGCGACAGGTGTTATTAGGCCCTCCTAAATTGGGCAGGAGGCATTAACAAGTTTAGGTGACAGCCGCCGGAAGTGCTCGTCAAAACGCCAGCGACTGTCTAGGGTCAAACCTAAGTACTTTAGATACGATTTCACTATTATCGTCTCTCCATTCACCAAGAGATGTGCGTTGGTGTGGGGTTTATTGCGAGGGCCGTGGAAAACGATGGCCTCTGTTTTTGAAATGGCCACTTTCAGCCCGAGCAATTCAATCCGCCCTAAGACTAGGGCAGTTCCTACTGCCGCGCGCCGCTTCACATCCTCATAGTCACTACCTCTAACTACGACCAGATTGTCGTCCGCGTAGCACAGTAGTTTCATTCGCGGTAAAAGGACACCCCTAAGGATCCAGTCGTATCCAAGGTTCCACAGGAGTGGTCCCAGAACCGACCCCTGCGGAACCCCGCACTCCTTGGACTTGGAAGTCATGTGTCCCTCCTTGTTGACGTACGATATGGAGCGATCCTCTAGATACTGTCGTACGATTTTCTGCAAATACTCAGGCAGTTGATGGTATCTCATGGCCTCGACAATGCTGCTGAAAGGGAGAGAGTAAAAAGCGTTTGCGATATCAAGAGACACCGCTATGACTCTCTCACCCATTTGCACCGCTTCTTCACACACACTTCGAGGACGACTCGTTTGTAGAAGAGGCTAAGATAGGTGGGCCGTCTTCTGGGCGATTCGGAAAGAGCCCGGAAACTACAGACGATAGAAATTCAGGTTCTAGAGTTTCCGTGGGGGGTTCTTGTCGTCGCATTTTATTACGCACCATTTGGTATGGGCGTCCCCATGGATCTCTCTCAAGCTTACTAATGCACTCCCCTCATGACGTCGCTTTGGCATTGAGGATGGTGTTTTGTAGGGCCACAGCAGCTTCCCTGAAGGCGCGATACAATCGGTCCTCTTCAGCTAGAAGAAACCTAAGTATACCAAACTTTACCTACGTAAATTCATTATAATTGGTTCAGTGTTTTAGAACCAACTGCAAAGACTCAGTTGTGAATAAGGTGAAACTTTTTGTAACTTAATCTAGTTAATTGATAATTTACTGAAGTGTTTGCGTTATATTATTAAAGTTGTCAATAAATTATAACTTTTAAATTTTGCATTTTACATTGCTATTTATAAGTGATAAATATTAAACAAGAAAATATACTAGAATAAAAGCAACCTGTCTCATCCCGTCAGAGCGACATGAGACACGTTCCTTTTTTCTGGTATAGGTATTTTCTTGTTTAACATTTGTCAATAAATGCTGTTATGGGTATACTTTCCTAATTTCAGCCCCGGACTTACATTACGACAAGATCGTCAAAAGTCAGCGAGCTATAAATTGCCTGAATTTTGTTCTAGTTTAGTAACTGATTGGCATTGCGGGGGTAAAAATCGGCACAGCACAAAATGTTGTAGGTGCTCTAATAATTTGGCTTTCTATATCGTTGGCTCGGTGCTTTTCCTTACCTCTTTATAAATAGGCATAGAAAAGAGGTGTAACCTGTGCGGCATCGGCGTCGCCGACCTCCGCGGTGAGCCCGTTCAAGACGAGCCGGCGCGCCATCGCGCCCCGGCGGCCGCATCGGGCTCCGCTCACATCACTGCACGCGCGCCACACCCGCTTCAACCCTCGCCCCAACCATCGCAACAAACGCCCTTTGCCAACTATCTTCAGGGTTCAACTTTACCAACAAAAACCTTGGGTTTCCAATCAAAACATTGCACACAAACACCGCTAAAATTCGTAAATCCGACTGTTTAAAGACGGAAAAGGGTGTTTGTTTACCACTTCAATAAAATTTCGAATTTAATAACTTCACTTAAAGCTTCAGAAACACAAATTTCGCATAGTTATCGTAAAGTTTGCACAAGTTGCGTATTCCGGAGATCGTACGCGCGTTCGCGGCATTAGTTTCCGTACGGCGCGACACGGCCCTCCCTCGGCGCGGCACTCGCTACACTGACGGGCGGACGAACGGATGCTGTGACCGCCGGATGGGTCGCTGACTCGCTCAAAGGATGTTCACCTACAAACTTTGAATATTTCCACCCCTCCATTTTCAGATCTTTTCCCATCAGCCCCCTTATTTTGTAACATAAAGCTTCAGTGGACAAGCGCATTTGGCATATGGTGACAATGGGTTGCTGCTTTTCATAGACCATGAGACCTTATCCCAAACTCGGTTTCGAACTAAAGCTGCGTCAGAGGTATAGAAAAAGGGGGCCTTTTGCATTGCATTGTAACCTATGAATCGTGTCGTCTTACTTACGTCGAAGACCATAACCTCGATTATAAGGTTTGATAAGGAAAACGACGAGCCGCCCCCCCTCTCAGAGCTCTCATCAGAATCTCTCAATGATCAAAGTTACGGACCTAGAATGACCTAGTCATCTTTTTACTCTCTTAATATCTCGAAAAAAACTGGAAAGTCTATAATGGTAAAATTTCAAGCAATTCAAGTCAATTTTGAGCTATATTCAGGCGTTTTTCGGAAACATTTTATAAGGCCGAAAGGCCTCATTCGCACTGTAAAGAAGTTAAACCGTGCCTCGAAAAGACTTACACGCTCACTGAAACTGGCTGAACTGAAAGTCCATCAAAAATGGCGCCGCAGCGAACGTGTTATCGTACTTTGATTTGTCTGATGTGGGTTTCCGACATAATAGTCACACAACTTGGTACACCATCCAGTTTTTTTTATTGTTTTATATCTCGAAAAGCATTGCATGATCTGGACCTGAATAAAGCCGAATGGTAGGTACACCACCATAGCTTTTAGGACTTGCACTTGCGCTTGACTTTCTGTCGAAGGTGAGAAAGCTCTTCATACCAGAGAAGTATACCCATCGCCAGTTCGATCGCGCTTAGGGTATATGTGCCCATCTTAGTTAGGCCAAGATTTTTTTATATAATAAACTCAAAACATGCATAGACGGAAGGTTGATATGCGACTTTATCTGTTTTTTATTGGATACATTTCGGTGAGTGTACACAGCCTAATACATTTCCCTTCTTTCAACGGACAAACACGTGCCACCATTGACCAAAGACTGCCCCAATACCGCCTGCCCGCCTCTGTGGTCTAGTGGTGGTAACACCACCGGCATACAGGTAACAACAACACTGTTTTCTGCATTGTACACACACTATTGTGAACTGGGTCGTTTTTTCTTTTAGTAAAAATTATCCCATAAACAAGCATTGTAAATGCGAAAAAATCATAAACAATGCATTTTGATTTAAGTCATCTTGATCTGATTGAATCAAGCGCCACCTAGCGGAAGTCCCGAACATGATCAAGGAGTCGCGCGCGATTGCTTGATCGAAACTTTTCAGAAAGCTCCACGTGTGGAGCGACACCCAGCATTTCATTTGCCAACATTGTGAAGAGGAGTGCATCGTGCAATGATCGTGCATGTTTTTTTCGGAGATAAGCTAGATATTTTTAAACTATTGACGGCAGTTTTTTTTAACGTAGGCATCAAGTAAAATTGCACCATATCCTAGCCACGAGATATTAATATTATTATAAGAGGGGATCACGCCATCTTTAGACGTTCACCTGGATTGAGGAATTTTAGGGCAGCTGGAACCCTTATTTTTATAAGTTAGCTTATTTTTCAGCACAAATTCTACATTTAGCAGCAAAATATTAGGTTGGCCAAAAAGTCTTTTCGCATATAGGTAGTATGTATGAACTTGTAATAAAATCTCTTTAGCTATACTATTTGTATCTGGCTGGTTTTGGTATCATTAAAATTTTAAAGAAGATAATTCAAAATTCAAATTAGAAAAATGTGTGATTTCCATTTGTTTTTCCCACTGTCAAGATGAGAGCGGTCGTTCGGTCGCCGCAGAGAGCAGACGTGCTGCCTTGCGCTCCGTGCCTATAAAATTCGGGAAAATTACGTTTCCGTGTTTTTCGCGAGTTTTTCCAGCGTATCTATATTGTGCCTATTCTACAGTGATAGTGACACCTTTCTGCGATTTAATTTCAGTGTTATCCAACTTTTACAGTGGTTCTTTGTGTTTTGTGAGATAGTGACTCGGAGGGTGTGCTTTGGATATTCCTGCCAGGATCGCAGCCCCCTGCGACTCGCCCCAGGATTCGGGTTGAGAGCAGGGCGTGCACTCCAGGGAGTACTCAAATATACTATATACATACTATTTTCATCAGTGTTACTAGTTTTAGCCTTAGTTTAAGTCCTAACATTGTGTTTTTAGGTTAGTTTGTAGGCTATTTTTAGGTTAAGTTGTGCACCGCGTGCTCCCACGTGCTACCGCGTGGACCTGACATTTTGACATTTTGTGACAGTGACGTGTGACAGTGGCATTCGATTGTCAGCGGATTGTGACAGTGGTCACGTCTTTGACAGTTCCCTGTCACTTTGACAGCTCGCTGTCAAAGTGACACTGTCAATTTTTGACACTGACTGCTCGCGGGTGACGTCCTGTCACTTCCATCTGTCAGCGGGGTGACATTTACGTCAGCTGTCATTTTTTGACATTTTTGACAGCCCGCCTGTCATTTGGACTTGCCATATTGCTCTTCATCTCGTTAACACTGCTGACAAAAATTGGACTTGGACTTAGAAAATTTTCGCCACTCGGGCGTGGCCGGTAGTTATTCCGGTCGCCTTTGACGATTGTGCCGCTCCCGTGCTGGACTTAGAAAATTTTAAGCAGACACGAACATTCTTCACAGGACTTTAAACAATTTTAGATATACGGACGCTCTTAATAAGACCTGACATAGAGCTGTACAATGGAGGACGAGGAGGCCGCCGCGGCCAGAGCAGCCATAGAGGCCGAACTAAGGAAGAAGGAACTCGAAATGGAAATTTTAGTGGAACTATCGCAGGAGTCTGATTTTTCGCCGCGGCACTCTCTGGCCAGGTCTCCCACCCGGGAGGGCGGGTTTGTGCGCCCCCCCTCCACCCTGCCCCGGGCAGTATCACCACCACCAGCTAAATCAGCTCCAGGGAAGAGGCTCCTGGGCTCCCCAGAGGAGGTTCAGGAGGCAGTTCGTTTACGTATGACGGAGAAGCGACGGGCTGCTGTGCCGCCGGTGGGCGGCATCTTGACGACTGCTCCCAGACCCAGCTCTGCACCAGCCCCCCCACCCAGCACCCCCGTCCCCCCCCCCGACAGGAGCTTCAACCGGCGACGCTGCAACACCGGCCGGCATCGCGCTTATGAACAAGCTGCAGCTGCTCGATGTGGTGCACCGTGCGCTCAAAGGCATCCAATCAATAACAAATGCGTCCAATAAAATGAATTTGGCGGATAAGACCGCGGTCGCAGGGCACAGCCAGGATGTCTTGACGGCAGTTGCGGCTCTGGAACTGCAGCTATCCGACGCGGAGCAGCGCTCGAGTGCCGCACAGCTGCTTGCAGCGAGGAAGGAGTTAGAGCTATGCAAGTCAACGAGCCAGCCAGGAGTAGGGACGCGCATGGCATACTCGGACGCCCTTAAGATACGCTCGCAGGACCCGAAGCCGATCCCGGTCAGCAGAGGCCCAGTGCTGGCGTTCTATCCACAGGAGGCTAGCGATAGTATAAAGACTGCTGAGGACACGAAGCAGGAACTCAAGAAGTGTATCGACCCGCGCGGCCTCAGCGTCCAGATCGAGCGGGTACGTAAAGTGGGCAACGCGGGAGTACTAGTACAAACTACAAGCAACGAGGCGGCCCAGAAGTTGAGGAATGCGGCGCCCCCAACACTGAGAGTGCAGGAGCCGAAACAGAGGAAACCACTAGTGGCCCTGGCACCGCTTACCAGCGACCCCAGCGAGCAGGAGCTGATGGAGTGCCTGCACACGCAGAACTTCTCAGAGGACCAGGAATGGCCACTTACTAGGATGAGGGCCGAAATGAAGGTGGTCTTCAAAAAGACCAGGCGCTCCAGCAACACCACGACTGCGGTCCTTGAGTGCTCACCAGCAGCTCGCGCCGCCTTACGGGCCAAAGATCGCGTATATATGAACTGGGACGTCCTGACCGTGCACGATTACGTGAACGTCACCTGCTGCAGTAAGTGCCAACAATACGGCCACCCAGAAAAGTACTGCCGGGCTGCCACCGTCGTCTGTGGACGCTGCGGAGCGGATGGTCACAGAGCCACAGACTGCAAGTCCGAAACAACCAGATGCGCGACCTGCACTAAGTTCGGGAAGAAAGAGGCAACCACGCACACCACGGCCTCCAGGAATTGCCCAGCGCGCATCCACGCGGAAGAACGAGCAGTCGATGTAACCAAATATGGCCTATAAACCGCATATAAAAATAGGGCAGATCAACGTCGGTGGAGGTGAGCTCTCGACAAAGGAGATCCCCGCACTGGCGAACGAGCTCGGTCTCGACGTGGTTCTAGTTCAAGAACAATACTCGACGCCCGAGCTCCTTCTACAGCGGGACCTCTCCTCCCTGGCCGGCATTTATATTCACCGCGCCAGCCTGACCTGTACCACCCTGCTTCATCTCTCGAACAAATACTGCATGGTCATCCATATAGAAGAGCATGACCTATACCTTATCTCGGCCTACTTCAAATACTGCCAAAGCATAGACACCCATCTGGCACATCTGGACAAGGCATTGGCGGCTCTGAAGGGAAAGAAGCTGGTGATCGGCGTGGACTGCAACGCGCACTCACCTCTATGGCACTGCACGCAGGAACAATGTTCGGGCAGAGGCCGGGTTGAAGACCACAAGCGCGCGGCAATGGAGGACTTCCTGTTGGCCCAAAACCTGCGGATTCTTAACACGGCAGGCCAGCCGTCGACCTTCTGCACTGCGAATGGGGAATCCAATGTCGACCTAACGCTGTGCTCCAGGTCGCTCACCGGTAGAGAGTGGACAGTGCACGTCGGCGCGAGCTCGAGTGACCACAGACTCGTCACCATCATCATTGACTCACACAGACGCCGACCAGAGTGCGCAGAGCCAGTCGTGGAGCCAACAGCGTTTCGGGATCGCGGAGTCGATTGGTGTCGGTTCGAAGCAAAGATACACGAGCGAATGGGGTACTTGAATTTCGACAAGCCCGCGGGGGAAATTTGTAGTGACTTCTCAAAGTGCGTTGTGCGCACTGCGAGGGAGACACTTGGGGAGAAGGGTAAGCGGAAGGATGGCGGGTATGAGTGGTGGACGCCTGAACTAGACAGGCTTCGCAAAGCCAGCAGTGCATTGCGAAGAGTGTGGCAGGGATTTAGGAAGTCAGGCGGTCTGCAAGAAGAGAACAGCAAGATTGAGTTCCACGTGGCAAGAGCGAGATACAGAAGGAGAATGGAGGAGACTGAATCTAGTTTTTTCAGAAAGCTTGCGGAGTCCGGGAACCAGGACCCATGGGGCCTGGCGTATAGAGCGGCAAGCGGGCGGAGCCGTCCTCCAGCCAATGTCATTAACGGCACGAGTTACGCCACAGGCCACGCCGGGACCTTGGACGAGGCGATGCATGGGCTCGTGCATGCTCTGTGTCCGGACGACGATCCGTCTAAGGACACGGAATCACATGCGCGGATACGTGCATCGTCCGCCCTCATCCCGGATGGCGCGCCTGCAGTCCCTCCCACCCGTGACCAACTGTGGGATATAATTAGGAGCCTTCCTAACACGGCACCGGGGCTTGATGGGGTATCAGCGAGAGTTATGAAGCATGTTTGGGCAGCGGCTTCGATTGAAGTACATCATATGTACTGTAAGTGCGTGATTGAGGGAGTATTCCCGGATGTCTGGAAGGAGGGACGCCTGATCGTACTACCGAAAGGGAATGGCAGAGAATTGAACGACCCTAAGGCGTATCGCCCAATCACCCTACTCTCCGTACCAGGCAAAGTTTTAGAGCGAGTAGTATTAATCTGCGCACCTCAGATTCCACTTGGAATATCGGACTGCCAACATGGATTTACCAGCGGGCGTTCCACGGTGACGGCTCTAAGCGCCATCCTTAACGTAGCCAGAACTTCTGGTGAGCGTTATGTCCAGACGACCTTCCTGGATATATCGGGAGCCTTCGACAACGCCTGGTGGCCAATGATCTTGGACAAGGTGAAGAGGATGGGTGTGCCACCGAACATTTACACGATGTTGGTGGCGTACTTTTCTGGACGCCGAGTTGGTCTGTTCATTGGCGGCAGGGCCTTGTGGAAGGTCTCCACGATGGGATGCCCTCAAGGGTCAGTGCTGGGGCCGACGCTTTGGAACGTTTTACTCGACGACCTGCTTCGAATACCAATGCCGGAGGGGGTGGGCATGGTGGCATACGCCGATGACGTCACCGTTTTGATCGAGGCGCAATCGCGCGCGGCCATTGAGGCAAAGGCTGCTGATGCCCTTAGATTAATCACGGATTGGAGTGCTCAGAATCGCCTGGAATTTTCCGCTGAAAAGTCGTCTACGATGACAATCAAGGGAAAATTCCAGAGGCCTCCAACCATTAGATGCGATGGTAAATCGATCCGTAGTGTAGACGCAACGACCGTGCTGGGCGTGGTGCTTGACGCGGGTCTCTTGTTCACCAAGCATGCACAATCCATCGTAGATCGCGCGGCCAAATGCTTCGGGAAGATGTCGCGTGTGTCGGCATCCTCTTGGGGCATTCGATTTCCAGGCCTCCGTATCCTGTACCAAGGCACCTTTGTTGCCACTATTGTGTATGCTGCGGCCTGCTGGTTTGAACGCCTCAAAGTCCATCTGCGGGATCCTGTTGAGGGGTCAGCGGCAGGCCCTGGTTCTTCTTACCAAGGCTTACCGATCAACCAGCACTGCTGCACTCCCGGTCTTGGCCGGTGTGCTGCCCGCGGACCTTGAAGTGACCCGTGCCGGCAGAACGGAGGTTGCGCGCCAGGGCGCGGCCAAGGAGGAAATTAGGGTGCGGCGCCGCGAGATATGGCAGGAAACTGTCGCTGAATGGCAGGTAAGATGGGACTCGGAGACGAAAGGTAGAGAACTCTATCAATTCTTCCCCGACGTGGCTGAGCGACTCGCCATGCGGTGGGTCGCTCCGGATTATGTAACCTCACAGTTGCTCACTGGCCATGGATGTTTCCGGAAGCGCCTATCAGATATGAAGTTATGCCAGATTAGCCTGTGCGAGTGCGGTATGGAAGATGAGGACAGGGACCACGCCCTATGGCGATGCCCTCTGTATGCAGAAGCGCGTGAAAGAATGATGGATGGAATTGAGCGGAGGACGCAGGGACCAGTTTGGCACCAAGACCTTGTTTCGTCAGAGGCGAACTACGTAAGGCTGCGGGAATTCGCGTACGCATGGCACGGCTTAAGGGAGCGCTGGAACGAGGAGTAGATACCATGCCCCAGAATGGGGAGAAATGGTAAGGGACATAAGGAACAGAGAGAAAAAGAATTTGTAGAGAGTCAAGCATTGCGCGCGGAGCAATCCCGCGTGCATCTCTCGCGATTCGGCCATTATAACCACACGGTTGGTATGGCCATGGGAGGTGGTGGGTTATGTCAAGATGAGTGAATCTAATGAAGAAAATCGATAAATTTTAAAATTTTACTACAAAAAAGGTAAAAATGCAACGCAAGCCGCGAAAAAATGTTGCGATGTTTATGGACCTAGTGCAGTGTCTGTGAGAGTAGCACAAATTTGGTTTAAGCGTTTTCAATCCGGAAATTTTGATGTCAAAGATGCACGTCGCTCTGGATATTATCGGTAAAAGTTGTTATCGGTAAGTATTACGGATAAAATGGATACCATTATTGAAAAAGTGGAGCAAGATCGGCATATCAGTAGTTACGACGTAGCTGAAGAACTGGGAATTGACCACAAAACAGTTTTGGCGCATTTGACAAATACTGGGTCGTCTCAGCCAAATGACACCCACTGCTGGGTATAGGCCTCCCCCAAGGATCTCAACGACGATCGGTCCTGCGCTGCCCGCATCCAGCGGCTTCCCGCGACCTTCACCAGATCGTCGGTCCACCTTGTGGGGGGCCTACCCACGGAGCGTCGTCCGGTACGCGGTCGCCATTCCAGAACCGCCCCGCCCCAACGGCCATCGGTTCTTCTCGCTATGTGTCCCGCCCACTGCCACTTCAGCTGAGCAATCCTTCGAGCAATGTCAGTAACTTTAGTTCTCCTGCGGATCTCCTCATTTCTCATCATTCGATCACGCAGGGAAACGCCGAGCATAGCTCTCTCCATTGCACGCTGAGTCACCTTGAGCCTCCTTATCAGACCCATAGTTAGCGACCACGTTTCAAAATACTGGGTACCTACATAAAAAAGCTCGATATTTGGGTACCTCACGAGCTCACCGAAAGTAACCTAATGAACCGTGTACTCATTTCTGATTCTTTATTACGACGTAATGAAACCGGACCATTTTTGAAGAAGCTGATAATGGGTGAGTGAAAGTGATCACGTACGACAAGAACGTGCGAATAAAGTCGTGGTCAAAGGTCGGTCAGGCTTCACAGACTGTGGCGAAACCCGGGTTAACTCGCAACAAGGTGATGTTGTGGTGTGGTGCGATTGGAAGGACATTAATTATCACTCATTATATTACCATCAGGCAGGACCATCGATTCTGAACTCTACTGCGAACAACTGATGAGATTAAAACACGAAATTGAGAGAAAGCGGCCGGAATTAATCAAAAGGAGTTTTTTTTTCAATTATTTTTTCAAAAAAATAGTGTTGTGTGAGGTCTAGACCTCGCACAACTTTAGCCACTAAGAAAAAATTAAGAGTTTGGCTGGGAAGTATTAATGCATCTGTCGTATAGTCCTGAACTTGCACCTTCATATTTCCATCTGTTTCGGTCTCTTCAGAATTTTTTAGGCAGTGTAAGGTTAACATTACGAGAGGACTGCCAAAATCACTTCTCGCGGTATTTTGGTCAGAAGCCCCAATATTTTTATAGCAATGAGATCATGTCCCTACCTGCAAGATGGCGAAAAGTTATTGAACAAAATGGCACCTACATACTTTAGTTAATTATAAATAAACTATATAAAAAAGTTTTTTTTTAAATGCGAAGAAACTTTTTCCCAACCTATTACTTCAGATGGATAAGATAAATTAGGTTTTATATTTACACACAAATTCCTATCTACCGGGATAATATCACAGCTAGACACAACTTACACAAACGTTCATGATGATAAAATAATATCTATAATAAGTATGCCCACTGTGCGTGGTGTCGTGGGTTGAAGAACAGAGGGAAATAAAACACTCATAGGCAGTCGGAAATAATTAGTTTATCGTAGTATCTACAATGCTATTTTTATGTGATAAATATTAAACAGGAAAATATACTAGAATAAAAACAACATGTTTCAGTCGTCCCATCATCCCGTCAGGGCGACATGAGACATGTTGTTTTTTTTTCTAGTATATTTTCCTGTTTAATATTTATCACTTTTGTTATTTTACTCGGAAAATACGAAGTACATCAATAATTTAAATTTCTTATGTGATGTGGTTTGTTGTCGTTGTTGTTGTTTTCCTTCACCGCCGAGTAGTATAAATTGTATAGTTTTCATCGTAGTCGTATCATCTTCAGCTGATAGCTAAAGTACAAAGGAACTATTGAAAAGAAAAAAAATATCCAATAAAAATCACCAGGAACTAATGAGAAGAAAAGGTTTCACCAGTTCCACCGGGACTACTTCCACCGGAACTAGGGAGAACAATCGACCTACTCGAGGAAGAGACGAAAATGAAAGATAATTTTTAATCAAGTAAATATACTAGAAAAAAGCAACTTGTCTCATGTCGCCCTGACGGTACTCGAACCCGCATCCTTGGGAATCCGGCCCAATGCACTGACCAACTATGCTACAGAGACCTACGAGAACACGTTGAAATTCTCTAGTATATTCACCTTTTTCTACGGTGTTGGCCACCGTCGTTTCATCAATGAGAGAAATATCCTCGCATTCGAAAGAAACATCTTTACAGCTGTTAAAAATTATCACATAAAAATAGCATTGTAAAATGCAAAATTAAAAAGTTATAAGAAAATGAAAGACTTAGGCGGTCGGTAGTAACGTATAATATGTCGTTAGTCGGTAAGTCAGAGCGCGGCTAACAGCGCGTGCAGCCGCCTCGGGTGCAGCATGGAGGCGGCGTGGTGCGCGGCGTGCGGCCAGCGGTGCGCGGCCAGCGCCAGCAGCGCCGTGAGCGCGCACAGCGCCGCCGCCAGCGGCAGCAGCGCCGGCGCGCGCCGCCGCCCGCCCGCGTGGTGCGCCGGCAGCAGCTCGCGGTCCGCGCACTGGATGCATCTGTGCCCGACCACAGACAGGGGGGTTATTCAGCTATACTCATATTGCGCACATCTATCTCTAATTATTCTATAAATATGTTATATATTATATCTGAACAATCTGAAGTGCAGTGTGAAGTGTTTTTGAGCTAAAAAAAACTGCGTTAAAAAACCGACTTCAAAAACTAAAAAGCAAAAAATAAGCCTTTTGGAGTCGGTGGCAGCCAAGACATTCTAACTTTAAGCTCCTATTCTTTTATTTTTCTTGCCCTGGCTGGCACCGACTCCAAAAGGCTTATTTTTTGCTTTTTAGTTTTTGAAGTCGGTTTTTTTTGACGCAGATTTTTTTTTTTTACTTTTTAGTGTCTATAATAGGCTGTTTTGTTGTATACTCTGTCTCAATCCAATTTAATGAAAAGGTAAACAAAGACGCCATTATTCCGACCATAGACTATTTAGTGATGTGGTAAAATTTGACATTTATAAATCGATAAATTAATTGATTGCTTCGATTCGATTAATTGAATAGTATTATGTTGGAGCTTCGCGTTAGCGTTAGTGAAGAGTTTTTAGTTTATTACTTCTCAAGCCTCGGGAGATGGCGGTGTTTATCGCGATTATAGAGAAATAAAAGGCTTATATTGAACCGAGTAAAAAATACTCATTTTTTAAATTTCATATAAACACATCATCATCACATAACAAATTGACAAGTGACTTTAACATAATATATGTAAGGTCACTTACCATCACACATTTATCATAAATATTAAAACAAAAAAAAAGAACCCGGTAATCATAGCAGTAAACAATTTTCAATAACTTAGGAACTAGACATCTAAAACGTAGTTTCTTTAAAATACACACCAACCAACTTAAAAGTATTTAAAAGAAGCGAATAAAATACTACAATAAATAACTAAACAAAGGTAATAAAACTTTGAATACTTTAAGAACACAGAGTCAATATTAAGCAGTGCCATACAAGCCACGATAAATTAAAACTACCTAGTAAAAATAAAACAAAATCAGCCTATTTTGAGACAAGCAGTCAAGAGCAGACCCACCCTACTGGTGGCACCCATTCACGAGCATGAGGCATGAACCAGCCATGGCTTCGCTGATCACGGACTCGATTCTCACTCGTTAGAAATTATATTTATCTTTCTTATCGAAAAATATATTTTAAAATTTTAAGTAAAAAGTTGTAAAATAATTTTCTACATCATATTCATGAGATTACACATAAATATTCTTCGATTAACATTTAATTATAGTCGATAAAACGGAACGGTTTTTCCTATGTAGGCATACCTAGGTTACATAGAAATTGTGAAAACGTTGCTTCAAGTAAAATGATTCTACTTACGGTAAAGTAGCAATGACATCGTTTCGGCAAATTATGCACACGGAATTCCGCTGTGTCCCAGCCCTAACGGACCCGAGAATATACGTTTTTTATACTTCTGATAAATTTTAAATAGAAAAATATTGGAAAAAATTAACTCGTCCACAAGTGAATTCTCAGATGGGAATCGAACCCATGACCTTTGGAAATCCGTTCCAATGCCCAAGACCATTGGACCGGATTTCTATTTAAAATTTATCAGAAGTATAAAAAAAATAGCATTGAAAAATGCACAAAATCATAAAATATACTTTTTTTATATTTGAGATTTTTGTGATAATTTTTATCAATAAATACAGTGATATTTTATCTTCGATAACATAACTCGATTCATAATCGATATAATTGAACAAATAATTGAACTATCTGTTAGACATTTTACGTCAAGCACTATGCGAACATAGATTAGACAATATTTTTGCTTCGATAAATAACCTCACTTTTCTTCTTAAAATTTTCAACTAAATTTTAAAAATGTTTAACAAACTACGATCTTTGAAACAATTTAGTGAGATATAAGTTGAAACCTTCTAATTACTTATGAATGTGTTTTTAAATCCATTTAGTGGCCGAAAGTGTGAGAATTTTTAATGAAACAGGTTTGTTTACATTTTCATTAAATTGGATTGAGACAGAGTATAGTTTTTCTAGATTAGATAAGGTTTCATGTACATTATAAACAAAATTATCGTAAATACTACATCGTCCAAGTCGACAATGAAATGAAATATATAAAAATGCTCATAACATAAAAAGTGCTGGGTCAAACGAAACCAAATTTTTATGGGACCAATTGGCAACTATTCTGCATCGAACAAAAAAAGAATCATGGAAATCGGTTCAGAAATCTCGGCGTAATCGGTGTACATACATAAAAAAAAATAAAAAAATAAAAAATTATACCAACCGAATTGAGAACCTCCTCCTTTTTTGAAGTCGGTTAAAAAATACAACATTAACTCTGGACGGAGACCCGGGAGTACGGCCAGCGCCATTAAGTTATCGAAGGTATTTTCCCATCTTATTCCCGGCCCATCCGAAGCTGAAGTTTGTTTGTTTAAACGCGCTAATCTCAGGAACTACTAGACCGATTTAGACAATTCTTAGACCATTAGAAAGCTACATTTCTCCAGAGTGACGTAGGCTATGTTTTATCCCGATATTCCTACGGGAACGGGCACCACGCGGGTAAAACCGCGAGGATCCGCTAGTACTGAATAGTCTGCCCCCTAATTGTCTAATTTCAAAATCTATCACAATCCCTTTCGAAGGTATTGTGATTGTGATAGTGAATTATGGAATTGTGTAACATAAAGTCGCAATCCCTTTCGGAACGAATAATGTTTTAAATGACACTTCATTTGACACTTCTTTATACATTTGAAAGATATTTTCGTGTCTCACTTTGCTTAGACAGTTCAGTTTTGTTCATCCAATACCTTTCAAAACGCGTCCTGCCCCCTAATTGTCTAATTTAAAATCTATCACAATCCCTTTCAGAGGTATTGTGATTGTGATATTTTCGTCTGTCATATTGCTTATAATAGTTCAATTTCGTTTATTCCATACCTTTTAAAACACGTCCCGATCACTATTCCTTTCAAATGTCAAATAGTGACGGCCTGAATATCTTTCAAATTACGAATTGAAAGGGATTGCGATAGATTTTAAGTTAGACAATTAGACCCCTGATTACAATCCCTATGAAATGTCAAATAGTGACGGCCCGAAGATGTAAATATCTTTCAAATAACGAATTGAAAGGGATTGCGATAGATTTTAAAATTAGACAATAACCCCCTGGTTCTGATCTACGTAAGCAAAACTTCAATGGACTGTCTGTATGTAATAAATCTCTATTCTATATTCAAATAACCGAAATCCCAAAACCATCTTTTTGACAGACATCTTAACCTATGTAAAACACTAACACGACTCATTAGTGTGATCTGGCTGACCGGCAGCGACATCTATGAACGAATAACCTCAACTAATAATAACTATACAAAATGTGACTTCAACAAATACCGAGTGCTCATTTCCAATGAATTTTGGGTACGACCTAATTTGAGAACGTAATATCTTACAAAGCAATAACACTTTCGCACGAGTGTTTTGGCGAATGGCGACGCGATCAGGCCAATAGCGATTATTTTTATGTAGATTTATAAAGAAAGCCTTTTCAGAAAGGAAATAATCGATCATTTCAGTGCTAACTCCCCAAACATGGACTCTCCGACACGCTTCTGGTCAAAATTTGAGGATTTCTGTAAAATTACGGTGAAAAAGCAGTTAGGTGTATTAAAGGGTGCTCTCCAGCATTTTGCTTTAGCAAAAGATACTAAATAGTGGAATAAACATACAAAACAAAGAGTATCAGTAAAAAATTGTTAAGATCTGGCAGGAAACCGGCTCGGACGAAAGTAGAGAAAATTACAAAACAGGCAAAGAAATTAGCAAGAAGAACGGTAGCTATAGAAAAAGATCAAGCGGAAGCATCTTTGTACAATCGCTTAGAATCTGCAAAGGAAAATGAGATCTTCAAGTTAGCTAAACAAAGACATAACAACACCAAATATTTCAAAACCACAAAATACATTAAAAACAAGGAAGGAGTGTTGCTTACAGATGACGCGGCACTATGCACCAGATGGTATGAATACTAGAATGAGCTACTTAATGAAGAGTTTCCTAGAAGCCAAGAAATCCAGAAACCAGCCATCTTGGGGCCCATTTGTCAAATTATACAATCAGAAGTAGAACTACCCATCTCCAAGATGACAAAAAAATAAAGCTACTGAACCTGATGATATACCGGCAGAAATGTGGAAAACACTAAAGAAAAAGCGTTTAGGCGCAGAATGTCCAATTCGCAAAATGTCCAGTGGTTTCAAAACGTCCAATTCGCAAAATGTCCAAATCGCAAAATGTCCAATTCACACAATGTCCAGTTCGCAAAATGGGGAGTATGATAAACTGTATAGAATATGTAAAATTGTGCCAGTTGATAAAAAAGGTTAAAATTAAGTTAATTATAGAACAATTCCATAAAAACGAACATAAAAAGAAAAGACAATATAATTACCCAACCCGTCAATCCAAAAAAAAAAAATTTGTAATACCAAGAATCAAAAACTACTTTGGCACACGTATGAGACGATGGATTATACCAACACTACATAATGAGCTACCTCCGGATCTATTTAAAGTTATTAACTCAAAGAATCATCTAAAAACTGTGTTAAAAAAATATTACCTATCATTGTGCCCTTAATATAAAATTAATAAATATCTTACTAATATACCTAAATGCGAAAAGTATGTTAGTTTGGACTACTGGATCGATTTGGATGAAATTTTGTATGTTCAAATAGTGGACACATAGGCTACTGCGGCCGCTAGTTAATAGTTAATGGTAAAATAACAATAGGTATAAGTAATAGTAATAAAAAATAAATATTAAAAACTAAATAAATAGGTATGAAAAGATAGTTAGTAAGCATACTCGTACATATATACCTGTAATAACGTACATTTATTTTCTTTCATAAGTATGGATTTTATTTTACTTAAATATTATACATTTTAGAGTACGGTTAACGGCGGGTGCCGCTTCGCGGAATTGTCGAGTATCTCCAATCGACTTAGAATTTTAAGACGGAAGCCGTTGAAACTAGATTTGTCTGTAGAGATTAGAAATTTTTTGGGGACCGTGTTTGCCGTTGATTGTACATAGACTACTAAATTATTTAAATATTAAAGACAAAAAACGAAACATAATTTACATAATTTTATAGGTATACCTGTTGTTGCTATAATTTTGTGAATAGTTTATAGTTAATAATAAAATTAGAGTGTAAGTTTAAACTAGACGAGAACTACTGCCGACAAACTGCTGAGCAGTTTGGCAGATTTAATTTTTGTAAAACTATGTTACATTCTTGAAAATAAACGAGAAAAAAAAAAAAAAAAAAAGTTAAAGGGTTGCTCCATTTTGGGACGACTCCTCCCAAACATTGGCGGACTCCAACTGTCGACGGCTGTTCGGGGCGGTCATACGAAGTATGGCCCTCTATGGGGCCCCGGTCTGGGCGGCCTCCCTTAACGGAGAGAATTGCCGCCTACTCAGGGGGCCACAGCGAGTGATTGCGACGCGCATGATCCGTGCATACAAGACCGTGTTATGGACAGCGGCATGCGTGTTGGCAGGTATACCCCCTTGGGAGCTTGAGGCTCAGGTTCTCAAGAGAGTGTACATTGCCAGGAGGGAGGCCAGGCCAACGGGAGACTGGTTGGCCCCTGAGGAGCTTGCTGACGTGAGAAAGAAGGCGGAGGACATTATGGCTGACTGGGAAAATCAGCAGCTGACTCCTGTGGCGGGGCCAGGACAGGAGGCTATACGCCCGCTGCTCCACGATTGGCGGTACAGGAAACACGGGGTACTTACCTTCCGTCTAGTGTAGGTACTTACCGACCATGGATGCTTCGGTAAGTTCCTGCACCGTATCCGCCGGGAGGAGCTACCAAAATGCCACGGGTGCGACGCGGCGCTGGAAACTGCACAGCACACACTAGAAGTGTGTCCTGCGTGGTCAGCGCAGCGTCGGGATCACGTGGCAGTGATGGGAGGGTATCTCTCCCTACCCAGCACCGTCTGTAAGATGCTGGGTAGTGACAGATCATGGGAAGCGGCAGTTTTCTTTTGCGAGGATGTGATCCTCCAGAAGGAGACAGCGGAAAGGGCTCGCGAAGAGGATGCTCGGGCGGCCTTTCTCCTCCGCAGACGGCTAAGAGGAAAGAGGCGACAGTTTGATCGCCTAATTCCTCTCTAGGTAAACCAAGCTGGCGATGGTGTGTGTGCCATCGCCAGCCTTGCACCGTTTCCACCGTTTGGGAAGATGGCCAATCTTGCTCGGCCACCTTCCAGCCGTGAGGGGGCCCGGGTAACCGGGGCCACAGCCGCCTGGTTCCCCCCCCCCCCCCCCCCCACTTTCTTATCATTAGGATGGGAAGGAAGATACAAGGGGATGTATACCCCTTCCGAGCCTCCACCGAGCTTACACACTGGGTGGGGGTACGGGAGGGGCGTGGGATGGACTGCGTGGCCTATATGTTTTTACAGGCCGTGTACTCCAGGTGAGTCCAACATTTCGAATCGACCCTGCACTTGGGGGCGAGGGTTGCGTAAAAGCATTTCTTCTAGTATAAAAAAAAGCGTAGCTTCATTTGCTGACAAAATTCAGGACTGAGATGGTACGGTCATGTTATGCGAAGACCGGAAGATCATGTCGTGAGAAAGTGCATATCTATGGCTTCAGAACGAAAAGGGAAAGGTAGACGCATTGCTGCCTGGATGACGAATGTCAAGCGCGACATGAAGGAACTAGGTCTAGCCGATGTCGACGCCTACTCAAGAAGCAGATTGCATTAAAAAGAGCCGACCCCGTATAACGGGAAATGGCGAGGGTACAGAAGGGTACAGAAGGGTACAGAACTCACTTTGCCACTCGCGCACTCACTTTGGTAGCGGTATTTTAGGCAAATAGCGACGCTATGTCAACACGAGTGATGTCGCTATTCACCTGATCCCCTCACTATCCGCCTAAACACGAGTGTTTAGGCGGATAGTGAGCGAATGAGGTAATGCAGTTTTGAGAGTCTTACGAATTATGACCCGTGAGAGTGGCGCTGCAGTTGCCTTCAACATTCGAAAATAAGCTCTATAGAAATAAGCAAACGACACTTCAGTTCCAATAATATTACATGGCACTTCCTTCGTACTCTACTACCTAATTTGAGAAATAATATTTTTGGCGCTGACAGTTGTCAATTTTCATTCTTGAGTTTATTAAATTTATAGTGTGGTGTGTTGTTTATAGTGATGTATGTCGTGTAGGTATAGAGATGTCTGTCGTGTAGGTATAGTGCGGTATGTAGTGTAACGCATAGCGAAATGTATCGTGTATACACACTTAGTGTGTAGTGTAGTGGTACAGTATAATGTATAGTGCTGTGTGTAGTGCAGTGTGTCGTGTAGTAGGTACTCGTACTCACCCAGTGGCTGGTGGTACGGGCACAGCAGCAGCAGCTAACAATCGCAGACCGTCGGCGTTGCGCCAGTGCCGCAGGTGGTGGAAGGCATAAGCAACGGCTTCACTATCCCCCCGCCGTGACACGTGTTCCGGCGGAAGGGTCAATGCGCGCAGCTCTAGCAGATATTCCGGCACGTAAGGGTTGAACTCGATCGCGCGCCGGATCGCCTGACAATGGACACAAGGAATTTATTTATGATGTTATGTAGGATGTCAATGGGAGAGTACGAGACTGTCGACAACTACCCGACAGGCAAAGACGTTAACATTTATTTACATTGAGCTTTATGGCTTACAAAACAAGAATGGTTTTTATAATGTAACTGTAAAGTTTTTGAACTTTTTTCCGCGTATTATATGTTGTACGTTCGATTCTCTTATAATACACTGAAGTTGTTATGTCTTAATTTAGTCACAAATAAACCATCAAGTAGATCACACGTTCGTTTTCTTTAAAAGTGCAAGTACAACCCAAAGTAGCTCTTATCACCGCGAACATATGGTCGCATTCGGCCGGATAGAAGCTTATCAGCGATAAGAGGATCGTGGTCGTCGGCCCGCACGTGAACAATAGAACCGCATTCCTGAGCTATTGAATCGAAGAAAACAAGTGATTTGTCGTATTTTAACCAAATTATTGAAGATTTATACTGCAAATTATTGAAGAAGTGAAGTTTGAGAAGTGAATAAAAGGCTGTTTAGTAGTAAAGGAAGTTATTTAGTATGGAACAACTACGGATATTAGAAGATATAGCAAATAAAATGAGAAAAACTCAAGTTAATCTAAAAAAGTGTTCAAAACAAAGACTAACGAAGGGATATATAGAAAGTAAAATAGAGTGTATAAATGGATACTGGGATAGTTTTGTTACGGCGCACACGTCATTAATTAAAGGTATACCAAAGGAAAAACAAAGTGAAGTGTCATATTTAGCCAATGAAGAATATGATACGATTGAAGATATTTATTTATGTACTAAGGCGGATTTAAAAGACTTGTTAGAACACTTAGTACAACCGAACCCAGTGCAGTCAGCTAGCGAATTATCACAACACTCTCCTCAACAATCCTCGATTTATGCTAAATTACCAAGAATCGAACTCCCGACGTTTGCAGGCAGCTACGAAGATTGGACTACTTTTGACGATTTATTTACTTCGCTCGTGCATAATGACAAATCATTAAGTAACGTGCAGAAACTACACTATTTGAAATCTAGTGTCACAGGTGAAGCTGAAGCATTGTTAAAACATATTCAGGTAACTGAAAGCAATTATGATCAAGCACGAGACATACTCAAGAACCGTTATGGCAACAAACGATTGATTGTGAACTCCCTACTCAAACGATTATTTAATCAAAAAAAGTGTATTAGTCAAACAGCCAGTCAAATTAAGATGCTCTTAGATACTACTGAAGAATGTTTAAATAGTTTATTAAATGAAGGAATATCTATAACTTCATGGGACCCAGTTATAGTATACCATGTAGTACAGAAATTAGATCTCGACACTCATAAAAATTGGGAGGAGTATGCCTACAACTTGAAAACAAATGAGTTACCTACCTGGCGTGATTTGAAACAATTTTTGGAAGGAAAATTTCGCACATTAGAGTTGGTTATAAATACAAACAATTCATCATCGGTAAGGGAGAAGAGTAATACATACAAGGGAAAATCATTCCATATTTCATCATCATCGTCTGTTCATGCATGTACAAAATGCGAAGAAAACCATACCTTGAGTCACTGCAAGGAGTTTAGCAAATTGCTACCTAAAGAAAGGAGTGAATTTGTACGAAGCAAAAATTTATGTTACAATTGCCTAGTCGAGGGTCATTCTGCATGGAAATGTCGAGTGCCAACTTCATGTCGGATTTGTAAGAAAAGACATCACTCCTTACTTCATGAAAGAAGAGATTTGAAACATACAAGCAATGTACAAGCTCACCACGGCCACTTCGAAAACGATACTGAAAACGAACACAAAGAAAACGAAGATTCAAACGACGCAATACCTATCCATTTTGCAGCGAAGAAGTCCACAGCCTTGCTAGCCACAGCGTTAGTTCCGATAAAAGATGAAAAAGGACGTATCACAATATTGCGCGCGTTAATAGATCAAGGATCTCAAGCTAACTTTATTACGGAAAGAGCAGCACAAATGTTAAAGTTAAAGAGGACATCAGCTAAAGGAAACATCACTGGTGTTGGTTCAACGCAAACGACAGTCAATCACGTGGTCCAATTCGAGTTACTTTCAAGACACGACGATGAATTCAAACTCAATGTTAAGGCGTATGTCATGGCCACGCGATTAACCACACACCTACCAACGAAGACAATTCAAACCCCTATGAACATTTGGACACACTTAAGAGGACTTACGTTGGCTGATCCAAACTTCTATCAAGAAGGAAGAGTTGACCTTCTCCTAGGTGTGCAAGTTTACTCCCAAATTTTGAAGAGTGATTTGATCAAGGGTCCACCCGGCTTACCAAGTGCTCAAAATACAAGTCTGGGTTGGATCCTATTTGGGACAGTACAGGACACACCTCCGGTTAATGAAATTATTGCCATGCATCATCACATTGATCTAGATACAATGCTAAAGAAATTTTGGGAAATAGAGCCTGATTTAAAAAAGAAATATACAAAGGAGGAAGAAGCATGTGAAAGGTTCTACGAAAAAACATACACCAGAAATAAAGAAGGTAGATATGTGGTAAAATTACCATTTAAGACTGAGAAAATTAAATCAACGGAAGGTAACACTAGAGAAATAGCGATACGAAGACTTAGACAACTGGAAAGACGCTTTAGCAAAGATGTTGTTTTAAAGGAAGAATACACAAAAGTATTAAAAGAATACAAAACACTAAATCACATGGAAGAAGTTCCTGAAAATGAAAAGGCAAATCCAGCTGTGTACCTACCTCACCATGCAGTGCTCCGAGAAGACAAAGTAACTACTAAGGTACGCGTAGTGTTTGATGCATCTTCGAAGGGTTCAAATGATGTATCTTTAAATGACGAACTGATGGTGGGTCCGCAGTTACAGGAAGATATGAGATCGATCATTATGAGATGGAGAATGAAGAGATATTGCTTCACCGCTGATGTTACTATGATGTATAGACAAATATTGGTCACGAAAGAAGACACAGACTACCAACGCATTCTCTGGCCAGACAGCACTGGAACAATCAAAGATTATCGTCTTCTACGAGTAACCTTTGGTACAGCTTGCGCACCTTACCTTGCTGTAAAAACACTTCAACAAATTGGAGAAGATGAAGGGAAACATCATCCAGTAGCTGCTAAAACTATAAAAGAAGATTTTTTTATGGACGATTTGATATCTGGCCAAGATACTATACCTGAAGCTGTTGATGCGGCGAAGAATGTTACTGCTATACTTCAAAGAGCAGGGTGGACTATTCACAAGTGGGCATCGAACAGCCCAGAATTTCTGAAACAGTTCGATCCGTCGGAGCGATGTTCACAGGTGAGCGTTGACATCAAGGTAGATGGGACGATAAAAGCTCTTGGACTGTCCTGGAAGATAGGAAAAGATGAATTTCAATACCATAATCAGCTGCCGTCGTCTGGTGATGTCATAACTAAAAGAACAATATTAGCTGAGATCCAACGCCTCTTTGATCCGCTCGGATGGCTTGCTCCTGCTCTGCTACCTGCAAAAATAATGATACAGAAGTTATGGTTGAAGGGAACCGGCTGGGATGATAGTCTTGATCCTGAAACAAAAGAAGAATGGTTACACATAAAGAAAAGTTATGAAAGTTTAAAAGACATTAAGCTAGAAAGATGGATGCATATTACTAAAGATAAAATGAAAGAGGTTACAATACATGGATACTGTGATGCATCCACCACAGCATACGGTGCAGTTGCTTACCTTAGAGTCCGCACTGAAGATGGAGGCTATAAAATAAGTCTAATTTCTGCTAAAACGAGAGTGGCACCTGTTAAAGCACTGTCTCTGCCACGTTTAGAACTATGTGGCGCCGTTCTATTGTCACAGCTATTAAGACAAATTAGTGAAGCCACTCGCATACCGCAAGGTCAAATTTTTGCATGGACAGATTCAACTATCGTTCTGTCATGGTTAGCAGGTGATCCAGCAAGATGGCAGACGTTCGTAAGAAACCGAGTGATAACAATTTTGGACAACATTGGCAACAAGTGGTTTCATGTACGATCAAACGAAAATCCAGCAGATATTGCCTCTAGAGGTATGTTGCTTCCAGAATTGAAGGATAATGCTTTGTGGTGGCAAGGACCAGATTGGCTGAAAGATGAGGAAATACATTTAGAAAAAAATAGCAATCTAACAACAGATTTAGAAATGAAAAAGAATATCTTAGTTAACACAATAATAAAAGATGATAATAAAGAAGAAAGGGATTTACTTACCAAGTTTGAAGATTTTGAGACGTTGACAGAACTGTTGAAGACAATTACTTACTGCAAAAGATTCCTGAAATACAAAAAGAATATGAATGATACTTTAGATTACCCACTTACCACAGAAGAATTAGATAATTCATTACAAACATGCATTAAGATAGTTCAAAGCAAATATTTTGAAGCAGAAATTGAAGATTTAAAGAACAAAGAAATAGTAAAAAGACAAAGTAATTTAAAATCGTTATATCCGTACGTAGACTTGAGCAATATACTCAGGGTGGGCGGCAGAATTCGGCACGCCAATATAGATGAAGCCCAGAAACATCCTATAATATTGAATGCAAACAATGCACTGACACGATTGATAGTAGCAGACGCTCATATACAAACGTTACACGGTGGCATTCAATTGATGTTAACTTACCTGAGAGCTAAGTACTGGATCATTAATGCAAAGAGAGTGGTCAAGACCTGTGTGCATAAATGTTTAATCTGCGCCAAGCACAGCGCCGCTACGAGATCGCAATTAATGGGAGACTTGCCCAAACAGCGGGTAACTCCAGCCAGACCATTCATGAATAGTGGAGTAGATTTTGCTGGCCCATACCAAGTGCTAAGATCGAAGGGACGAGGCGCGAAAACGAGTAAAAGCTATATTTGCATCTTCATATGCATGGCCACAAAGGCTATCCATTTAGAACTTGTAGGAGATTTGACATCTGAAGCATTTATTGGAGCCTTTCGAAGGTTTGTGGCGCGAAGAGGAAGATGTAATCACCTTTGGAGTGATCAAGGACGGAATTTTATAGGGGCCAACAAAGAACTGTCACGTGAATGGAAAGAAGCAAAGTTAGAATTTGAAGGCGACATTGCTGAAAAACTTGCCTTAGATGGCACCCAGTGGCATTTCATTCCGGCTTATAGCCCGAACTTTGGAGGGCTTTGGGAGGCGGGCGTGAAATCGTTAAAATTTCACCTCAAAAGGACCTTAAATACCCACCTGACATACGAAGAAATGTGCACTGTTCTTTGTCAGATCGAGGCCTGTCTTAATTCTCGACCCCTATGTCCAGTGGACGATACGAATCCGGAAAGTTTTGAAGTTCTTACGCCTGGACACTTCTTGATCGGTGAGGCTCCTACCACAGTTCCATCACCGACAAACCAATTTGTCTCAATGAGTCATTTATCCCGCTGGCAATACACACAAAAGATCTTGAACGATTTCTGGCGAAGATGGCAGGAAGAATATCTATCTCGCCTCCAGCAAAGACCAAAATGGTTGAAGCGAGTAAAAGAATATGATGTTGGCCAAATTGTTTTAATTAAAACAGACGGTTTGCCCCCGGGCAAATGGCTCCTTGGACGTGTTACCGAGAAACACCCTGGAATAGACGGGATCACCAGAGTCTATAGCGTCAAGAGTGGTGAACATATTGTCAAAAGACCTACGACAAAATTGTGTCTAATGCCTATAGATACTGAATCATAATACGTTGATTCTTTAGTTGTTGCGGGTTAGCGTAAGAGTTGTAAAATTTTTGCATGTAAAAGATATATTGTTGTCAGTTTAATTTACATAATTCTGAATGTGGCATGGCTATAATTTTCTTTTGATTAAGTGGTTGATATTGTTTACAATTTGTTGTAGTTCTGACTATATACAATTTTGTATTGAGTGCAAATTCTTTATATACTGTATGTATGTTTTGATAGTTTCAATTTAAATAAGAATTGTTTATTATAAAGGTCTTTGCAGCCCTTTGGTGGGCGGTATGTACGTTCGATTCTCTTATAATACACTGAAGTTGTTATGTCTTAATTTAGTCACAAATAAACCATCAAGTAGATCACACGTTCGTTTTCTTTAAAAGTGCAAGTACAACCCAAAGTAGCTCTTATCACCGCGAACATATGTTTTATTCCAAAGTTTACGCCCTCCAACGGCTAAGGATATTATCTTAATCGAGGTTACTCGTAATTATTGAGATTGATTGTAGACAAATTACGACATTGCAGGCAAACACGCGCAGAAAGGCGGTCGTGTACTCCGTACTCGTGTATTCAAAGGAAATGTAGGATGAAACATGTACGCAGAAAAAGAAATCAAGGAAAAATTAAATAATAAAAAAATAATTCGTTATAGTATAATAATATTATATGTAAGTCGAATTTACATTACTAAACTAGTGGCATAAAATTAATGTCGCAACACTAATTTCCATCATCAAATCTAGGTGTAAACATCAAAATGCATGCATTAATTTCACGACGCTAAAAAGTTTCGTACTATTTTATTATGCATAATGTAAATCGTAATGTAGATTCGACTTTAGCGAAGTCCTAACTGTAAAAAAAAGAAGAGTTACATCGAATAATACTTTTCTTGCAAACGGTACTTTCGTGTCTGAAGTTAGCCAACGGCCCGTCCTATTTTTATCTGAACGAAAAGGGAAAGGTAGACGCATTGCTGCCTGGATGACGAATGTCAAGCGCGACATGAAGGAACTAGGTCTAGCCGATGTCGACGCCTACTCAAGAAGCAGATTGCAAACGGTACTTTCGTGTCTGAAGTTAGCCAACGGCCCGTCCTATTTTTATCTGAATTGCATAACTAGTATAGATAGAGGATGGGGAGCTGAGTGGAGTACCTCCAGCGCCAGTAGCTCGGCGGACGAGCGCAGCGTTGGCTTAGCGCACGCGCAGCAGCGCGGCCGTGTACAGGATGACGGCAGCTCGGCTGTATAGAGGATGGGGAGCTGTGTGGAGTACCTCCAGCGCCAGTAGTTCGGCGGGCGAGCGCGGCGGCGCGGCGTTGGCCTGGCGCACGCGCAGCAGCGCGGCCGTGTACAGGATGACGGCAGCTCGGCTGTATAGAGGAGGGGGAGCTGTGTGGAGTACCTCCAGCGCCAGTAGTTCGGCGGGCGAGCGCGGCGGCGCGGCGTTGGCCTGGCGCACGCGCAGCAGCGCGGCCGTGTACAGGATGACGGCAGCTCGGCTGTATAGAGGATGGGGAGCTGTGTGGAGTACCTCCAGCGCCAGTAGTTCGGCGGGCGAGCGCGGCGGCGCGGCGTTGGCCTGGCGCACGCGCAGCAGCGCGGCCGTGTACAGGATGACGGCAGCTCGGCTGTATAGAGGAGGGGGAGCTGTGTGGAGTACCTCCAGCGCCAGTAGTTCGGCGGGCGAGCGCGGCGGCGCGGCGTTGGCCTGGCGCACGCGCAGCAGCGCGGCCGTGTACAGGATGACGGCAGCTCGGCTGTATAGAGGAGGGGGAGCTGTGTGGAGTACCTCCAGCGCCAGTAGTTCGGCGGGCGAGCGCGGCGGCGCGGCGTTGGCCTGGCGCACGCGCAGCAGCGCGGCCGTGTACAGGATGACGGCAGCTCGGCTGTATAGAGGAGGGGGAGCTGTGTGGAGTACCTCCAGCGCCAGTAGTTCGGCGGGCGAGCGCGGCGGCGCGGCGTTGGCCTGGCGCACGCGCAGCAGCGCGGCCGTGTACAGGATGACGGCAGCTCGGCTGTATAGAGGAGGGGGAGCTGTGTGGAGTACCTCCAGCGCCAGTAGTTCGGCGGGCGAGCGCGGCGGCGCGGCGTTGGCCTGGCGCACGCGCAGCAGCGCGGCCGTGTACAGGATGACGGCAGCTCGGCTGTATAGAGGAGGGGGAGCTGTGTGGAGTACCTCCAGCGCCAGTAGTTCGGCGGGCGAGCGCGGCGGCGCGGCGTTGGCCTGGCGCACGCGCAGCAGCGCGGCCGTGTACAGGATGACGGCAGCTCGGCTGTATAGAGGAGGGGGAGCTGTGTGGAGTACCTCCAGCGCCAGTAGTTCGGCGGGCGAGCGCGGCGGCGCGGCGTTGGCCTGGCGCACGCGCAGCAGCGCGGCCGTGTACAGGATGACGGCAGCTCGGCTGTATAGAGGAGGGGGAGCTGTGTGGAGTACCTCCAGCGCCAGTAGTTCGGCGGGCGAGCGCGGCGGCGCGGCGTTGGCCTGGCGCACGCGCAGCAGCGCGGCCGTGTACAGGATGACGGCAGCTCGGCTGTATAGAGGAGGGGGAGCTGTGTGGAGTACCTCCAGCGCCAGTAGTTCGGCGGGCGAGCGCGGCGGCGCGGCGTTGGCCTGGCGCACGCGCAGCAGCGCGGCCGTGTACAGGATGACGGCAGCTCGGCTGTATAGAGGAGGGGGAGCTGTGTGGAGTACCTCCAGCGCCAGTAGTTCGGCGGGCGAGCGCGGCGGCGCGGCGTTGGCCTGGCGCACGCGCAGCAGCGCGGCCGTGTACAGGATGACGGCAGCTCGGCTGTATAGAGGAGGGGGAGCTGTGTGGAGTACCTCCAGCGCCAGTAGTTCGGCGGGCGAGCGCGGCGGCGCGGCGTTGGCCTGGCGCACGCGCAGCAGCGCGGCCGTGTACAGGATGACGGCAGCTCGGCTGTATAGAGGAGGGGGAGCTGTGTGGAGTACCTCCAGCGCCAGTAGTTCGGCGGGCGAGCGCGGCGGCGCGGCGTTGGCCTGGCGCACGCGCAGCAGCGCGGCCGTGTACAGGATGACGGCGGAGCGCGGCGCGCCCGCGTCCTCGTGCCGCGCCACTATCGCCTGCACGTCCGCGTACGCGCGCTGCTCCAGCAGCACCTGCGCATGACGAGTGTTAATGCGAGGGCTGGCGATAGACGGCTGTATTTAAACTATCTCCAAGGGCGTCGCCAAGGGGGAGGTAGCTGCCCCTCTCTAGAGATTAAAAAATTTAGCCAACTGCAGGGCAACCAAAGTCCTAAGACCGTGCTAAGTCAATCGCCATAGAGGCAAAGACTCACGCTACAAGTGCAGCTTCATGCTCTTGAGTCATATTTTTCTCTGGGTCTTGACTGTACCTACCAAAACAAAATTTGTTAAATTCACATTACCTAATGTAGGGCAGGTCGACATGCACATCAATTTGAATGGGGATGTAGTAGAGTTAGTTGAGAGTACTAAATTTCTTGGTATTACATTAGATTCAAAACTACAATGAGATCCACATATTGAAACCTTGTCGAGTAGACTTAGTTCTGCGGCTTTCGCAATAAGGAAAATAAGGCTCCTAACTGATATTGAAACGGCAAGACTAGTTTACTTTAGTTATTTTCATAGTGTAATGTCCTATGGCCTGTTGTTGTGGGGCTCAGCAGCCAATATAGAAAATGTTTTTATACTTCAAAAAAGAGCTGTGCGCGCCATTTACAACCTTCGACAGAGAGATTCTCTTAAAGAATTGTTTAAAGAGATTAATATACTAACTTTGGCGGGACAATACATTTATGATAATATAGTATATGTAAGGAAACATCACGATTTATTTATTAAGCATAGCGATGTTCATAATTTTAATACTAGAAACAAGAATAAGCTTGCCGTTCCAAGATTTCGACTTGAAAAATGCAGTCGCTCGTTTTTGGGGAAAAGGCATAGCCTTTTTTAATAAAGTTCCACAACAAGTGATTGAGCTGCCTTTGCATAAATTTAAAATACATGTTAAAAAAACGCTCTTAAGAAAAGGTTATTACAAGGTAGAAGATTATTTGAAAGACCAAAATGCATGGAAGTGATACTAACATAAAACATGACTATTGTAATTGTATAAAAGGAAAATATTCTAATAACTGAGTATAAGACAATTTTCCTCTTATATTAAATATGTTTCAAGATTGTAGATTTGTGTTTGGCAACGACATGTTCCTTTGTAAATGTTGTTGCTTCTGTTAAAGCTGATAAGTTTCTTGCGGCCGTTCTTCTTATCAGTTAAAAGATGTACTGAATGGCTGTAGGAAAAAAAAATTGGACGATTCGAAAGCACTTATCTATAAGTCTATTTGAATAAAAATCTTTGACTTTGACCTACAATTCATATTTTTCTCATCCTCCATAATATCAAATGGCCCCTCCCTGGGTCATAGGCTGGCGACGTTCTCGACTATCTCTATTCCGGGTATCGGAAAATGCTTTACCGTATCATAAAAGGAAAAAAGAGAAAGTATCGAAATGTCGAGAAATTTAAAATATTGAATAACAAGAATTTAGAGTGATAATTTTTAATCAAGTAAATATACTAGAAAAAAGCAACTTGTCTCATGTCGCCCTGACGGGACTCGAACCCGCATCCTTGGGAATCCGGCCCAATGCACTGACCAATTATGCTACAGAGACCTACGAGAACACGTTGAAATTCTCTAGTATATTCACCTTTTTCTACGGTGTTCGCCACCGTCGTTTCATCAATGAGAGAAATATCCTCGCATTCGAAAGAAACATCTTTACAGATGTTTGACTATCGATTAAGATGAAACTGCCATCTACTTATAACTTTTTAATTTTGCATTTTACAATGCTATTTTTATGTGATAATTTTTAATCAAGTAAATATACTAGAAAAAAGCAACTTGTCTCATGTCGCCCTGACGGGACTCGAACCCGCATCCTTGGGAATCCGGCCCAATGCACTGACCAATTATGCTACAGAGACCTACGAGAACACGTTGAAATTCTCTAGTATATTCACCTTTTTCTACGGTGTCGATAGTCAAACATCTGTAAAGATGTTTCTTTCGAATGCGAGGATATTTCTCTCATTGATGAAACGACGGTGGCGAACACCGTAGAAAAAGGTGAATATACTAGAGAATTTCAACGTGTTCTCGTAGGTCTCTGTAGCATAATTGGTCAGTGCATTGGGCCGTATTCCCAAGGATGCGGGTTCGAGTCCCGTCAGGGCGACATGAGACAAGTTGCTTTTTTCTAGTATATTTACTTGATTAAAAATTATCACATAAAAATAGCATTGTAAAATGCAAAATTAAAAAGTTATAAGAATTTAGAGTTCACAAAAATTCTCTATATCGGACAAAGTTACGGAAAGTTCGGTAAGCGAGTCGTCGCCGTCGCAGCGACGCGTATACGTACCTCGATGAGGTTCTCGTGCAGCGCAAGTGCGTGAAGCGCGGGCGGCGCGTCGCGCGCGAGCTCGCGGAAGAGGCGCGCGGAGTCGCGCAGGCGGCCGAGGCGGCGCGCGCACATGGCGGCGCGGCGCTTGATGTGCGCCAGCAGCGCCGCGTCGCGCCGCGCCAGCGCGCCCCCGCCCAGCGCCGCGTGCGCGCGCCACGCCGTCTCCGCCGCGCGCCATGCGCGCTTCAGCACGCGCTCCGCCTGAGCACGACAACGCTACCTGAGCACACCACTCCTTCGGTACGATGGTTCATTGTAAATGTGGAAACTTCCTAACGCTTCTAGGGTCGACTCGATGTTTCTCCAGGGTATTAGAGGTTTAAACTGCAATTCAGATTAAGATGTGTAAACAGACTCACAGCCTGTCCTCAAACCTTAAGAATAGGCTAAAATCTGTCAGAACATGATATCGGCTAAAGAAAAAGCATCAAGTTATGGTCCCCTTTTTCTCAGACTAAAGTATTTTTCGGTTCCCAGTCTAAAGGTCACAGAAAAGCTTGATTTATTCTGTAGTTTGATTAACAGCGAACGATTCGAGAAAGCAGACAACGCATAGTCAGCGCGAGAGAGAATTTGAGTGGGAGCTCCTTAAAAACATAAATATACATTTGGGTGATTGTAGCGTGTCTAAATTGTTCTAAATACCTCCTGCACGGTGGGCGCGTCCTCCTCGGCGAGCAGCAGCAGCGCGGCGGCGCAGTCGGGGCGCAGCGCGAGGGCGGCCCGCGCGGCCGCCACTCGCGCCGCCGGCTCGCGCTCGCGCCACGCGCGCGCCATCGCCTCCTCCGCCGGGCCCTAACGTGATCGTCATCGTCCATTATTAATGTCCCCACTACCGGGGCAGTGGCCTTCCTTGTGGATGGATAAGAAGCATGGGCTATGACATACTACGCGGACCCAATGCGTATTAGTGAGTTTTAACGATTCAAATGCAGCCGGAACCAACGGCTTAACGTGTTTTCCGAAGCACGGAGGAGCTTGAGATGGTAAATTTTTAGTCACCCATCCCGTGACCGACCACTGCAAAAGTTGCTTAACCTCAACAATCGCAGGCCGACCGCACGAACCACTGCGCCACGTGCTAACGGGCTCAATGACACAGTGATACTAGTCCTACCTACTGCACAGAGAGTTGTGGATCTAATTTCTAGTTTCCTACCCAGGCAAATATTGATGCAATGAACATTATATTAATTTGTCTCGTCTACTAGAATACTACGTCATCATCAGGCATTTGAATGTCCCCATATGGATGGATACTGGCCTACCATATGGATGAATAGAATGGGCCCTGACCCACCATGCAAGCCTTGTGCGAATTGGTGAGTTTAACAACTGCAAATGCAGTCAGGACAACAACTATTAAATTATGATACTAGCGGATCATCGCGGTTTTACCCGCGTGGTGCCCATTGTCGTGGGAATATCGGGATAAAATATAGCCTATGTCACTCGGGAGAAATATAGCTTTCTAATGGTGTAAGAATTTTCTAAATCGGTCCAGTAGTTCCTGAGATTAGCGCGTTCAAACAAACAAACTCTTCAGCTTTATAATATTAGTAAAGATTTGTAATACCTCTGTTAGTTCTAATATCCATCACACAAATGCATAAACGTCGTCATATATTATAATTAAAATAACCTGGCAAAGATCAAGAGGCAAAGTGCAGATTGGTGAACTAATAGCACTCCACGGCATATAGTGGGAGATGTAATTAAATTAATGAAATATAAAAAAATAGTGTCTGCACACAACTTGTTGGATGCACATTGGGCTTCCATCTTACAGTTGTGCGTGCATGTATTGTATACATGTTGTGTGTACATGTATTTTAAATTCATATGAATCTATTGCTCTTATGGTCTTTCAACTAAAATAAAATATATGGAATAACAAATTGGTTTATACCCTGTAATTAAACTTAGTAGAATTTATCTTTTGATGCTTCAAAAGACACAATTACTTTTGCCTTATTTCATCTTTAGGATTCATTGGCATACAAACCTCTGCGCCACATGAGAACCAAGCCTGATGGTCTTGTGCGGAGAGGTTCATGTCATAATATGTGAGTGGCGCGCGTCTTGCGGCGGTCCACAGGCGGCCGTACTCCGCGCCGCGCAGCAGCGCCATGGGGTTGCGCCACACCTTGCACTCGGTCGCCGCGCCCGCCTCCGCCTCGCCGCCGCCCAGCCACGGGCCCAGGTGCGCCAGCGACACTTGCTCAATAAACGACGTGCCATACTTCCGAAAGTACCACCATTCGAATATGAGAATCAACCCAGAGATCAGAGAGGAAGTGCCCGTTAACGCTACGTAGAACTTAGGTGTGAGCGCACCGAGAAACGTTGCAGAGTCCCACATTGTACTATTCTCTTTTCACGTTATACGTTTGTGTATTTATTTTTGCTCGCTATCAGGCAGCTGGTTTCTGCGGCGGCAAATCAATATTGATTCTACTACTTCACATTATAAAATATATCGCACAACTTATTATCCTACTTTATAACATTACACTTATCTAAAGTTAAGTTATATTTACAGAATTGTACAGAACGAATTTAAAATACACAATATCGCATTGCAAATCACAATTAAATTCACAAATGATGAGACGATCGATCAAAAACACAACACAAACAAAACAAGTCACTGTCAATGTCAAACAAAAATACAGATTAGATTTAATCAGTATATTCCTTTTTTTTCGTCAATGTTTTACTGGCCCTAGCTGCTAAGGTTTTCAGCCTCATGAAATTAGGTTATTATAATATAAATTATTAAAATTCTATATACTCACAAGAACTGTTATGCATATATTAGTGATGATTAAATTAAACTGTAAGAAGGGACTTCGTTTTTTGTCTCTTCTGGAAAATGTATAGCAATTAAGTTATGCAATTTTTGTAAAAAAAAAAACCCTTCCATTATTAGTACTACCTACATCCTACGTATCGTAGTATTTTAGTTCCATTCCATGGTAAGATAAGAATACAATGTTTTTATGTAATGCACACACACAGATGGTCTATTAATTTTTTTGTCACATTCAGTCCCGCTATACATAATTTTTACCTACAACTTCATCTTGCTAACAGTGCAGCTATTATAGCTGAGCTGCTGCAGGCTGCAGTCACATCACAGCCACATGCTACATATACTGTAGCACAGCTGTATCGTATGACTGGAGGCCATAGAAGCCAAGTTCAAGCCAGTTCTTCTTCTTCTTTTTATCAAGTGAGAATTAGTGACCACGACCTGGTGTCAGAGCAGAGATTACCAAGCAAGTCTCCTATAAGGCCTCTGACTTAGTTTAACGACTGGACTATTATCAGATGGCAACAGCCGGGACCTACGGTTTAACGTGCCCTCCGGCCGAAGCACGGAAGCGCTCAGTTGTATATCGAATGTTTCTTATTATTATTAATGCCATTTAACGGTCACCCATCCGACACCAGCCTGCCCCATTACTCTGACGCGATCACATTGAGATCGAGATTGAATTAATGTCAAAAGTCAGTAATTTATGAGTTATAATAAGTTATTAAACTGAAAAGAAAAGTCTCTAGAAATCGGTTTTATCGCCAATCAAAATCGAATAAACGTCAAAAATCAGTTTTAATTATTGACATTCAATGTCGACCTTAACGCGATTCCGTCAAGAGTAACCGGGCCAAACTTTACTTAACAAACGTGATCGAATACGATCAGTCGGTCAAACGAGAGGAGGCCTTGAGCGCTTCAAGGCCGATAAAAATATTACTGATGTCACAGCCATTGGACGTAATATAATATCAGTATACTGTCAGTATTTAAATAAAAATTATCTACTGGCAACTAAAGTATAATAAATTCTTCAATCTCTGATATAAAATTACATAATTTTGATTTTTTTTTGTCGTTAACTTAATATTGTTTGATATAGATAGCATCAGTCTATGTGCAAGTCCGAATCTGAAGGATGACTGTAACGGTAGGTAGCGATTGTTTTGTAGGGTTATTCTACTCGCCATTCGCCATATTTCCATCTCTTTAACTTAATTCTAAATAAAAATTAAATATAAATTCATTATGTAGGTCCCGTGTAATATAATATTTTTCCCATCCCACGTAACATAAAAATATGTGGTGTGGTAGTAGTCAAAGTCAAAAGTCAAAGTCAAAGATTTTTATTCAAATAGACTTATAGAAAAGTGCTTTCGAATCGTCCAATTTTTTTTTAGTGTGTGTAGTAAGTAGGGACACACACACAGGGCCTCTGTAATCCTGCTAATATAATATATTACGTCTATGGTCGCGTCCATATTTTGTCTATTCTGTTCTGTTTTTTTTTTTTTTTTTTTTTTTTTTTTTATTGAAAGCTTTGGCTTCATGGCCATCTGCTTAAACAGTTACAATTACAAAAAATAATGTGTTCTGTTCTGTCAAGTGTCGAATTGACAGTTTGACACATTTGACAGAAAAGAACACAAAATAGAGGTTATTTAGCCTCACTCCAAGATTTTCGCTTTTACGTAATCGATCTATAGTTATTTTAAAACATCAAAATGCTGGGCCGCCTAGGAAAAAAGCAATTGGAAGTAGCCTCTTCATATTTCACATCAGCGGCAGGATTTGGAGGTGCTGCGTTTGTATCGCTCTTGTACGTGACGGATTGGAAGGTCTTCGTCAGTTACATCCCCTTCTATTCTGGCAAATTTCCCGTAACTGAGGAAGAAAAGTGAACCAAAACACATGGATCCTGGTCGTCTTTAACGTGCAAGTAAATAATATGTATTTGTAGATGTAATTATAAGCAGCCAACAGTGACCTCTTGTTTCATTTCACCTGTATAAGTAATACCTTTAGTAGTAATCCCAGTGGCGAGGGGTCGAAATATGGCGAACTTCAGCAAGACCAGAGATTTCTCATAATTGAATGGTGGATTGGTGGGGTGTAATTTCTAAAAGGGATGTCGATGGGAATCGTTGTGTATAGACCCTTGACCATGAGTAATCCGTTTTATGATTAAAAGTGTACTGGTGATAGTGAGGGTGAGTATCTTTATATTTATTCTTTTGTTTTATTGGTCAATCAAGGACCTTAGGACCGCCAAGTTTCACAACACTGAAATATTTATGGTTCTCATTTTCCTATAACTGATGAATTAATAGAGGATTAGAGAATAAAACACAGTGAATCGTAGAGTTGCTGCTGCTTGCAATAAATTGTGTACCTCTATACATTTTATAGCTACTTACTGTATTGTGGATTATAAGACTATCAAAGTAAGAAATATATGCTAGTGTGTTTTCGAGTAAACATTGTTTTCAATGCTGATTATAACTATTTAGCCAGCTGTGTAAGATTGGAATTCAAATGGGAATGTAGGAAATAGCATGTAGGATTGTGAAACAAAAATAAATCAGGTATGTAGTACAAGTTTTATTTTTTATTACATTTTCTACTGTGATTGAAATATTAAAAAAGTGCAAATAATTTATCTATTATATACTAATTTTACATTGTTATGTACCAGTAAGTAGGCTCTCATCTGAGCAAATATGTAAAGCTTAAATATAAAGGAATGCAGTTGGCATAAATTATAGTGTTTGTTTCATACAATGTTTTTAACACACATCTTTATAGAAAATGTCATGACTAACTTAAAATGTTTATTAGGCCACAGTCAATTAACATTGCAGAACATTTAGATTTGTTTATACAAGTTATACGGCTCTGCAGTAGGCCTATTTTCAAATAGGGATGATTTCATAAGTTCTTGTAAGCCCTTTTATGTGGAAATATTCCACAAAATACTTACCTACCTAAATCAATTGAGAAATTCAAATACATAACATTAATGTTAAAATCACACATCACCTACAGGAACTAAAGTCTAACATTTCTAATTCTAACATATCCTGGAAAACATTAAAATCAACATGTACTAAACCACAACAACTAGGCTAGAACCTTATAAAAATGCATAATTATCTTACAATTTTAACTTACTCAATGAAATAAAAATTATGCCTTATAATATGGACTAAGCAGGGATGGAAAATGTTCTTATCTAAATATAGCTTATACAACAACATCGGTAAGCAAGTTTAAAAAAATTCAAAGTGTATAGTTACTTACTTCCTCACATAAATACTCCGTTGATTGCAGACAAACTGTTGGCTTGTCTTATTTAGTTCCACTACTCTATTTAATATCAAACATTCATAAGCTTAGTTTTGTCATTGTTGTTAAATATACTTTATGAAAAGTTAAAGAATATAAGTACTGTACACACACAGTAACAACAACAATATCTAATGAAGATGCCTCCTCAAGCCCATGTACTAGGAGTTCCATTATTTTCAAAGAATAAATAGGCACATGAGTAAACTCATGTCAGTAATGGTTTCTCTCTGAACATCTATTACAGGTTTCTATGTGATAGCATTAAATTTAAAACATGTTTGAGTTATACTAAAGACATTTAAGCATTAGGCCGTATTTGTCTGATTTCTGTTGCTTGTGAATTTATTTGTAACAACATAAATAGCTTGATAGTATAGATGGAGTGAATAACTGATGAATCTTGTGGACTGTTTCTCTCTGAGACTTTCAAATATCTGTTAATAAGTACTACAGTTTTTTCATCATTCTTAATATGAGAAATGAGAGGGCTTCTAAAATATTGTTCAATCTATTTGAGTTCATCTTTCTCCTGCTTGTTCGGTCTTCATCAGTTTGTGATAGCAAATAAAAATTGTTTCGAATTTTACTTCCTACCGTCCGTCGACCGTCGCGTCTTCAGCCAACACGCGTTGCGTCACACGGCTTTCAAACACGTTGGCCCGAGCATCAGCTTTTGGCTCGTACTGTGCTGACTTTCTTACTATTTAGAAACATGTTGAAAAGGTCCTTTCAAAAGAATCGATGAACGGCGTATTTGCCTATTTTGGTGCCAACGTGTGAACCCGAAGTTATTGTAGATTAAAATAGGTCGACCACAATTAGGCGCATGTCAGCTAGGAATGCGTTTTTGGCACTAACACCAGCCTCTTATCTTCGCATTTCCCTTATTGAAGCGCAGTCGTATCTCGCTCTCGATTCGACAGTGACTGATTTATTAAGAACTTTGGTTTTCAGATATAGCCGTTATTATCTTTTTGTAGCTGTGATGCACCTAACTGTTTCGGACGCGTAGTAGGTCCAAAGATGAAGGGGGATCGAAAATAAAATAGTCATCGGTGGTGTCTAGATTGTCTAGAAGCGCAGCTCGGCGTCCCCGCTGCCGGGCGCGTCCTCGTCATCGGCGGGCGGGGCGGAGTCGCCCTCATTAGTTTCCGCTCTCGCGGCCGCCCCCGCTTCCGCGCCCGCGCCCGCCACCGCTGGGCACGCCGCCGCGCCCTTTGTGCGCGTGCCGGGCAACTCCGCGCCGTGCAGGTCCACGCACCTGGAATGATGGTAGGTAACAGATTTTAACGATACTATTATCGGCACTTTATCGAATTTATTAATTGTTTATAGGTAGTGGTCAATTAAAGCACCCAATGCATCCTGCGCTCTTCCTCTAACCTTACTCTTAGCATTCCTCCTCATTCCACTGATTTCCTCTCCTACTCCTCTGTGTATGCTATCCGATTATGGTTACCCTTCCAGGAAAGCTCGCATGTTGAAATCTTTTGGCGATTAAGTCAGAACGCATTTCCCTTCCCAAACATAATTATCACGTTTCCTTTTCCATATTACTCTTAAACAAAGAGGACAAAAAAGACGGTCGTCGCAGGGAAAGTACCCTAAATATTGATGTAAGCTTTACTCAAAGGAAACATTCCTTAATTTTCAAAATTAAGTAAAACTGCATTCAAAGATTTTTTATAAATCACATACCTACACCGGGAATCGAACCCGTTTAAATGAGAAAAACAACATCGTGTACTTTTATGGTACCAATCGATAGTGTTAATCTTAAAGGTTTATTAAGTCTGCATTCAAAGATTTTTTATAAATCACATACCTACACCGGGAATCGAACCCGTTTAAATGAGAAAAATAACATCGTGTACTTTTATGCTACCAATCGATAGTGTTAATCTTAAAGGTAAATTAAGTGTGAGTGATAAACTATCTAAAATTAAAGACAAATCCTGAAAATTTTGTTCAAAAAACTTACACAAACGTATTTATCGATAGAACCCGCGTCTCGTGGCCTTTTTGTATCCATTTATGGTGAATATTATTAAAAACGGTACCTATGCATTCTCGGCGAGATATTCTGTCACATGGCAAATGCGACGATAGCTTTCGCCTCGCCTCGTGTCGTCTCCGGTCGTCGCTCGCCTCGAGGCCTCATGATCATGATCATAGCGAGAGCTCTCGAGACCTGCCGCATGCCGGTAGCACTTGCCGGAAGTGTACTTTGGCATTTTAAGGAAAACCTGACCTACAATGCCTAATTATTATTTCTATAACATACTCGGACACGATTTACTATTTTAAAATTATTCTTTGATGTATATTTCTTAAATTCACAAAACATTTTAGTACGGAAAAGTCTCATTTATTATACAAAAAAGAGAAAATATGTCAAAACAGCCAAAAGTACAGTCATTGGCACTCTTAGTAGAATCATGTGCAGCCATAAGGTACAATGATTGGCATTAAACCACACTATGTTTTTTTTTGTGGTTTTCTTTAAAGGGTTAATGTCTTATTTGGATCAGTTGCCATATATAAATTCATGGCCACATTTGGGCTACATTTGGATCAGTGGCCATATTTGGGCAAGCGCCACATTTGGATCATTGGCCACATCTGGATCAGTTGTCCTTTTTGGATTAGTAGTCACAATTGGATCAGTGGCCACATTTGGGTTAGAGCCACCTTTGGATCTGTGGCTTCATTTGAATCAGTGACCACATTTGTCTCTGTGGCCACATTTGGGTCAGTGACCACTTTTTAATCAGTGGCCTCAATTAGATCAGATCAATAGTCACAATTGAGCACTATTAGGTGAGTGGCGACATGGCTATCAGCGGCCACAACCGGTTCAGCGGCCAACTAAAAATAAAGATTACTCTTTATAATAGTAAAAGTACCAACTTAAAATAACAAAAATTTTTGAATACCTTTTTCTTATAAAACCTGTTAAGCATGAAAGACATCAAAAAATTCGGCGCGCTTTTTTTCAATACTGTGTTGCCAATGTTGCCATATTAATCTGGTACAAAATCTGATATTATTTTTTTTGTGTTGCAATGTAAGATTTTAATTATATCAGAAGACGTATTGTAAGTACCTAGGTTGTTCCGAAAATTGATAGCTACAAAATAAATACAACCTCTTCTTCATGAAACTATTTTGAATTGACGGCAATTTTTTTACCTATGTGTATTAATTTTTAATTTATGTTAAACATAGATTATCTGTCACTCTTTTGTTTGCAACAATGGACGTCTCGCGGGAAGCTTTTCGTGCTATGATTTTCTACGATTTATAAGCGAGGATTAACCTTCAAGGAATCTCTAGAAAATTTACAAACTGCTTTTGGGGGTCTACTCCTGCGTAAGCAACAATTAGTTATTGGTTTCGTGAATTTAAACGTGGTCGAGAGAACTTAAACTGTGACCCCCAGACCCGGCCGACCACCAACTGCAGTAACTCATGAAAACGTCATCAGGGTAGAGTGGCTATTGCGAGAGAATAAACATATTACACATCGAGAGATACAGGCTGAACTAAACATTGGATCACAGGCAGTTTCCACCATCCTGCATGAGCACCTTAAAGTTAGGAAGCTTGCTTCGCGATGGATACCTCATTCTCTCACCGATGAGTCAAAATGCCGTCGTGTTGATTGGTGCAACATGTTAGAAAACTTCGAAGGAGGAACTTCGCAAAACGTATCCTACTTTCTAACAATTGACGAATCATGGATATGTCTTAGGAGGATTTGATAAATATAATTTTCGCAAAAATCCTAGAGATATTGTTGTTTTAGCAAAAATACGGGTTGCTTTAGTAACATTGGATATTCTTTAATTTGAATGGCTTAATTTTTGCTTGTTTGCTAACTCTTAGAGCTAGCGCAGACGACGTATAGCGGAGGACTTTTTGTCCGCGACACGTCTTTATTATTAACCAAATAAGATTGAGCTTAGATCGCGAATATCTATAAAAAGTACGCGATAGTCTGCGTTATATATTCAACTTTATATTCTTAGTAATAAGGTCGTGTCGCGGACAAAAAGTCCTCCAATGTCCGTCGTCTGCGCAGGCCCTTATTCTGATACACGTGAGAGAATGGATAGACATTTGAAACGTCAAATCGTCAACTAATCAGAGAAGATGTTGTTTTGGACGGTCCGACCAGCCAATCAGTGTTCTTATTTCATAATATTATCGGATTAGCCATACGGTTAAAGCTGGCCAACCCCCCATCAGAAGCAAAACATGTGCTTATCGGCCAGAAAAGAAAAAGGGGGCACCCTTCAAAATTCAAACCAGCGCTGATTATTCAGTGATTATTATTTGTAACAATAAATATAAATATTGATTATTTTGACTTTGAATTAAGTGTTTTGTTTACTATTCTGCTAGAAATTATAAATATATTTAAATTTATTTATATATTTTAAAAATAAATAAATAAATATTTATACTACCTGTGGAAATTAAGATCCTTCGGGGAGGCATTATGTCCAGTTAAGTAGTAGACTCTTTTGGTTGAAACGCTGACAACGATAATACTAATTTTTTAAGACTGACATTTTCTAGTGACATGATATATGATCTATTGGTGATCTCTTTAAATTAGTTTGCTTAAATACTTATTAGGACAAACCTATTATAATACATAAAAAAAAGATTTATTTGGTAATAGACCCTATATCTCAATGATTTTAGGTGATTTTTTGTGGAATTGATTTTATATTGTTTGGTGACTACATTTTGGTGACAAATCTACTATTTTGCGGGCAAACTATTATTTAAGAAACACAAAACTTATTAAATTGGCGATAGCTTTAAATGATACCCTTTTTAAATGTTTTCAAAGCTGGTTCACCCGACTACATAGTTGCATTGGGCGCGGGAGGGCTCGCGCCAGCACTAGTACCTATCGGACGGTACACAGGGGAGGCACGCACCAGCAGACGCCGAGCGCGGCGTGGCACTGGCGCGGGCGGTAGAAGCCGCGCGCGTCGCAGGCGGGCGCGTAGGAGGCGCGGCGCGGGAGGGCTCGCGCCAGCACTAGTACCTATCGGACGGTACACAGGGGAGGCACGCACCAGCAGACGCCGAGCGCGGCGTGGCACTGGCGCGGGCGGTAGAAGCCGCGCGCGTCGCAGGCGGGCGCGTAGGAGGCGCGGCGCGGGAGGGCTCGCGCCAGCACTAGTACCTATCGGACGGTACACAGGGGAGGCACGCACCAGCAGACGCCGAGCGCGGCGTGGCACTGGCGCGGGCGGTAGAAGCCGCGCGCGTCGCAGGCGGGCGCGTAGGAGGCGCGGCGCGGGAGGGCTCGCGCCAGCACTAGTACCTATCGGACGGTACACAGGGGAGGCACGCACCAGCAGACGCCGAGCGCGGCGTGGCACTGGCGCGGGCGGTAGAAGCCGCGCGCGTCGCAGGCGGGCGCGTAGGAGGCGCGGCGCGGGAGGGCTCGCGCCAGCACTAGTACCTATCGGACGGTACACAGGGGAGGCACGCACCAGCAGACGCCGAGCGCGGCGTGGCACTGGCGCGGGCGGTAGAAGCCGCGCGCGTCGCAGGCGGGCGCGTAGGAGGCGCGGCGCGGGAGGGCTCGCGCCAGCACTAGTACCTATCGGACGGTACACAGGGGAGGCACGCACCAGCAGACGCCGAGCGCGGCGTGGCACTGGCGCGGGCGGTAGAAGCCGCGCGCGTCGCAGGCGGGCGCGTAGGAGGCGCGGCGCGGGAGGGCTCGCGCCAGCACTAGTACCTATCGGACGGTACACAGGGGAGGCACGCACCAGCAGACGCCGAGCGCGGCGTGGCACTGGCGCGGGCGGTAGAAGCCGCGCGCGTCGCAGGCGGGCGCGTAGGAGGCGCGGCGCGGGAGGGCTCGCGCCAGCGCGGCGCAGGGCCGCACGCCGCGCCGCAGGCACGAGCACCACGCGCCGCGCGACACGCCGCCCGCGCCGGCCCCGCCCGCACCGCCCGCACCACCCGCCGTCGCCCCGCCCGCGCCCGCGCCCGCGCCGTCGCCACACGACGCCAGGAACGGCCGCAGGCAGCGCTCGCGCTCGTCGTGCCCTGCGACACCAACAAATCGATTCTAGAGTAATATAGACATAGATATATTCGAATTCAGATTCAGAGTGGTCCTAATTATTACACTGACCCGGCGAGTGCACGGCAGATCGAACCACCGCCGGCCCGGTCGACCGCCCTGAATACTGTTGCCGAACTCACTCACTCATCTCACTCACTCATCAGCCTGTGGACGTCCACTGCTGGACATAGCCTCTCCTAGCTCACGCCTATTGTGGTGTTCATAGGAGGCTATTAGCCTACTGGTACCACGCTGGCCAGACGGGTTGGTAGAGGGTTTGTTTCAAGTTTTCCTTCTCTCGCACAGGTGTTCAATGCGTCGAGCCTCTTAGTCTACTCTTACGACATCCCAGGCATGTAAGGGAGTGGTGACACTTGTATTCTTAGGCCGTCACCACACGGCACCGAAGTTGAGAGACTGCCGAACTATCTTCTTAAAACTATCGATTTTTGCTTTAATATCGATAAGTATTGTTTAATGATATACTTAGGTATACGGCGGAAAAAAAATTTCGTTCGAATCTTAGGATCGAATCGAATTGAAAAAATATTTTTGAGTTCGACAGTCCATTTATCGAGAGTGGTTGTAGGCTCTGGCTATATGACATCACTCTCCGACCGATAGGAGACAGGCGCGAATGAAAAATGTTGCAAAAACCATTTTTTCAACAACCAGTTTCTTATTTTAAAAGTTAGAGGGGGGGGGGGGGGGGACGACACATTTTTCCACTTTGGAAGTGTATAACTTTGAAACAGTTGACTTTGAGAAAAAACTGTTTTAAAAGCCTCAATGTAATTTTTAAAGATCTAGGTATCTAATAATATCCCAAACGTATAGGTTTGATGAAAAAAAAAATTTTTCAGTAGGTAACAGTTCCATGTATGGGGAGCCCTTTTTATCAATTTTTTTTTTATTTTTGTGTCAAAACCGGAAAGCGGTTTACAGAATACATCTAGGTACCAAGTTTCAACTGTGTGATCCTTATAGTTTTGGAATAAAGTGGCTGTGTCATCTTACCACTTTGGAAGTGTATATCTTTCAAACGGTTGATTTTGAGAAAAAACTGTAATAGGAATTTCAATGTAATTTTTAAAGACCTATCTATAGATACCTACGCCTCAAGTATAGGTTTGATGAAAACATTTTTTTTTTTTTCAAATCCCTTTCGGGAAAAATTCTATATTTCTAAAACTGACAACCATTAACCGCAGCTTGAATTAATTATAAACTGTGTAATGCATTTTATCTTAAATTATATCAGGAGTCGCACGCACATCATGGCGACGCGGCTCCGTCGTCGAAACGTAAGGACTGACGCGACGAATCACGATGCACTCTGCACTTGCTTGATTAGTTCTCTCACTCTGCGCACGATGGTGTGAGTAGGAAAGGGATAAAAAGTAAGGAACCACATCATGAAGCTCGCGAATTTAAAATAGGGAAGGAGGAAATGGCGTAAACAAATATTTTTATTCGAACTAGTAATCAATTTATATGAGCAATTTCAGAAATGTATTTGGGGTAGTAAAGAAATATACTTGAAAGAAAAAATATTTTGTGCTTCACTGCAACCGACTTCCCCCCCATTCCACGGACTTTATGACCTCCCCTCGTATATGTCTATCTTTTAAGATTCACAACTTTTTTATGGTTAAAAATTGTTCTAAAATAGGACAATATCGATAGTCAATGAAAATAGTTCGGCAGCACTATTTAGGCCCGCTGACCGGACCACCGCGCACGGTGTGCCGTGCCTGACTGCCCGTCATTGTAATAGGCGGCGCCAGGGGCGTGCATTGGTTTTCCAGCGTAGTAGGCACTGTAGATCTAACTAGTAACTTTGCACTTATCCTATCCTGCTACCGAATATTATAAGTTTGTGAGGATATTTGGATGGAGGAATGTTTGTTACTCTTTCACTCAAAAACTACTGAACTGATTAAGATGAAACTGTACAGCAATGTAGCTTATATATCAGAAAACCACATTTATAATTATCCTGATATTCCCACGGTAACGGCAATCACGCGGCGAGTGAAACCGAGAGCGGCCGCTAGTCATAAATGATAAGGTTCGTAATATTTAGTAGGAATATTGAAATGCTGACGAGTTTGATTGTTTGAGCACGCTAATCTCTGGAACTACTAATTCGAATTGAAAAAATATTTTTGTGCTGGATAGTCCATTTATCTCGGAAGGTAATAAGATATTTAATATCACGTTACGATTACTAAGAGCAGAGCATTAATGTAAAACGTTACAGAAACGGGGAAAAAATATTAGTTTTGGGCGCTTCCGTTGCGGACGGTGTGTAAACGGTTAAAGTTATGTAAAAATCATGTATGACGAAATTATTCCCCATGAAAAGTTCAACAAAAAAGTCCGCGACAGCATATGTCTATGTTTTATGGTTAACTCACTATAACCATTTTTCAGATAATAAAATTTGTTCTAAACTAATGTATTATTTGAGAAGCTGTTTTCATAAACATATTAATCCTTATCTAAATAAATACGTTAATCATCACAAGTATTTAATTTTGAACAAAATTGTCCTTTACATCATTAAATTTTAATGAATATCTTAGGAAATATGATAGTTTTAAAATAACTCCTCAACAAAATAATTCGCGACCAAATTCATTCGTCAGGAAGGCATGCTTACTTTATACTGATATATTCCGGAAGTTTAAGCTAGAACGTTACACGTACAAATAGCGCCCTTCTTGCCATGGGCGGTTTATACTTGAGCAATACTTTTTCTAAATATGTTGTATTCTTGTATGAAACGCTGCTTGTTTCGAGTAGGCAATTTCGAGACTGCCTATCCGTAGGTATTCAGTATTTAGCGTAAGGAATATCTTAGTAGGTGAGTGTTGAAGAGAAGTTTAAACTAAATTAAAATAACTTTAACACTTATTGTACCTATATTTATTTAGGTTTTGAATGAGGTAGGCACTGCCTAATTGCCTATATCGAATGCACGCCCCTGGGCGGCGCTCTAATCAGTGCCACCGGCGGGGACGGTGACGTCACGAACGAGATTTAGTGATGTGGAAATGTTATTAACGAGCTCTTGTGAGAAATCGCTGCACGATTAACCATTTTCATTTCTGAGTGACGGGTGTTATCATGGCAACGGTCACAAACACGTAAAACTTTGACCGCGGATCAAACTTTTGGCACGCAAGATAGGTACCTACACTTTTACCATCTATCTCGATATAGATTTGTAGTAGACGACGTCCGTGGTAGAGTGGTACGTACACCGGTTTTGAGGTGCCCACTATGAGGTCCTGTGTTCGAATCCCGGTAGGGGCAAATATTTGCATGATGAATACGAGCACTTTGTACCCGAGTCATGGACGTTTGTATATATTTCTACACTTAAAATAAATACTTTTATATGTATTTATATCCGTTACCGTAGTATCCCATAACACAAGCCTTTACAGTGCTTACTATGGGGCTAGGTTAATTGGAGATTGTAAAAGAAAGTCCGCGCCACGGATGAAATCCCGAGAAATAAAATTATCCCCATAGTTAAATAACTTGTTTTCGAATGTTGAACGGGTCAAGCCGTAGACTGCAGCGCTCCTCTAAAGAGACTTCTTGCGTGGCGCGGACTCTAGTCGTCTTTCAAGGGCTGCGTAAAGGCAACAAAAAGTGCAGAGACCCGACGCTTTTCGCTGCCTTCGAAAACAGTCGCCCGAATGTAATTTTGGCGGCGTGCTTGAACGAATTCACCCCTACCGTCGATAAAAAATGTCAACTCTATACAAGGTTGAAATTTAAAACGTGGCACGAAGGGCAGGTACCTTAACCGATGTAGCTACATGAAAACGTTCTTAGTAAACCATCCTTAATTTTTTGAGAAATATTAAACTGCATTTACGGATTTTGAAAAAAAAAAAATGTACATTCAACTTTTTTGAGAAATATTGAGAAAGAAATATTATTACTAAGAACGTTTTCATGTAGCTACAACGTTTAAGGTACCTGCCTTTCGTGCCCCGTTTTAAATTTCCACCCCGTACACGGCTCGGAATTCTGCAGGCTATTCGATCGGCCCCCGATCGATGCGAGACTATTCGAATCTGTCCGACTAAAATAGAGCGCACTGTGAAAGCAAAGCGAAAGGTTCAGGAAGTTTTCCCTTGTTCTGGGAAACAATGGGATCAAAAAGTCATCCGACAGTGTACGAGATGTGTGAGGTGGTACTGACACCGTTAGTTCCCACATACCGTCCATACTATAGAACGAGGAAAAAGGTGTTTCCCTGTTCTGAAGTTGTAGTCCACACATCGAAACGTGCAATGCATACCTAAAGGCACTCCCCACAACAGAGAAAAAGAGAAAAGACAAAAAAACAAAAAAAAAGAGAAAAGAAAACAAAGAATAGGTACTCACTTAACGAATAGAGATTGGTGGGCGAGAGTAGTCCGTCGCCGTCGGTATCCAAGTGCGCGAACATCCAGCGAACTTCGGCTTTGCAATCACTCGGAAAACCTGCCATCAAACCATGTTACAAAATGAGATCAGCACAATTGTATTACCTACTTTGTTTTCTTCTGCAAAAGAGAACATTAACGTACCCTCCTCGGGCGCGCGCGTTTCTCCGGCCTCCTCCATCAGCACCGAGAACCAGTCGACGAGACGGTTTGCCATTTTGTCTAGTGCACATTCTTCAGAATCTGACATGAAAGAAATAAAAGATTGTAGATACCTAATCAAAACTGTTGTGTTTTTATATTTAGAATGTGTGTCTATGGTTTTCTGTTTCTATGACGATAATAACACTTGACACTTCTTTTGTCGGCTTTCTACTATGTTTTGTGAAAAACTGTGTTGAGATAAAATTAAAGTTATATTTTACATTTTACACTGATTTTGACTCTCGGGTATCATATCAAAAGGCTAACCACAACAAAAACAATTTGACTGGGACTGGAAGAAAACCCATTGCATAAACTGAAAGGAGCTCACCGATATCATTCCGACGTCGGGCAGGTCTTTCTGGCAACACCTCGTTGCGTTCCGATTCGGACTTCCTCCTCCGCCATTCCTGTAACCAGCGGTTTCGTTACATCGTTACTGACTTCTTTCTTTTTGTATATAAAATGCAATGAGAAGCTTGCAATCAAGTGGTATAACGAGTCTTAAATTGTACGGTTTAGCAACCGCACAATATTATTATGTAGGTAGTCAATGTTCGCATACTTGCGTGTCAGCATATTCCGCGACAATGTAATTTTATTTAATTGATTTTATAGTCAGTTAAGCGTAAGCCACTAAGAAACAAACACTAACTATAAACTGTAACTTTTAAACCTAAATAAACTAACTAAAACCGCGACGTCGTTTAACTCAAACAACTTCAACTATCTCCATAGATGTAGGAAACCCTACATCTTTGTGGTCCTTCGAGCCCTACATAAATTGTTTACTAGATTAGAAACTAGAGAATTTTATCTGGGCCAAGGTATCATGAAAACCGAAGACACTTTTTCAGACGGCGAGAGCGGTGGGCCGACTGTAACGTAGGTATAGGATCTGGCAGTTGTCATCCTTGCCGGCTTCGCAGTGATTCATGGATATCTGCTTTAACTTTGTTGCCTCAGAATAGTTACCCGGTCGGGGCGCGCGTGCGGGCGGTATAGTTACCCGGTCGGGGCGCGCGTGCGGGCGGTATAGTTACCCGGTCAGGGCGCGCGTGCGGGCGGTATAGTTACCCGGTCGGGGCGCGCGTGCGGGCGGTATAGTTACCCGGTCGGGGCGCGCGTGCGGGCGGTATAGTTACCCGGTCAGGGCGCGCGTGCGGGCGGTATAGTTACCCGGTCGGGGCGCGCGTGCGGGCGGTATAGTTACCCGGTCGGGGCGCGCGTGCGGGCGGTATAGTTACCCGGTCGGGGCGCGCGTGCGGGCGGTATAGTTACCCGGTCGGGGCGCGCGTGCGGGCGGTATAGTTACCCGGTCGGGGCGCGCGTGCGGGCGGTATAGTTACCCGGTCGGGGCGCGCGTGCGGGCGGTATAGTTACCCGGTCGGGGCGCGCGTGCGGGCGGTATAGTTACCCGGTCGGGCCGCGCGTGCGGGCGGTATAGTTACCCGGTCGGGGCGCGCGTGCGGGCGGTATAGTTACCCGGTCGGGGCGCGCGTGCGGGCGGTATAGTTACCCGGTCAGGGCGCGCGTGCGGGCGGTATAGTTACCCGGTCGGGGCGCGCGTGCGGGCGGTATAGTTACCCGGTCGGGGCGCGCGTGCGGGCGGTATAGTTACCCGGTCGGGGCGCGCGTGCGGGCGGTATAGTTACCCGGTCAGGGCGCGCGTGCGGGCGGTATAGTTACCCGGTCGGGGCGCGCGTGCGGGCGGTATAGTTACCCGGTCGGGGCGCGCGTGCGGGCGGTATAGTTACCCGGTCGGGGCGCGCGTGCGGGCGGTATAGTTACCCGGTCGGGGCGCGCGTGCGGGCGGTATAGTTACCCGGTCGGGGCGCGCGTGCGGGCGGTATAGTTACCCGGTCGGGGCGCGCGTGCGGGCGGTATAGTTACCCGGTCGGGGCGCGCGTGCGGGCGGTATAGTTACCCGGTCGGGGCGCGCGTGCGGGCGGTATAGTTACCCGGTCGGGGCGCGCGTGCGGGCGGTATAGTTACCCGGTCGGGGCGCGCGTGCGGGCGGTATAGTTACCCGGTCGGGGCGCGCGTGCGGGCGGTATAGTTACCCGGTCGGGGCGCGCGTGCGGGCGGTATAGTTACCCGGTCGGGGCGCGCGTGCGGGCGGTATAGTTACCCGGTCGGGGCGCGCGTGCGGGCGGTATAGTTACCCGGTCGGGGCGCGCGTGCGGGCGGTATAGTTACCCGGTCGGGGCGCGCGTGCGGGCGGTATAGTTACCCGCTCGGGGCGCGCGTGCGGGCGGTATAGTTACCCGGTCGGGGCGCGCGTGCGGGCGGTATAGTTACCCGGTCGGGGCGCGCGTGCGGGCGGTATAGTTACCCGCTCGGGGCGCGCGTGCGGGCGGTATAGTTACCCGGTCGGGGCGCGCGTGCGGGCGGTATAGTTACCCGGTCGGGGCGCGCGTGCGGGCGGTATAGTTACCCGCTCGGGGCGCGCGTGCGGGCGGTATAGTTACCCGGTCGGGGCGCGCGTGCGGGCGGTATAGTTACCCGGTCGGGGCGCGCGTGCGGGCGGCGCGGGCGGCGCGGGCAGGGGCAGAAGCCGCGGCAGGCGAGGCGCACGGGGCGCGCGGGCCGGCGCACGCAGTTGTGCAGGTCGAGGCGGCACAGCGACGAGTACGTGCGGTTGTCGGACCCGCACAGGAACGACGCGCGCGCCCGCGCCGGGCAGCCCACGCACCGCGTGCCCGCCGAATCGGCCTGTACAGACACACACCGCGCGTTATTAGGTCGCATGCTATCTCATATGGCTATATAGGTTTAAGCACTAAATTAATGACGACCATCTTCATTATATTAAGCTTGTGATACTTAGTATTTTCTGTCAATGGGTTATTACCCTTTTATATTTACTAACAATTGGACTTTGTTTTTGAATGCCGAATACACCTGTAATTAATGTCATACATGTATTGTAGTTGTGAATGCTTCTCATATGTCATGTTATTGTATGTCTAAATGTTGTTTAACTTAGTCGCAAACCATACAGTTCATAATAGTTTAGTTCCAAAATGTACCAACAGATGGCTAAACTGTGCCTTTTAGAATCGCGCTAACTAGTTGCTCACCGTGAAACCATACAATAGTTTAAAGCTAAAGAAATAAATGAGTCTGTCCGGCTGTCGATTCCTACACAGGTTACATAATGGAATATAATGAGCGCCATGTCCTACCCTCACGGGTGTGCAAAAACAAAATATGAGTAGATATAAGTTAATAAAATTTAGCAAATTATAGAGCCGATAAATTAATATTACTAAAATATCAAACCTAACATTTTCACAATTCAATATCAACATTAGACTTCAAGATTGTAAAGATTAAATGTATTTTCTTTTTATAAATTGACATTCAAATGAAATTAATATATTGTAAATATGTCAAATTTTAATTAATTGACCGGAAACTCCCAGAAGCATAGAAGCAATTTTACATAAAAACTAATTAAACAAATTCAAAATACAATTATTAAAAAAAGTCAAAATATAATTAAAAATGTCAAAACACAATTATTACAAATGTCAAAATACAATTTAACAAAATGCAATTATAAAAAAATACAAGGTACGTAATCTGCGTCAAACCCATTTATTTTAGAAAACGGCAACATCACAGCTAACCTTATTTTTTTTCCTACAATTTGAAAACAGCATCATAGAGCCAACATTTTCAAATAAAAAAAATCGTAGGTTAATTTAGCTGCGAGTGACATCATAAAAGATTACAGTGTCATTCGGGGCAATTAAGAATTCTAACGTTAAACAAAACACCTAAATCCATTTTGGTAAATTGAGTTAAGGTGAACTGAAGAAATAATATGTGAATGAAGAAAAAAGAAAGATCACGTGAAAGATGAAAAAATTGCACTCCTTTTTTGAGCAGTGGTGTATAAACGAAAAGCATTTGTAATTTAAATTTTAATAATAAATAAGATGTTAAAATTCACGTTAATTTATCGTTAAAAAAAAATTTGTTCTAAGGAAGCCTCCGATATTTGTCTCTGTTCTACAAACTGTAGGTAAATATACTCACCCTATTCCAATCACTGGTAATCACAGCCACAGAATACTTAATAGCGCAACGCGGCATATTCATATCATGAATTACAAAGTCGCGAGCCAACTGTCTTCAAGTTCATAAGAGAAGCACTCACCAGATCGAAGGCGTATGCTAGGATTCGCATGGTATAGGCCGGCAGGTTGAACACGACGAAAACGGAGGATACGATGAGCAGCATCCTGGTGACGCGCTGCTGCGAGCGCGGGCAGCCCACCAGCAACGTGGCCCTCGAGTGCTCGTGGCTCTTATTTATCAGTCGGTGGCGCGACCGCTCCAGCCGCCACACTCGGATCATGATACACAGGCGCCGCTGGCGGTCATCATTGTCCTGAATACATGATGTTGTATTCAGGACAATGATAGCCGCCAGCGCCACCGTGAATGTGACCGCCGTGTCGATCAGGTTGAAGCGTGCCGCGTGCTCCGGATACGTGTAGTCTATGTTGCAGTCGTTGGGCGTCGGGATGGCAGCACGGGCACGTTGAGCAGCAGCGCGGCGGCGGCCAGCGCACCGATGATGTGCCGCGCGCGCGGTACCGTCCACCGCAGCGGGTACACTACCGCCACGAATCGCTCCACCGTGAACGCCACCACCAGCCACGCGCTTAGGCTGCACGTCACGTGCGACAGGTACACGAATACCTGGCAGAAGCCCCACGGGTGGAACACTCCCGTGATCTGTACCGCGTTCAGCCACGGCGGCAGCAGTTGGAACATAAAAACCGTGTTGGACAGTGCGAGCGCGGACAGGTACTGGCTGGTCGACTGCAGCCACAGCTTTCTGCTGTAGAACACGAACACGGATATCAGGTTGCCGAGCGAGCCGAGCACCACCAGCAGCGGCGTGTAGTAGACGTTGAGCGCGCCCATGACGTAAACGAACAGCGAGTGGTTGGCGCCGTACGAGGTGTTCACGTCGGGCGGCCCTTCGTAAAAGCTAAAGTTTGTGGAGTTGAGCAGTGGGTCACACGTGTTGCACGACCGTCCGCCGCGCGCTCGGCCGCTGACTGTGCTAAACTGTGATAAACTTGTTTAAAATTATAAAAATCATAAAATGTATTTTTGATTCGTAAACATCCAATCCTTTTATAAGTTAATTGTTTCAGAGTGTTCTGGAGACTGAATGCTCTAATATTAATAGAATCGTTCTCAATTGATTTTTGAATATTTTTTTTTATTTTTTATTTATTACCATACAATATTGGAAATTCAAAACAAGTTCACGACATTCACAAAAAGCCACGCAGGTTTGTACCAGGATGCGTCGCTCGGACATCATTCGCGCACGAACACATAAAATTCTACAATTACCTTGGTAACACTTTCGAAACTTAGATATAAGGAGAATGTCGACTGCATTAACTAAACTGAAAAGACTACGCTTCCACGTGTTCTGTGGTTTCCATTGTCCAATCCAAATAAGAGCGCGATTAAGCCTGTGGAGTTAGCACGAAAAACTATCGAAATAATATCCATCGAATAAATAATGAGCACGTAATGTCAAAAAATGTAAAGGAAAATGTAGTTCCGTTTATATCCGGTAGGAACGCTGCTCAATATCTCAAATAGAAATAGCTTTTATTGCCTAAAACTGTGAGCGACAGAACGACGAACAATTTTTGCGGTTGAAATGACAATGCTATAATAAGTCACATCAGTGTGCCCACAACGGGCATGCAATGTTAAAAACAACTTAAAACTATCTTTACTTATCAAAAATTTAAATTTTATAGTTTTAATTTTATTTAGTTTTTTTTTCTTTTTACAAGTATAGGTAATATTAGACTTAGACTAATTTAAGACTGTAGAAAACATCTTATTAACTTAAACTTAAAAAGTGGCAAATAGAATTTCTGAAGGCAAATCATTGAAGGTCTTTATGCTAGTACTAAATGCGCTTTTTTAATCGTTGTCGTCTCAGCCACATAACACCCGCTGGGTATAGGCCTCCCCCAAAAGGAGGGGGTTTGCCATAATCGGCGGGTTGGCTTTTTTAATACAAGTGATTATTTATCCTAGGTATGCATATATCATTTTTATATTTAATGCGTGTATTCGGACGCAATGTGATTTTATTTTCAAAGAATTCTGGAGTTTGTTTAATAAAAATTGCTAATAGTAATAAATATATTTTTTACTTTACTTCCTCGATACTTACTCGAAAATATTCATGCTAGGCCTACTGTACTTAAGTATAGAAAGCTTACGTAGCTCTCATGAACATGAAACTGTATACGGCATCCACTACGACGTAGCTGCGTAGCTACGATGTTGCTCGTAGCCTCTCGTAGCTATCGCCTACGACGCGTGCTACGGCCATTAAACCATTTTTTTTATGTAAGTAATTTTTTATTTACATTTCGAAAGTTATTTTTATGTATGCCTATAAAAGCATTTCCATTTTTCCTACTTTATTAGGTATTTAGATACACTTAAAACGAAATTTCTATACTTTGAAATATATTTTTTTTAATACCACTGTGCAGTTAGACCTTGTTAAGGACACGTTAGGGATTGACATATATGTGTGATAAGTCGTTTTAAAATTTTGTCTGTCTGTAAATAATGTTAAGTATACTACTCAAAACAAAATAAGGGCCACCATATTTTTTAAGCATTCTGGGCTAACTAAAAGGTTTGGAGATTTGCAAATGATAAAATTTGATAAATTGATTATTATCCTATGAAACGACGTAAAAAAATTAATTAAGAGTCATAAAAATTTTGGCTAAATATGACCTATATCAAGGAATTGAATGAAGAATTGAGGAATTGAATTTGAGTTACCTATATCAAAGAAACTGGTCAACCAATAGTGCAATTATTCATTTTTGCACTTTTTTAATACCGTGTGTGTCCTCGTTATATGCCGAGGCTTCGATGTATATATAGTATTGGATGTATTTTTTCATGATAACACTCAAAGGGACATTTTGGTTTATTATTCCATATTTAATATTATGGACACGGTAAAATAATACAACACATCAAATAAATTATCATTTGGTTTCGAAGTATCGTACCGTAAACAGAACGAAGAGATTCATTTAATTTATGGTTTCGCCCCGAATGGGAGGTAGCGTAAAATAATTGATTGAATGGTGATTACTTGTGACGTGTATATAGGTTGTGGCTAGTGGTCAGTGCGGGTTCGACTCTAGTACTCGCCTTACACACATGACTGAACTATTACTATACCTGAGTACCAATGGTAAAGGATCCATACAAGCCGATTCCCATCGGTCCCTTTATAAAATCCCACCGCACCCATCCATTGTAGACTTAAGAGATTTTTTGATGAAATTTTTGGTCCGAATTGCCTTTGCCATAGATTCTACTGCTGAGTACAGTAGGCCTAGCAAGAATAACTTTCGAGGAAGTATTGTAAAATATGAATGAGATATTGTGCAGCGTTTTACCGGACGTAAACGGAACTACATTTTCCTTTACGTACATTTTTTGGCAAAAGTGCTCGATACTATTTCGTGCTAACCCTGCTACCCCTGAGACTCTTAACTCTTTTGTCATTGGTCCATGTGCGGCAAAATTTGCCGCACGTCAAAATGTCAAAATATTAAACCTAGATTTAAACATTTGACATTTTTGTAGGACTACATCTAGATTTAACAAAATCGAGATATAGGAAATTTTCCTGCAATTTGACCTTAGCCCTACAAAAATGGCAAATATTTAAATCTAAATTTAATATTTTGACAATTATGACGTGCGGCAAATTTTGCCGCACGTGGACCAATGACAAAAGAGTTAAGAGTCTCAGCAGGGTTAGCACGAAATATCTAAGTAACTTATGTTTAACTTATATCTACGTTTCGAAAGTGTTACCAAGGTAATTGTGAATTTTATGTATTCGTGCGCGAATGATGTCCGAGCGACGCATCCTGGTACAAACCTGCGTGGTTTTTTGTGAATGTCGTGAACTTGTTTTGAATTTCCAATATTGTATGGTAATAAATAAAAAATAAAAAAAATTATTCAAAAATCAATTGAGAACGATTCTATTAATATTAGAGCATTCAGTCTCCAGAACACTCTGAAACAATTAACTTATAAAAGGATTGGATGTTTACGAATCAAAAATACATTTTATGATTTTAATAATTTTAAACAAGTTTATCTTCTATCGAACATGAGGCAGGTAAAAACCTGTAATAAGAATGTGATGTAAGTAATATTCTTTGTTTGGTCTCGGTAATGTAACGAAAAGAAAGGCTTTGTGTGATTTTAAATAATACATTTTGAAATCCTCGACGCAAAATAACAATTTGTAAATTGAAATTCCTCTTAATTATAATTATTTTGTGGTGTATTGTATTGCGTACCCCCTCGCCGGAGGTGGCGTCACCCAGTAGTTGGAACACGGCGTTGCGTGGGTGCGTTCGTGTCTGGATGTAATAGGGGAGTGCACAGATAAACTTGTAGAATGTAGGCGTGGGGTGGAGGAGCGCGGACGCTGCGCTGGTAGGCGGCGCGCGAGACGAAGAAGAAGATAGTGGAAGCACAGTCAGCGGCCGAGCGCGCGGCGGACGGTCGTGCAACACGTGTGACCCACTGTTCGACTCCACAAACTTTAGCTTTTACGAAGGGCCGCCCGACGTGAACACCTCGTACGGCGCCAACCACTCGCTGTTCGTTTACGTCATGGGTGCGCTCAACGTCTACTACACGCCGCTGCTGGTGGTGCTCGGCTCGCTCGGCAACCTGATATCCGTGTTCGTGTTCTACAGCAGAAAGCTGCGACTGCAGTCGACCAGCCAGTACCTGCCCGCGCTCGCACTGTCCAACACGGTTTTTCTGTTCCAACTGCTGCCGCCGTGGCTGAACGCGGTACAGATCACGGGAGTGTTCCACCCGTGGGGCTTCTGCCAGGTATTCGTGTACCTGTCGCACGTGACGTGCAGCCTAAGCGCGTGGCTGGTGGTGGCGTTCACGGTGGAGCGATTCGTGGCGGTAGTGTAACACGTGTGACCCACTGTTCAACTCCACAAACTTTAGCTTTTACGAAGGGCCGCCCGACGTGAACACCTCGTACGGCGCCAACCACTCGCTGTTCGTTTACGTCATGGGTGCGCTCAACGTCTACTACACGCCGCTGCTGGTGGTGCTCGGTTCGCTCGGCAACCTGATATCCGTGTTCGTGTTCTACAGCAGAAAGCTGCGACTGCAGTCGACCAGCCAGTACCTGTCCGCGCTCGCACTGTCCAACACGGTTTTTCTGTTCCAACTGCTGCCGCCGTGGCTGAACGCGGTACAGATCACGGGAGTGTTCCACCCGTGGGGCTTCTGCCAGGTATTCGTGTACCTGTCGCACGTGACGTGCAGCCTAAGCGCGTGGCTGGTGGTGGCGTTCACGGTGGAGCGATTCGTGGCGGTAGTGTAACCGCTGCGGTGGACGGTTCCGCGCGCGCGGCACATCATCGGTGCGCTGGCCGCCGCCTGAGAGAGCCTGCTGAGACTCTAACTCTTTTGTCATTGGTCCACGTGCGGCAAAATTTGCCGCACGTCAAAATGTCAATATAGATTTAGAGGAAAAAATATAACTGGATCCTTTTCGCTATATTCAAGTGGTACAAGGATAATATTTTGATACTTTCGTATGGGTTAAATCTAGATTTAATAAAATCGAGATTTTGCAATTGTGCTGCAAGTGGGCCTAAACGTAGTTCAGGGCTTAACCTCTATCTCGCCTGATGGTAAGCGATGATTATTTGAACAGGAAATAGATGAATAAACAGGATAAAATTTGCGTTAAATCGCAGAAATAAGAATATTTAAACTAGCAAGGAAAGGAACAAGAAGCTATACGAGGATGCGCGATACGAGTTGTTTGGTTTGCGAGCGCGGCGAAATACTTATGAGTCATATCCAAAAAAAGTGTACTTACATCAGGAAATAGTTAGGGAAGGGTATTGTCAAGAAATGATAGGAAATGGTAAATGTAAAGGTGCGTTTTGAATAATGCAAATAATGGCCTTAAAAATGTACTACTTTATTGAGATGTTTCTTTCGCTTTTCCTCGCTCTTTCACAGTAAATCAAATCAAATCAAATCAATATCATTTATTCAGTCTAGGCTGTTACAAGCACTTATGAACGTCAAAGAAGCTACGCCATCGGTTCAAAAACCCTACGGCGGGAGACCTTGTAACGAGAAGAACCGGCAAGAAACTCGTCAAGGGCTATTTTTTTCTCCCTGTTTTATTTCATACAGAGTCGTCAAATTGAAAAGTGAGCTTAACATATCAGTAAGGTCAATTTCCATAACAAAAGAAAATACTAATTATAACATTACATTTTATGGTTATCCTAACCGTAAACAATTTTCAACTTGCAAGGAAAGACTTACATTTAACATTTCTCGCATTACAAGGTTACTGTACTGCAAGTTGTGACGTACATACAGGTTGATAGCAATTTATTTTAGATGAAAATATTTAATCTTAGGCACAACGTTAAGACAAGCAGACTAAAGTAGACCCATTTCCGCTGGCGGCACCCGTTCACGAGCAGTAAAAATAAAACACAGTTTAAACATAGCCTAGTTAAATACTATTTTGCCCTTTTCTTACCCAACTGAGTGTGACGGTGACAGACGGTAAAAAACATAGTTTAACTAAAATCGTCTTAAACAGTGTTTATATTTATTAGGAATAAGGCCATATTAAAATTTGTTTCGATTTTGCTCATAAATGAATAAACGTTTTTGTTTAATATTTGAAGAGGACGTCATACCAACTGACGCCTCATAGCTAGATTTTTGTTATTGTTAACTTGACTTAACTATGATAAAAATTTACTGACGTCAAGAAGTCATGAAATGGTATCAGGAAATTGAGGTGTCTTCAGGGGCGTGCATTCCATATAGGCAATTAGGCAGTGCCTACCTCCACAGAACAGAAAAAACAGCTCATTCAAAACCTAAATAAATATACAATAAGTGTTAAAGTTATTTTATTTTAGTTCAAACTTCTATTCAACACTCACCCACTAAGATATTCCTTACGCTAAATACTGAATACCTACCGATAGGCAGTCTCGAAATTGCCTACTCGAAACAAGCAGCGTTTCATACAAGAATACAACATATTTAGAAAAAGTATTGCTCAAGTATAAACCGCCCATGGCAAGAAGGGCGCTGTTTGTACGTGTAACGTTCTAGCTTAAACTTCCGGAATATATCAGTATAAAGTAAGCATGCCTACCTGACGAATGAATTTGGTCGCGAATTATTTTGTTGAGGAGTTATTTTAAAACTATCATATTTCCTAAGATATTCATTAGAATTTAATGATGTAAAGGACAATTTTGTTCAAAATTAAATACTTGTTATGATTAACGTATTTATTTAGATAAGGATTAATATCATGGTAATGAAAACAGCTTCTCAAATAATACATTAGTTTAGAACAAATTTTATTATCTGAAAAAGGGTTATAGTGAGTTAACCATAAAACATAGACATATGCTGTCGCGGACTTTTTTTTAGAACTTTTGATGGGGAATAATTTCGTCATACATGATTTTTACATAACTTTAACCGTTTACACACCGTCCGCAACGGAAGCTCCCAAAACTAATATTTTTTCCCGTTTCTGTAACGTTTTACATTAATGCTCTGCTCTTATTAATCGTAACGTGATATTAAATATCTTATTACCTTCCGAGATAAATGGACTATCCAGCACAAAAATAATTTTTCAATTCGAACTAGTAGTTCCGGAGATTAGCGTGCTCAAACAATCAAACTCGTCAGCATTTTAATATTCCTACTAAATATTACGAACCTTATCATTTATGACTAGCAGCCGCTCTCGGTTTCACTCGCCGCGTGGTTGCCGTTACCGTGGGAATATCAGGATAATTATAAATATTTGCATACAATGTGGTTTTCTGATATATAAGCTACATTGCTGTAAAGTTTCATCTTAATCAGTTCAGTACTTTTTGAGTGAAATAGTAACAAACATTCCTCCATCCAAATATCCTCACAAACTTTCAAACTTATAATATTCAGTAGAAGGATAGGATAAGTGCAAAGTTACTAGTTAGATCTACAGTGCCTACTACGCTGGAAAACCAATGCCCCTGGGTGTCTTAATCATAACTATTCTTTTAATTAGTCAGATTGTTCAATTATCAACTTTCACACGATATTATTTTTACTATTTTTAGCGTCAGTTAATAGGTTTTTTTTTCATTACACGCCGAACACACTTCAAACACGAATGACACGAAAACTAAAAAGGCGGCAGGTTATTAGCTTGTCTATAATTACATGTCAGTGTTGCCACATTGAAATCATAGAGCTACCACGGCTCTGTTGGGAAGCTACAGTGGAAATTCGCTCACTAAATGAGCGTCAGTAAATAGTTCGATTAATCAGGACACATTGTTTTACGCGTTTTTAATAGTTATTTGTGATATTTATTAATTACGGGCGGGCGCTAGTAGTCACTGTGCAGTTCAACATCCGTATTAAATAATAAAAAAAAATAGTTAAAGTTATTTCTACGTTACGAATTTTGGAGCAGTTTGTTCAATTAGTTATGATAAAGCGTGGAAAGTGTTATCTCTGAAAAATTCATTATATTTTTCGGAAAAAAAGGAACTGTGCTTTGTGAGTGTCTGGTGTCTACTATAAGAAGGATTACGCTGTTTTGCCAAACAAGGGGCAATTTTATTGTTCTGAGCTGTCGTTTACAATCGGTGAGTGGAAAAATAAGCAGATAATTGGAAAGGAATATCAGTTCTGAAATTAAGAAACGTTAATTTCACTCATTCGAATAGTATTTTACATGATCAGCTGATACAATCATTGACCAATCATCGGAGAGCAAGGACAAATTTATTTCATCTACTTGGCACTTCAAACGCCATCTAGCGAAATAGCAGAAAAACAGTGTCCCCGCTTGAGGACTGTTTGTGTCACTTACGGAAATACAAAACACTTAGGTATATACATATTTGAAAATGGACAATTCAAATGAAAACATCACACAACGACGCCGATTACAAAGGTCTAAATCTATTGACCGATCTAGATTTTGTAATTCGAGCCTGAATAACACTTTTGATGACATTACAATTTTTGACACGACATTGAGAAGTTTACCAAATACATCATTATTGGACGATACAACAACTACTGAATTAAAATTACAAATCGAAGAATTAAACCTAAAATTAAACTCGGCAAATCAAGAAATAGAAAATTTAAATTTAGAAAATACTAAAATGAAAGGCGAATTAGATAAATACCAAAAATTGATTGAAACTTATAAAAAAATTGTACCAAATATGGGAAGTTTTAGCTCACCAATGTTAAAAACTGGAAAGCCCAGATCAATAAAGAGCTAGTAATAAAGTAAAAACAATGTGGAGAGTAATTAATGAACGAAGAAACAAAACTAAACATAAAAGTGAAAATAAAAACATAAAATTAGAAGTAGACAACGATCTAATTACAGATCCTTATATACAATCGAACATTTTTAATGAATTCTTTTCCTCTATAGGAAGAGCTAGCACAGCAGCTCCGTTGCCCATTGGCAATCCAGTGTGCAATACTTCAGTAAATTCCATATTCATTAAACAAGTTAATACCGATGAGGTTTATAAAATAATAAAAAGTCTAAAGAATAAAAATAGCCACGGAATAGATGAAGTGTCTCCAAATTTAATTAGGCAGTGCGCTGATGAGTTGTCATTGCCATTTAGCCTACTAATAAACCAATCCTTTAATGAAGGTGTGTTCCCGGATTTATTAAAAAAAAACATTAATACGGCCAGTTTTCAAAAATAATAATAAAACAGACCCAAATAATTACCGTCCCATAGCTCTTTCTTCAACCGCATCAAAAGTATTTGAAAAGGCTATGTACAATCGTGTTTATGAATATTGCGAGCATTTTAAAATCTTCAATGAAAATCAAAACGGCTTCCGTAAAAGGCGGTCAACTACTTTGGCAGTATTTAGGTATATGCAAAGTATACACAACATAATTGACAAAAAGAAATATGCGGTAGATCTGTTTCTGGACATGACAAAGGCATATGATACGGTCAATCATCATGTTCTTCTGCGTAAACTATATGGAGTAGGGATCCGTGGCCAGGCACATAAGTGGTTTGCATCCTACCTTAATGATAGGGAACAGTTTGTTGAATTGGAACATTTTGATAAAGAAACCCAACAAATTAAAAATATAAGATCTAAAGGTATCATTGTTAATGCATATAGGCAGCGTTCTGGGATGCTTACTGTTCTTAATCTATATAAACGATCTGCCTTTAGCCATTGAAGAAGAGTGCGTCTTATTTGCAGATGACGTATCAATATTAACAGCGGTCGAGAATAGCAGTAACCTTGGTACCCAACTCAATATTATATTTGATAAAACAATCAAATGGATGAATGACCACAACCTTGGGATAAACTTTAAGAAAACAAAACTTTTGATCTTCCACCCACACCAAAAAGAGTCCCTTAATTTCAGCTTCCAATATAAGGATCACAAAATTGAAATTGTCAATGAGTTTAACCTTCTCGGACTTACGTTGGATAAACATATTAAATGGAAGCAGCACGTTAGTAAAATAAGATCGAAGATAGCTAGTTTCATATACGCTTTCCGCGAAGTAAAGAAAACAACTAACATTCAGACTGCTCTGGTCATGTACTATGCTTATGCTTACTCATGGTTAAAGTACGGAGTGATACTCTGGGGAAATAGCACAGACTCACCTTCAATTTTTATTTTACAAAAAAAACTTTTAAGAATACTGGACAATCTAAAAAATACTGAAAGTTGCAAGCCCATTTTTAAAAAATACAATATCCTCACCCTACCCTCCATCTACATAATGGAGATATGCAAGCTAGTCCGCCAACATCCAGAACTATACACCAAACGCCAGGATGCTCCAATAAAATACTCAACGCGTAATAAAAATAAATTAATGTTGCCCGTTTCTCGCTTAAACCAACACTCATGTAGTACTCATATAATGTCAATAAAAATTTATAATAACTTACCACCGCAAATTCAAAATGAAAATAATTTCGTGAAATTTAAAACACTTAAAAAACCTATTGCTAAATAAGACCTATTATTACATTACACAGTAAAAGAATATTTAAATGACAAAGAGTTAAAGAAATATAAAATATAATGATAATTTTGTTAATATAAATATGAAGGGTATTAATAAGACCACAAAATGCGTCATCCTCTCTTCTAAATTTGCTATGCCCAACAGGGTCCAAAATTGTGTCTTTTACTTATATACCATCTTTGTAACATTTTGGAACGCAAATAAATTGAAATTGAAATTACATCGACTCCAACACGTATACTTAACTCCCCCAGCAAGCTGAATATACCTTTACCAAGAAATAGCTACACAGAGCCATCTATTGAGGTAAGGCCGAGTGATAAACAAGTAACGACTTGCCAACTAATGGATACTCAGATCCGAACCACAGAAACACAAATACGGCCAAATGATATAAGACCATCACTTTGCGTTATATCTACAAGTACTCAAAAGAATATTTCGGTATCAACGATCGACAATCAAACTCCCGCCGTCGCAGCACCAAAAATGACAAACGACGCCGCAAGAAAAAAAACGTTATTTATCTTAGGCGACCAGCAAATTACCGGATTAGCTCAAGTTTTAACTGTAATTTGGAATAGTAATTGGAATGACTATAAAATTACATCTTTTGTTAAGCCAATTGAAATTGAAATTGAAATTCATTTATTTGCTATAAAACACGGTATACAAGTTGTTACAAATATATAGGTCAAGCGTATTTTGTCAAGTTTTGACATGTAAAAGTTTTTAATTATAATTTAATACTAACTAGTTTTAGATTCCTAAAATTCCTATTATGTACATAAAGTCTAATAAGTAAATGTTAAGATTGCAACAGTGAATTATAAGGACCCATTAAATAATAAATTAAAGTATGTAGGTATGTCAACTTAGTTATATAACTGAAATAATGAAATAGAATAGATTACTTAAAGATTATAATAATGTCATGTCAGTGGATGTCAAAATATTCATTCAGGTCATAAAAATTTTTGTCAATCAACCAGACCCTCAAGTAATGTAAAAATCGTGTAGTGGGTAATTCTCTGATTTCGACAGGAATCCTATTATACACACGTATTGGCATCACATCACAATTTTTCATATATAAGCTTGTATTCCATGACGGGACCTGCAGTTTATATGGATCTCTTATACGTAAACGTTGGATTTGAACAGGTTTTTTAAACATTTCCTACTTCATAAATATACATTGACGTTAAAGTAAGCAAGTTATATTTTTTAAACATTTGTCTACAGCTGTCAAGAGGGCCGAGGCCAGCTATGGCTCGGATACATTTTTTTTGTATGATGAAAACTTTTTTTACTTCCGTTGAGTTTCCCCACAGAATTATTGCGTATCTAAGTACCGAGGACACATAACCATGATAGGCAAGAAGCGCCGTTTTTTCACCCTCATTAACTCTCAGACGGTAAAGAGCGTAAACGAAACGACTCAATCTGCTGCAAATATCGGATACATGACTTTTCCAGTTACAATGGCAGTCCAATACAATGCCCAAAAATTTAGTTTAATTGGCCTCATTTAGTTTCTCGCCCTTACATTGTAAACTAAGGTTATACTTGTTTGCCTTATAATTAAAAAATTGAATAAAATTTGTCTTAGAGACGTTGATACTGAGATTATTTGTCTGTAGCCAATGTTCGATTTTTTCAATGGATTCATTAATAACGTTTTCATAGGAAACTTGTGTAGCAACGTGGGGAACTATCAGCGAAATATCATCTGCATAAAGAATGGTTTCAAAGTTAGTGACCTTAGGCATATCGTTTATGTATATTAGAAACAAAAGCGGGCCAAGGACACTTCCCTGAGGAACTCCAGACTCCTTATGCAGGAATGAGGATCTATAGTCAACCAACTCATTGTCTTTATTAGTTTTAGTGATTTGGACGCATTGTGTTCGATGAGCGAGGTAACTTCTAATCCAATTAAGAGCTGTTCCTCTGATACCATACCTTTCACATTTAGCTAGCAAAATATTGTGGTTAACAAGATCAAAGGCTCTACTCATATCAAAGAATATAGCTGTAACTGGAATCCTACTATCTATGTATTGTGTAATCTTTCGAATCAAATTGTATCCAGCGAGATTGGTAGACTTCCCACTGCGAAAGCCATTTTGTTCAACAGCCAATAATTTATGTTTTTCTAAAAAGTTTATTAATCCGTCTTTAGACCCTTTCAAATATTTTTGAGAGAACAGGAACCAGAGTTATAGGTCTATAGTTATTTATGTTTTGTTTACAGTTTTTCTTTTTATGCAGAGGTTTAACTACAGATTGCTTAAGCCTCTCTGGAAAAAGGCCCTGAGTGAGAGATAAATTAACTAAATAAGCAATTACTGGTGCAAGATATTCAGCGCAAGATTTAAATATATTAGCTGGCAGATTATCAATACCTACTGATTTAGAGTTATTTAGGCTTTTTATAATTTTCACTATTTCCATTTCAGTACACGGTTTCAGAAAGATACTAGAACTTAAGCTATCTAAATTACTTAGCACTTCACTACGATTTGCAGTCGAGCTTTGTGGCTTAGTAATAAAGTGATCGTTAAAATTTTCAGCCATCTCTTTAGGATCTGTGATTATATTTCCATTTACGTTTATTGAGTTTATCTCCATAGCAGCACCATTCACACTAGCAGTTTTATTCTTAATAATGTTCCACGCAGCCTTACACTTATTTTTCGCTGTATCCAGTATGTTGGCATTATATTTTTTTCGTGATAACAATATACAATTGCGTAGTAGCTTACTGTAGTTTTTAAAAACACTTTTACATTTATCGGTGCGAGTTTTGTAGAAAGACAGTCTTAGTCTACGCTTGGCCAAAGATGACACTTTTAAGCCCTTAGTGATCCATTTTGGTCTCTGATCATGTGCACTAACTTTAATGCGTTTATTGGGAAAACAGAGATTAAAAAACAACATCAATTCGTCATGGAACTTATTAAATGCGGAATCAAAGTTTTTATCATAAAATACTTCTTGCCAAGATAAACTACCTAAGCAATTTTTAAACTTCTTCAAATTATCCTCACATTGATCTCTAATGAATTTAAAGCATAGTCGTGGTCTAGGTTTGTTGGATGTATTTTTAATTGATAGAATCTGGCAAGTATCATGGTCCGACAGACAAACTCTACGAACACTACAGCTTACCTCTTGAATGTTTGATGCAATATGATCAATACATGATAATGCTCTTGTTGGTTCATTGACGTGCAAATGAAGATTGAAATTATGTAATAAATTCACTAGCCTTTGAGTGACATCATTTGTTTTCAACGTATTTATATTTAGATCTCCAGCAATTACTATTATTTTATTTTTTATTGAAAGTTTATGCAAAAGAAGTTCTAGTTGATTGAAAAAAGTTACAAGAGTGTAATTTTTAGGAATTCTATACACACAAAGTATTATACAATTATGAGCCGGTAGCTCTATTCCACAACACTCGAAACACTTTTCAAAAGTATAAACATTACAAATGAAGAGTTGTTTACTTTCTATAACATTGTTCACCAAAATACATACACCACCACGGCCGTCACTAGACCTACAGTATGATGATGCTATATAAAAGTTATTCAAACTAACATTGCTTTAACCGCCTGGTTTCAAGAATGTTTCTGAAAGACACAAAACATTTGGATAAATTGTTTTGTCCTTAAAATCATCAATACAGAGTTCTAAAGAATCCAGCTTACTTAAAAGACCCTGGGTATTTTGGTGTAATACAGTTAAACTATGTAAATCCTTGCTTTTTTGTCGATATACATTTCTATGAACAAGATAAGACGGGTCACATGGAGGAACGAAAAAAACTATTTTGATTTTTCAATTTCGGAAAATAAAAAGGAATGGTTCCTTTCTTTGCCGGAGCAGATAAAACATTGGGTTCAATTTTTTTATTGTGTTGTAAAGCAAAGAAGTACGGAATTGTGCCCTTTCTGTGTGACTTGTTAACATTTTTATTTGCTATAGTCGAGCCATGCTGCTGGCGAAATACAATTTTTTTTAATTTCCTTTACGTCTAAGTACTTACGATCATAGTTTATACAGTCAACAATAAAATTAATTTTGTTACAAATATCAAGAAGTGATAAGGGTCTGTCAGATTTCATAAAATAGTGATTTTTGTTACACTTACATAATTTGTCAATTTCATTATTTAGTAAAGATTCGTTAAAAAATTGATTATGTTCTACATTCAATAAAATTATAACACACTCATGCAATTTATTCAGTAATGAACGAATCTGTGACAGTACATAATGTAGATTACTATCATTTTGACCTACACTTAATATAATAATGTCTCTCTTATTCGGCTCAGCACGGTAACAATCTCTCAGTATATCAGCAGTATCGGCATGGGGTCTGGTGAGGGCAACTACTTTATAGTGTTGAGCACCTTTTGATCCAAGTAATAGTGACGCGAGTCCTACACTCTGTTGTGTTCCGTATATTCGTATCGTCGGGGACAATTGCTCTTCTTTTAACATTTTTGTTGAATTTAAGGAATTATTCCCATCGCCATCGGTTTTGCCATACCTGCTACTACAAGGTTGCTGTTGGAGATAGTTTATCTGAGCTTGATTACTTGATTCAACTGGTCTTAGCCTTTTCTTAAGATTTTCAACTTCACAGTAGGCTCTTGATAATTTTTCTTGAAGATCCGTAATCAACAACTCCAATTCTGCTTGCTTTTCTGAGTTTTTCAAAAAATCTATGGCATGCCTTCGACGTATCACAGAAGAAGTTTTAGGTGTACTTTCGTATTGCTTGTCCTGAATATTATTTTGGGTCTTTTTTGCACTTGATGATTTCGTAGGCGTAATTAATGGTCGTTTCAGTATAACTATCAGTGCATAGTTTTCCTGAGACACTCTTTCCATGTTTCTCTTTAATTCATTATTTTCACAGATCATATTGTCCAATTCGCTTTGCGTACTCAAAATATTAAGCTTAAGCTGTGCAACTTCTTCTCTTAGCTCTTGTGTCTCAAATGTAGAATAATCTATTTCTAAGCTTTTAGACAATTTTTCAGTTGCGGAGTCATAGTCCTCGCCTGTATTTGCGTCTGAAAAGTTGTATTTTGAATCTGAAGAAATCGAGTTGCATGTCAAGTTTCCGTCGAAATCGTCATCATTGCTGTCGTTTATTGTAGTTTGATCCTTTAAAGTTGTATCATTAGTTACTTTCAGCTTACATGGAACAGTTGGCTTTTTCCGTAATGTAACATTTTGCGTAATTTTTTGTTTACCTATGTTTTGAGTGCATTGTTTACATTTCCAAATTTTCTTCTTTTCTACACTCATAATAAGATATAATTTTTCAGATACACCCGCGCAGTTAAAGTCGTATCTCATTTCACATACCGAACAAAGTATTGTATCTCTCGATTGTAAGGTCAATTTGCATTTGTTACATTGTACCTACGTTCTACGGCTGTCTAGTTTCTCCATTGTTGTTAAAAATAATTGTAATAAAAAATAAAATAAAAACTCAGTAGCTTAGCGGTCAATGCGTAGCAAATACTTTTATTTTCTTCTAAAAGAAAGTAACTTGCCCGAAATTTTTTAAACGCAGCACGGTGGCGTTCACGTACGTCTGAACGTAGCACGAAGCGGCCGGACGACGACGACGCTCGACGACGGTGGCCGATGTCGGTGACTCAACACCAGCGGGCGCACTGCGGGTTGTCGTAGGTCACGGTCGACAGTTGATATTAGTAAATTTTTTAATTTAAATTTGCTATATCATGGAAAATAGAGTGAATTTCAGATAGCGGTTTTCACTAAGCACTTCACTGTTCCACTCACTACAAAATTATTATAAGTTATATGCTCAAATATCACTGTAAACCACGATTTCGATTAAAATTTCGCGGAGCAAAATTGTATGGACCTGCTTTGAACAAGTATCGGACGGACCAAGCTCAGAAATATTATCATATTGTGAAGTTTTAAAACATAAATTATGTAATGGCGACAGAGTTATCCTTGCAGTCGGTGCTAATGAGAATAATCCCTTTTGATTAATGAAACATTTAAATATAGCCCTACACAGTCTTCAAAATATTAAGGTTTATGTTTTGGGGGTCTTAAGCAACCAGTATATGCAGGAAGTGAAACTCAATGAGTACATATCATCAATTAATAAAACATATACAAACTCTAAATATTTACAGTGTAAAAGTAATTCATTCCAATATTGTTCGCTTTTAGACATTGCCAAGAAAATTAAGTTTGAAATTGACGTAGAAGATTATGAACATACATTTTTAGATACAAAAAAAATCAAACAAATAATAGATAAAAACAATCAAAAAGTAACCTCTAAAAAAATTGTTAAAGGCACGATTCCTTACTTTTTTAACAAACAAAAAAGCAAGCAAACATTGGGTAAAAATATTAAAAACGACGTTAGTATACATTTAAACGACTCACCAATTATTCTCCCCAAAAAAGGCACTATACCATATTACTTTGCAACGAAACCAAAATCACCACAAAAACACTTTTTTCGAGAAAAACAATAACACACCAAACTCCAAGATTAACATTTTACATCAAAATATAGCTGGCATCTTAAATAAAATTGATTCACTACACTTAACAGTGTTGCAGTTCCAGCAAGATAGCAAAATGCAAATTCACATTATATGTTAAAAAGCTGTTGAGTTTCTAAATAAATAAATAAATTAATAAATAAATGTCTTACGGAAACATTTGTAATGTGCGGCTGCGAGAAAAATGTTATCATGACTGGCTACAAACTAGCCGCGCACTATTCGAGACAAAATGAAAAGCGTGGCAGTACATGCATCCTTATAAAAAAAGAACTCGACTATAAAATAATTGACCTAACCACAAAAATAGCATGTCAGTATAATTTTGAGTGTTGTGGCATTGAATTACTGACTTACAATATTATCATAATATGTATTTATAGAATACCAAAAAGTAACACATCGGTATTTTTTCACAAATTAGAGTGTTTACTACATAAATTGATTTTAAATATAAAAAAAAGAGATTGGAACATTGACATTTTGAAATTAAATTCGGCGAGTCGTGAATTATTAGGATTATTAAATAATTTTAATATAGATGTACATATTAAAAAACCAACCAGAAATCAAGCATGCTTAGACCAGATTGCAAGTAACATTCCAAAGGTCAAGTCTGTTGTACCTACATTATCTTTGTCTTTCCGATCATGAGACTGGACAGACTATATCAATTCCAGTTAAGGCACAAAAAACACACCTATTTGGTTTGAATATAAGAGCGATTTTTCTGTTGAGAACACACACAAGTTCGTCACATGTATAACCGCTTTAAGCTTTTCCGATGTTTACAAACAAGATAAATTAGATGCCTGTTATGATAGTTTTTATGAAACATATAAGTTATTCTTTAACTTATGCTTTCCTTTGAATAAGGTAAAAAGTATAAACAATGGATTAAAGGGGAAATGGTTGACTAAGGGAATAAAAAAATCAAGTGTTAGAAAAAGAAAACTATACATAAACTATAAATTTACAGGTAGAAATAAACAGCAAAATAGAACTAAGTATAAGAAATATTCTAAAACATTAAAAACGTGTATCAATCAATCACAAAAAATACAAAGTAGTAAATATTTAAAATCTAACGATAATAAGTGCAAAGCGACATGGAATATAATAAATGACAAAATTAATAATAAGCCCTCTTACAATAATATTGACATTTTAAATTTTAATAACATGACTTATACGAACCCTAAAGATATTGCTGACATCTTTAATGACTTTTTTATAGATATTTCCAAAGACAAGCCAATAAAAAAATCTGGGGTGAGACATCCCATAGAAGAAAATACGAATTCGATTTTTCTTTATCCTACAGATGAACAGGAAGTGTACGGGCTGATAATGTCACTAAGCAATAAGAAGTCAGTGGGGGAGGATGACATCAGTACTGCATCTTTAAAAGCGTGTGCAGCACACATAAGTAAACCTCTTAGCCATATTATCAATTTGTCATTTACTACTGGAGATTTTCCAAGTAAACTAAAACTATCTGTAGTTAAACCTTTGTTCAAAAAAGGCGATGTTAAGGATGTTAACAACTTCAGACCGGTTACACTTACATCCGTCGTATCAAAAGTTTTTGAAAAAGCCATGTTAAAACGTATTAACGAATTTTACGAGAAGCATGACATTTTACACCAGCAGCAGTTTGGATTTCGAAAAGGAAGGTCAACACAAATGGCTTGTTTTGACTTAGTGAAAGCTGTAACAGAAAGCCTTAATAGTAAAACCCCAATTGCAGCAGTATTTTTAGACATGAGTAAGGCTTTCGATTTCGTAGATCACTCAATTTTATTAAATAAACTACATAAAATATGGTGTAAGGGGGGTAGCATACGACTGGATCATGAATTACCTCAAAGATAGAAAACAATGCGTTGAAGTAACTAGAATAACACAGCAGCATAGAAAACCGGTAAATACCATATTTAGATCAGACTATAAGACAAATGGCTCTGGTGTGCCACAAGGCAGTATACTGGGACCTCTCTTGTTTTTAAGTTACATAAATGACAAATTACGAGACAAAATAATTAAATGCGTAGATGACATTAACAATTGGCTAAATGATAATAATTTAATTATAAATATACAAAAGACTAAAATGATACAATTTCAGACATATAAACAAAAAGAAATGAAACTAGACATAACTTACAATAACGAACACATTTATGCAGTACCGAATACTGACTTTTTAGGCATCACGATTGACCAATACTGTAACTGGAAGGCACATATTGAGAAAGTGTGCACAAAATTAAATAGATTTGTATTTGCTTTAAGATGCCTAAGGCAAACAGTATCCATAGAAGCAGCTACTAGTGCGTACTATGGATACGTCTCATCAGTACTGAGCTATGGTTTGCTGTTATGGGGTAACTCGGTTGACATCATACTAGCTTTTCGACTACAAAAGAAATGTGTAAGGGCTATATGTAACGCATGGAGTACTGTACTGTCAGCTGTAAACCATTAAGAATCTAAGAATACTTCCACTCGCCTGGATGTACATTAAAGCGATCTGCATATTTGTAAGACAAAACGCGCACTACTTTCCGAAACATTCTGATGCGATATCACGACACACAAGGCATATGGATAGATTGTTATTGCCGAATTGTAGACTTGATCTATTTAAACGTAATGTTTATTGTCAAGCTATATTAATATTTAACAAACTGCCTTATGATATTAAGCAATTGCCATTTAGAATATTTAAGCGAAAGCTATCGGTGTGGCTGTTAGAACATTGCTTCTATAGCGTTAAAGAATATTTCGAATGGAAAAATTAAGAAAAGTTGTTAATAATTATGACATGAATCCCCATGACATTTAATACAATGTTTTAATTTTTTTTTGTATGTGCGTTTTTATATATTATTAATTCATATTGACATTTAATAGAATATTTTTGAATTTGTAAATTGACATGACTGTAATTATTATTTTGACATAAATACTATTTTGACATTAATATTAAGTGTTTAGTTTGATTATTATTAATTTGTTCAAAACCATCATACAATTATATAATTTAAATAAGTATAGCCATTACAGGCATAGTTAGACATTTAATATTTTACAAAAAATCAGCAAGTAGTTTAATTTTTTTCCCTTGTGTTGTTTTGTTTTATAACTTGTAAGTTGTAAACAATATTTGCATGCCTGTGTTATGGGTCAAATATATGAAACTTTAATGAATTATGACATCAATTGTACCATGTTTGTGGCAAATAAATGATTTCTATTTCTATTTCTATTAAAGAGCATGAAAACAGTGAGTTCATTTATTTTCAATTTATATAGTTTGTTTAGGTCAGCAGAATAGTAGTACATCATTTAGTAAAACTGATTTTTAAAAGTTGCGAGCTATAGATTATATATTACACTGACTTTTTTCATAAATTACCCCCTGGTATGGCGATAATATAAGTGGACTGTATAGCGGGGCGGTTTTGTGATTTGTAGTTCAGAAAAAAAATTATGTGGAACCTAAAGATTATGAATAGGGAAGGGGACTCACCAAGCTCGCTTCGATTCAGCTTCTGGAGTATCTTGCCTTCAGGAAACGCCACTCACTGTCTCACACATGCCGGATGGACAGGAACCCTAGGCTTAGGTCACTCTGCCGGTCGGCTAAGTTCCACACACTTTAGAACACTGAATCACTTATTACATAGTTTATAGTTAATTCAAGCTGCGGTTAATGCATTTTATTTTACATTATATAAGGAGTCGCACGCACATTGCGGCGGCGCGGCTCGGTCCTCGAAGACGGAAGGACTGACGCGACGAATCACGATGCATTCTGCACTTGCTTGATTAGCTCTCTCACTCTGCGCACGATGGTGTGAGTAGGAAAGGGGCTAGGAAGCAAGGAACCACATCATGAAGCTCGCGAATTTAAAATAGGGAAGCCGGAAATGCCGTAAACATCCACCCGGGCTTGATAATACGTCGTATTAGCGGACTCTACCATCGTTACCCGGATAAACCTCCTGTATAATGCCTAAAGGCCAGCGGAGCGGGGGAACGTCATCCTGATGTATCATTACAATAGTACCCGGACTAACGTTATCAGCATTAGTAAGCCATTTTTGCCTCGCTTGTAATGAATTAAGATACTCTAAACGCCATCTCTTCCAGTAACAGACGCGTACGGCGCCCCTCCGAAACACCACTCCGCCCGCGAAGCAGAAAATTCAGTACGCTCGGTGTTAGAGGACAGATCGGGGAAGCCCGGGAGTCGCCTCCGGCTGTTTTACTATCCTGCTAGTAGCCGGACCCACAAAGACTTATATTCTCGCGAATTTGTTAAAGGACATAGTCGTTTTTACGGATAAAATTTAGAACACTTAGAAATATTTCGTGATTTTTCCACAGGACTTAGAATATTTTACTGATTACACACTTAGACAAATTTCGTGAAATTTTCAACCGACTTAGAATTTTTTACTTGTAACAGGACTTAGAAAATTTGTGTTTTGGTGCAAGAGGAGACTTGATTGTTTTGCATTTATTGAATTTGTTTTTTTTCTTCTTTAAAATGAACGTGTTAATCGCGAAGCAAGAAGATACATTTTCCAATATAGTCAAGGCTAAAGACAATTATAAAAAGTCACTGAAAGAGCGCATTACGCTTCCGTATATCGAGTCGAGGTTGGAAAATTTGGAAAAAATATGGAATAGTTTTGGGACTGTACATAACAAAATTTTAGAATGTGCACCTTTAGACACACGAAAGGAGTTAAAATATTTCAAAGAGGATTTCTATAATAACGCTGAAGAAATTTATTGTGAGTACAAAACTAAACTCAAGTCTGACCGTGCAAAAATGACATCTCACGCGCTTTCTGTCCCTGCAGCATCTACACATAACCAATCCAGTTCTGTAAGTTAAGCTACCCCAGATAAAATTGCCTTCATTTAATGGCAAATACGAGGAGTGGGAGTCATACTATGACATGTTTCTCTCACTAATTCATAATAACCCGAGTTTGAGTGGAGTACAGAAACTACACTATCTGAAAAGTAGTTTGTGTGGAGAACCTGCAAATCTTATTAAAGATTTACGTACTACTGAGAACAACTACACTGAAGCATGGGCCCAGTTAATCAGACGCTATAAAAATAAAAGATACAACACCAATGAGATTTTAAAAAAATTTTTTGCACAAAAGGTTTTAACATCTGAGTCAGAGTGTGCATTGAAATGTTTATTGGATACGACTAATTCTTGTTTAAAAGCTCTCAATAATATTGGAGTTAAAACTGACACTTGGGATGCTATCATTATTCATATTGTCAACTCCAAATTAGATAGTGAGTCACGCAAGGCATGGGAGTCAGAAGTAAATACAGCATCATTAGAGGAATTACCATCTTGGAGGCAAATGGTTTTGTTTTTAGTGCGCAAGTTTAGAACAATTGAGATGGTCGATACTACCCAACCATCAAAATCACTTCAACAGCAGCGAAAATCAATACCTGTCAAGCCTAAAAGTTTGCATGCTGTAACAGCGTCGTCGGAGCCAAAGATTCTGAAACTGGTCACTTGTTCGATGTGTGCAGAGCAACATCAAATTTGTCATTGTCAAGAATTCCAAAAATTGACGCCCCAAGAGAGAGCCAATTATGTACAAACCAAGGGCTTTTGTTTTAATTGCCTTATGCCAACCCACGCGGTTAAATATTGCAAAAAGTCAGTGAGCTGTCGCCGTTGTGGTCGCAGACACCACACGCTCCTCCATTTTGAGAATCAAGACGTGGCAGCAATCGAGTCTACTGCTGAACCCGTGTCAAATGAGAAACGAAAATCTGTGCCTGAAGTGGCTAACCAGAGACTGGTCGCACATTTCGCTTCAGAGAAACAAAGTCATCAGGATGTACTACTAGCCACAGCCGTTGTCAATGCTATGTCAAGAAACGGCAGTCGCCATAAAATTAGAGCACTCTTAGACCAAGGTTCAAAAGCATCCTTCGTGACGGAAGCCACTGTTCAATTACTTGGTCTGAAAAAATCACCAGTAAACGGTATTGTATCTGGCGTCGGAGATGGACAAATGAGAACAAAACACATGGTAACACTAACCATTGAGTCAATTCAAAATCCTGAGTTTACTATCCAAGTAAGCGCTTTTGTGTTAAACACTTTAACAAACCTTCTGCCTTCAAGCAACATTACGGTTGCAAACTGGCCTGAGATTGAGAGCTTACCATTGGCTGACACTGAGTATGGCTTGCCGAGGAAAATAGATATTCTTCTGGGGGTGGAAATCCTTAGTGAAATTTTGTTGACTGGAATAATTAAACATCCGATGCATAGAGGCCCAATAGCCCAAAACACTAAACTTGGGTGGGTATTATCGGGAAGAGTGACACAAGAATCATCTCTATCGGACGAGTTATAAGTCTACACACATCATATCATACAGACGAGTTACTGAAACAATTTTGGGACATTGAGACAGAGCCAGATTGTATTCAAAAGAAAATGAGCAGAGAAGAGTGTGAAGACTTATATGAGAGAACTACTACAAGAAATGAAGATGGTCGGTATGTGGTGTGTTTACCTTTCAGATCTGAGAGTCCAAAATGTATCAATGGTCGATCTAAAGAAATTGCAATGAAGAGGTTTACATTACTAGAGAAGAAGTTGTCTAAAAATCCTTCTCTTAAACAGCAATATAACGATGCAATTGAAGACTACATGAAGCAAGGGCACGCGGTACAAATAGTAAATCGAAAAGAAATAGAGAATCCAAAATCAGTATATCTGCCCCACCATGCTGTAGTTCGAGAAGATAAAGAGACTACAAAGGTTCGTCCAGTCTTTGATGCTTCGTGCAAGGGTGTAAATAATGTCTCCTTAAATGATGACCTGATGGTGGGTCCAATATGTATCGTCGCAGATTTAGTTCAAATGTATAGGCAAGTCTGCGTTGATGAGAAACATGTGGATTTTCAACGTTTTTTGTGGCGACCGAATCCTCTCGAGCCCTTACAACACTACCGCTTAAAGAGATTGACGTTTGGTACTTCCTGTGCTACATACTTGGCTAGCAGATCCCTACAGCAACTTGCGAGAGATGACCAAGATCAGTACCCGATTGCATCTGAGATAACACGTAGAGACTTCTTCATGGATGACCTTTTGACGGGATGCTGGTCGGAATCTGAAGCTATTGAGATATATGAGCAACTTACGAAACTGATGAAAGCTGGAGGATTCCAAATGCAAAAGTGGTGTAGTAATAATGTCAAGTTACTCGACCATATCATAGAAGAGAATAAGAGTACGAGCCAGCCCATCAATTTCAAATCCAATGATATGGTTAAAGTTTTGGGAATATCTTGGAATAAGTGTACTGACAAATTTGAGTACACAATATACTTAGCAGATGACAATAAGCCAGCCACAAAAAGAAGCGTGCTATCAACAATTGCCCGACTTTACGATCCAATGGGTTGGATCGCACCATTATTATTACCGCAAAGATTTATATCCAGAAACTCTGGAAGTCTGGTCTAGACTGGGATGAACCACTGACCCCCTTTTTACTGTGTGAGTGGTTAGAATTCAAAGAGGACTTAAAAAGAGTTCAAGGCATTGAAATATCCAGGTGGTTGAACTCAAATAAAAGTAGTGAAATCGAATTGCATGTTTTTGCTGATGCCTCACAAGCAGCATATGGTGCTGCGGTATATATGAAAGTGACTGAGGATGATAATGGGTCACAAGTTCACTTAATCACAGCAAAGACTTTAACAATCCCTAGACTAGAGCTCTGTGGAGCCGTCCTGGCTGCTAAATTAATATTTGAAGTGTCCCAAGTACTTTCAATTCCTAAAGAACGTCTGCATGCATGGTCAGACTCAGAGGTTGTATTAGCATGGATAAGAGGAGAACCAAGTCGATGGACAACATTCGTGAGTAACAGAGTCTCTGAAATTTTGACAATGCTAGATAGAAGCCAATGGTGCCATGTTCGAACTAGTGACAACCCCGCCGACTGTGCGTCTAGGGGTGTGCGTTGTACTGAGCTTAAAGATAACCAATTGTGGTGGCATGGTCCGTCCTGGCTATCAGAGGGAGAATTGAACATGGTTGAGACACATTTTGATACCACACAAGAAGAGAGACCCATAAAATCTATGGCCATGGTTGAAATAAAGGAAGAATTCTTTTGGAAGAAGTATTCGACGCTTACTAAGTTACTTAACATAATTTCTTACTGCAGGAGATTTTTAAATTTGCGACTACCAAAAGAACAGAGAGAAAAGTATACTGAGTATGTGACAATCGCAGAAAAGAATAAGGTCCTAGAATATCTCATAAAATAAACGCAACAGTTATACTTTCAGAACGAAATCAAACAGTTGAAGATACAAAAGGGAATTCCAAAAAGGAGTATTCTCCGCTTTCTTAACCCCTTCTTAGATGAGAATGGAGTTTTAAGAGTAGGCGGGCGAATAGATAATGCCAAAATTGATTATAATAAAAAACATCCCAGCATTTTACCAACCGATAGTCATCTCAGTAAATTGATCGTGATGGATTCACATAAAAGGACGTTACACGGAGGGCCTCAAATTATGCTTAACCTTTTACGATCTAAATACTGGATCATCCTAGCGAGAGTCATGCATGGCATAACGAGTTTATCGAGAATGTGAGATTTGTGAAAGGTACTCAAAACAAAGACATAATCCACTGATGGGAGATTTGCCAAAAGTAAGATTGCGTCCTTCCAAAGCATTTCAAAGTTCCGGAGTAGATTTCACGGGTTATATAAATTTAAGATTTTCCCCAGGAAGAGGATACAAGTCGTACAAGGGCTATGTATGTTTGTTCATATGCATGGTAACCCGCGCTATTCATTTGGAAGCTGTATCAGATCTTACAGCACAAGACTTTATAGCTGCATTCCGTAGGTTTGTTTCAAGGAGAGGTGCTTGTAGAGATCTATACAGCGATAATGGGACCAATTTTGTTGGCGCCAATAAAGAACTGCAACGTATGTTTGTAAAGGCAAACTATGGGTTCGGAGAATTGAGCAAGTTATTAGTAGAAGAAGGCACTACATGGCACTACATTCCACCTCATGCGCCCAATTTCGGTGGCCTGTGGGAAGCGGGAGTACGCTCAACAAAAACCCATTTGAAACGAGTAATTGGAGAGAGCACATTAACCTTTGAAGAATTATCGACAGTGCTTTCACAAATAGAAGCCTGTCTGAATTCACGCCCGTTAACCCAATTGAGTGACAACCCTGATGACCCTCTACCGCTAACCCCTGGCCATTTCTTAGTAGGAGAGCCTTTGATAGCAATACCAGATGAAAATTTATCACAAGTCAATGCGACTGGATTATCTAGATGGAGAATGAGTCAGAAAATGGTCAACGATTTTTGGCAAAGGTGGTCAGATGAATATTTGTGCTCGTTACAAAAGCGATATAAGTGGACAAAACAAGAGCGAGAGCCTGCGGTAGATGACGTTGTTATTATCAGGGAAGATAACATGCCTCCGGCCAAGTGGTTATTAGGCCGAATTTTAGAAAAGCATACAGGAAAGGATGGAGTAACTAGAGTGGTTACAATAAAAACCAAGAATGGTATTTGCAAGAGAGCCTGTAACACATTGTTTTTTATTTAAAAATTAGAGACCATATATTTTGTGTGCATTGTTTTCTTATTTTTTTTGTAATCATTGCTCACGGTGGGCGGTATATTGGCATGCTAGTTTGCTAGTTAAAGAGTAGTTTTGTATAAAATTTTAGAAAGACAGAGTCTTTGGTGGGCGGTATGTCTAAATGTTGTTTAACTTAGTCGCAAACCATACAGTTCATAATAGTTTAGTTCCAAAATGTACCAACAGATGGCGCTGTGCCTTTTAGAATCGCGCTAACTAGTTGCTCACCGTGAAACCATACAATAGTTTAAAGCTAAAGAAATAAATGAGTTTTTATAGCAGTGTGAGTGAGTTTTTATTAAAGTTAACACATCTAACAAGTGAACATTGTATGTACATTGTTGGAGTACCTTAAATAAATTAATTAATTAATTATAACGACCCTATTTACTGCGAATAAAATAATTTGTATTTGTAGGTAGGTCCTGTCCCACACACGCTATACTCGAGTGGTATAGCGGCGTCGAAGCCCCGCGGAAGTCCTCGAATACGAGGACGGGGATCGTAGCGAAGCAGAGTTTTATAACTTTAACATATCTTGACCCATGGTTTTAGACACATAGTTTTAAGTTATATATATAGATCTAAATAGATTATACAGATCGTTGTTGGTAATACTTGTAGTTAGATGTACAGCTTGTGGGATTATGTTTACTTTAAATTTTTATATTCTTCATTCGAAATATGTGCTTGTTAATAGAGGTTCCAATATTTTAAATAGCTGTTATTAGCGAGGACCTGTAATTGGCTATCTGTTTCCTACTGTACTAAATATTGTAATTATAACACGCGGTTGGTCTTCCATAAATAAAATAAATAAATTAATATCTCCGATTCGCGATGAAGCTCGTAATCGTTAGCACCCACCGATCCTTTAATTGGTTCGCACGGTGATAGCATAGAAGAGGTCGGGCGAGACCTCCCCTCTTCCTTCTGTCTATCCGAGCAGTACAGTGACATTAAAATAGCCAAAGCTTAATTCCTAGCAAGTATACGGATTACGAACAGATTCTGAAATGGCGACCGAGTACCGGAAGACGCTCCGTGGGTAGGTTCCCGACAAGAAAAAATACTATTGAAGGTCGTGGGAAGCCGCTGGATGCGGACAGCGCAGGACCGATCGTCGGCGTCGTGGAGATCCTTTAGGACAGCCTATACCCAACCGAACATTGTGTGTTATGTGGCTGAGGTTTGAAGCATACTCACGTCGGCGTCGGCGTCAGGGTCGCGCCTGGGCGCATCGTGGTCGCGGTCGTGGTCGGGCTCGTAGAACACGTCGTCATCGGAGTCGCGCATGGAGATCCTTAGGGAAGCCTATACCCAGCAGTTGGGTTCGTGTGCCTGAGATGACGTCGAAGCACACTCACGTCAGCGTCGGCGCCGGGGTCGGGCCTGGGCGCGTCGCGGTCGCGGTCGTGGTCGCGGTCGTGGTCGTGGTCGTGGTCGTGGTCGGGCTCGTAGAACACGTCGTCGTCGGAGTCGCGCGCCCACGGCCCGCCCGCGCCCTCCTCGCGCACCGTGCCCGCCACTATCGTGTCGCTGCCAGAAACAACACAACAATACGATAACACCGTACACTACCCACTCACAACATTTATTTAGTACAGGCGAAGGCAAAGTGATATTAACTTGATACAATAAAAGGAGACTGAACAAAAAAAAGTAGTTTAAAGTATTGAGTAAATTGTCCCACGGCTGCACTGAAAGGGACATAGTTCAGCATTATGTCAGTATTACACTGAAGCTGGTTTTCAACTAGACCGCTTTTAGTTTATTGACACCTGGATGCCATACCTATACATAACAATATATAAACAATAGTGCAGATGTGCGAGTGTGTGTGTGTGTGTGTGTGTGTGTTTGTGTGTGTGTGTGTGGGTCTGCATAGGTATGTATGTTTGAATGCGAATATATGTGCGTTAGTGTGTGCGTATGAATGTGTAACAGTTTTGATAAACTTTCACCTAATAAAATTAATAATTTTAAGTAGATCTAGGTAGCTAACCCCCCCGTTCCCACTGGCGAAACGTATAATATAATGCAGCCGCCGAGAGGATGACCAACGGCACCCGAAAGGAGCTGTCAAATAATGCATTCTCTCAGTAACTGCATTATACTTTAAGTACAACATGTTTTCTTGTAAATTTTCGTCAGTGGACACGGGAGGTAATAAAGCGAGCAACTTCTATCAGACTTCGATAAGACGGTGGTAACTAACCAGGTAGGTAGACTTACAACAAGTCCTACCAGTTAATACCAACGAACAAACCGAAAATAACATGTATCCTCACTGCGCGTGGGACCCGGGAGTCCGGCACTCCGTCTGATACCGGTGGTGTTGCCACTACACCACTGGCGGTTGTCCCATGATTAGGTGCCCGATTGACCAAATACACATTTTCGTTTCCGTTAAGGTCAATAGGTACATTTCCTTTGGGCAGCGTATCTCACGTAAGAACAGCTGTCAGCGCGCACATTTACTGACGGGAAATAAATCAAATCACTCGGTATAGGTAGACAAAAAACAAAGAAATTTGAAAAAATTGGCGGTAAAGCTTTAGTTGCGATTGCGACAATTACTTTTGCCGACGACGACGTCCTAATGTCCTAAGCTAAGTCCTAATTTCTCATCCATTTTCTCTTCTGAAGCGACCTTAATGCCCGTCGTCGCCTACATTACACCTTTCAGCGTTGTGAATAGGGAGTCCCTTTTGCTCAATGGAAACATTCACGCTTTGGAATTGCGAATGAAGCTGTAATAGAATATGTGTGAAAACACTTGTGTAGAGCGAAGCGAAAATAATAATAAGGAAGCAAATTCCCTATTATTATTATTTTCAAAGAAAATCAGTCGAATCTTATTTTTAATCAGTCGGTGATAGACTTGGTTGGTTGCCGCATTCAACCGCCGATATTTAACTTTAGGTAATTGTTTGGTCTGTGTCGTCATAACATTTCTTTCAGTATGTAGTAGTGTATTTTGAAAATTTTAGGTTCCACAGTGGTTTAGGGTTGGACTTTGGACATTGTTGACAAAACATTATTAAAATGCACACTTCTACTCATTTATTATTATTAAGTTACTACTAACAACTAAAACGCTACTTGTAATGAAACTATTACTTTTAATTTTAAATCACCCTTTGTAATGTTTAATTATAAACTTAAACATATTTTAACACTTTAATACCTACTTCTTACGAGGTGAAGGGCCGATAACCTATAATTCTAGTCTAGGGCAACAGGAAGTACCCTATGAATTTTGATTTCATTAAGATTGTCGAAATATACGTTTTTTGCGGCATAAATGGCCCTTACCTACCTTAAATATATTTTTAGCGTTGATTTAGAATTTTGTTTAACTTGGAGAGATTGTTAGCCTAAATCTCTTATCCTAACCTACTGTATCTCGGTTTGGGGAGGAACAGACAAAACCTGGATGTTGAGGATCGAGCGAGCTCAAAGAGCTGTGATAAAGGTTATGCTTCGTCGGCCACGCCGCTATCCAACAACCCTTGTGTACGAAGAAAGTGAAGTCCTTAGCGTTCGCAAGCTTTTTATTCTCAAGGCTATAACATCTACTCACAAGTCCGTAACCCGGTCTGACAATTACCAAAAACTACTTCTGAACGTTTCTGAAGTACTTTCAAAATCAACACTCCTAGACCATTCACCCCTGTCGCTAAAAGACACAGTGCATTTTTGTTTCCCTTCTAATATAATAAAGTTGTCACTAAATGCGATATTAAAAAACTTAGCTCAACTAAGGCTAAACAAAGGCTAACCTCTTGGCTCCAAAAACTCAGTTACGCTGAAACAGAATCATTGTTAGAAATCACTACTTAAAAAAAAAAAACACACACACACACACTCACGCGGTCACACACACACACACACACACACACAACATACCTACGTATTATGAGATGCAATGAAATTCTAATACTTTCACATCAATGAGAGTCACACACTTAATTGATTAGACGTTAAAACACAAAACACATTGCCTTTATTTGTTCAATATTAAGTGTTTTTCATTTTCTTTTTTCCATTTTCTTTCTTTTTCATTATCTGCTGTACAATTAAAGAAAACATCTAAATGTTTGTAAACCTTGCAACGGCACTGAACTATGTAGTTTACTTGCAAATCTCATACTCAAGTCCCTGAGATACAGGATTACCTAGTTTGGGGACTTATTTGTAATTCACCACGCTGTAATTATCTTTCTGTTAATAAATGTTTTTATGTTTTATGTTTAAATATATGGTTTTAATGTCAACTCGAGACATCAACGCGTTTCAGATTTTTTCTCGAAAACTAAAGACTAGGTATATTTTTATGATTTAATTACAAATGTATAATTTTTAATTTTTTTCTGTATTTGTAGTAACAGCCGATATAACTTGCCTTTCTTAGTTCTAGGTCAACCGGTAATACCCTAAGAAATTGATTCCCTTGAGAGTGTCGAAATATACGTTTTTTTGCGACATAAACGGTCCATCTTTTTTAAGTTAATTTACAAGTTTGATTTTTTTACAGCTTAACAGACTGTTGACCTAAACATATGGTTTTAATTTCAACTCGATATCTCCACGCGTTCTCGAGATAAGAGAAGACAGACGGACGGACGGACGGGCAGACGGACAACAAAGTGATCCTATAAGGTTCCGTTCTTTTCTTTTGAGGTACGTACGAAACCCTAACTAGTCACCACCTACGCATCTTTTGTCTCGCCGCGTGAGTCATGATAATATAGCAGAGCGAAATATAGTGAACGGGCTCTTAACTCTGCTTATTGCTGCCGCAGGGTCCTTTCCTTGCGTCTCGAAGCCAAAGGTTCTCTTCCTATCATGTTGATCATTCCCATTGAGGCCGTACAACAATACCATAGAATAATAATAATACAAAGTGGATACGCACCCCTTCCGCAGGATATCCTTCTTGTTAGCGCAGAGCGCGGTGTATGCGTCGCGCAGCAGGCACACCTCGCGCCGCTTGCACACCAGCGACTGGCACAGCGAGTCTGGAGCACGAACATACCAAAGTAGGTCATTGATCCTCAGGATATAAAGTACGGCCGATACGACGCGCTCACACACACACGCGCCGGCGCCGCTCGCTTATGCTACACGTATCTCGCTGGTTTTCGCTGTAGTCCGAGCCTAAAAATGTAGCGAGCGCGCGTGTAGCGGCGCGTATCTGGAGGTCTACTCTTTAAGCACGAAACCCGTAGTTTCGGGCTAAGTTACGGATGTTTCCTACTCCGTATCACCTACGGACAGCTTATTAGTTCGGAGACCCGAACTAAGATACCTACTTCTTCAACAAAGAAAGGACTGCAGACAGTCAAAGATTTTCATCAAATCAGTTGATAAGAATAAAACTAGAGAGCTGCTGAAACTAAGTAGGAGAAACATAAGAAACATAGTAGGAGTACTGACAGGACATTGTCCACTGAACAGGCACCTTTCAATTATCAAAAGGACAGAGTCCATCTGTCCACAATGTAAAGAAAAGGAAGAAACAAGCTACCACTTCATGGCAGAATGCCCAATGTATGCATCGCTGCGCTGGGAGCTCTTTGCAGCGGACAAGCTAAAAGAAGAGGATCTAAAGCATTTGACGAAGTCAACTCAACAGGTACTGTAAGCGCACAGGAAGGTTCGAGGGTCCGACCCCGGTGGGGTGAACGATAACCCGCCCCCCCCCCCCCCCTGTTTTTTCAGGGGACTTTTTCTTCGGGGAACTGAGTGAAATGGTTCCGACTAGGGAGAGTGATGGTAAGTGCTTCCTTGCGAGTTGAAGATTGTTTACAGTTAGGATAAACATAAAATTAAACAGGGAGAGAAAAATAGCCTTTGACGAGTTTCTTGTCGGTTCTTCTCGTTACGCGGTCTCCCGCCGCAGGGTTTCTGAACCGATGGCGTAGCTTCTTTGACGTTCATAAGTGCTTGTAACAGCCTAGATTGAATAAATGATATTGAATTTTTTGAATTGTGAATAATCTTTTTCTTAGAAAACATGGTGGAATAATTATAACTTTTTAATTTCGCATTTTACAATGCTATTTTTATGTGATAAATAATATTAAACAAGAAAATATATTTCTCTCATTGATGAAGCGACGGTGGCTAACACCGTAGAACGGTGAATAAGTATACTAGAAAAAATCGACGTGTCCTCATAGGTCTCTGTAGCATAATTGGTTAGTGCATTAGCCCGGACTCCCAAGGATGCGGGTTCGAATCCCGTCAGGGCGACATGAGACTAGTTGCTTTTTTTCTAGTATATTTTCTTGTTTAATATTTATCATGGTGGAATAACTTGTGGCCTTATAACTTACTGTGCGGGTCGTAGATGTACCGGCGCGGGCGGCGCGAGTGCGCGGGCGCCGCGTCCGCGTTCGCCTCCTGCGCGCATCGCAAACAACAACGTAGTTAATACAGCTATCCGCTTTATACAGCAGAGTGGTACGGTGTCGCCTGCTTGAGGCCCTAGGTTCGAAATTCAAATCCTGGTTCAGGCAAAGGTTTTTTTGATGAATTTTACTAGCCTCATGGTTTATTGCATATTTCTACAAAAAAATATGCTTATCTATGTAGAATTTAAACTAGTAAGTACCTACTTTTTCTACCCTACCCTAGTCTCCCATAATAACACAAGTTATACAAGCCTTGTGCTTAGGTACTTTAGGGCTATACTAAGTTGTAAAAAATATTTATTTAGGTATTTATTTGCCATGTTTCGTTTCATGCAACTTCTGGCTCAAAATAAATAAGATTTATTGACACATTTTTATAAAAATAAGTTAACTTTACAAAGTCAATTACTGTAATGTAGAGTGCGGTGGTATATAATATGTCATTACATTATGAAAGGCGAGGCGGGTTGGTAAAATGAGACCTCTATAGTTTACTAACACTCATAATGGAAACCCCGCGAGGGAATAAATCGCAAATAAGGCTCGCTCGCTTTTGCCCACCTGCCTCTTGAACAAATGCTACCTAATAAAGGGTCATTTTCTAACAAAACGATGAAAACAATGTCGCTAAAATTATTGTAATTAATAAGTAGGGTAAAACACTCAGTTATCGTACTGTGGCGCTAAATTAAAAGTGTGCTACCTATTCAGGATTGAAATGAGTGGTCACTCATTTTCAGAATCAAAATAAACAGATTTCCAATCATCACGAATAACATATGATTGACCTATTTAAAGTATAGATAGGCTAACTCGCTATTGTACGTCTAGCAAATACTTAATAGTTGCGGACTCGCGGTCAACCGCAAAGTTCATAGAATTTGGGTAGGTTTCAAATCGATCAACAGAAGCGAGTCACCCAAAACACTGTTTGTAATAAGTATGAGTAAAATTGTATGGGTGTTTATGCTTATAGTATATTATCACTATTTGACTTGGTTACCAACCAAACCTCCATCTATTATTGGCAAGGAAGCTGATTTAGTGGATATGTGTGAATATAGCAAAAACTCCACATTCCTGCTTTAGCGAAATACTTTATAATGTAGGTAAATATTTGGATTTTTTAAATTGTCTTTCTTAGACTTTTATTGACTATTTATACCTTCACAAGTAGAATCAAAGGAGATGGTAGATGGCATAACCTGCATCTCGCTTGACTAGCAAAATTTACACAAAAAATATGAAAAAATATCCCGAGTTTTTACACTTTGTCTTAAAACGAACAGAACAAAAAATCTAAAGTTTTACTAATAAGTAGGTTCTGTCTGTAGGTATAGAATATAGATTACAAAGTGCATTTCAGCAAGGTTGATGAGAATGGTAGGTTATACTGAGTGTAATGGGTTTGGCATTGGCAGTGTCAAAGCGTACCGCATCGTCCTCAAATTCAAAGTCCTGGTCGGAGCGGCGGGCCGCTGCCGCTGCCAGGGCCAGCATCGTCACCGCCGTCGCTGCAAACGCCCACGCTCGCATCGCTCAGACCGCTTGCGACGCTCGCTCACCGCACTACACTCAGTCACACGCGCGCCAGGGAAGCCCGCGCGCCGCTCACTGCCGCTGTCGCACCGCGCCCTCACTCGCCCTCTGGTATCGTCGCGAGAGTCCTGCCTACACAACTATTTCTCCCAGAGACTACAATTTGAAATTAATGTACTAATTTCTATTAAAAGACCGACGACACACTTCTGATTTTGGTTTTTTCTGTATCACACCTGAAGTTTAAAGGCTGTAACATTGCATTACATGATAATATTATGAGGATCTATTTATAGAAAATAAATCAATGACACATAAGTAAATTTTACAGTTCCAGGTAGGTAACTAGTCGAATAAAATGAAAATTAAAATAAATATATAAATCAGGGTCAAAATAGTGGATAAACCCTATTTTAACCCTAGAATTAAAGGGAATATGATAGAGTTCCAGGAAATTTATTTAAAGGCCCGCCCGAGATATAACATTACCAGCATTATCTGACCTATATTGCCGTTATTATTCTTCACAGAGATAGTCTTTCTAACATGATAAAAGTCTAGGCAACAAGGATAATGAGCCGGTAAGAAGTGTCGGTTCTGCACAGGCGGGCGCGCTATGGCGGGCAACATCCCGCGTCCCATTTCCCGCGCGGCCCTCCTCTCCGCGAGAGCCTTGTAATATTTTAACAGGTTCCGATTTAATGATCGCCAAGCCCACGCTCGTGCGTACATGTTTATTTATTTGCAGACAATCCAGATTACGAGCTCAGTACCTACATCAAGGGCCTGTTGATTGAAGGTTTTATTATAAGATTAGTTGCCGCCCGCGGTGACACCTGCGTAGTTCCTGTTATCGTGGGTATCTCATCTTTTGGCATAAAAACCTTCCTGAAACTTTAAGGAGTGATAAAAAAAGCTTAACTCAGCTTTCGCGTTTTCGAGTTTTGCGCTTAACAACAACTCATTTAGCAAATCGTTGTTATTTATATTGATGAGACCGTATGTTGCAAACTGGCGGGAGGAACTAACCTTCGAAATACTTACTTACATTCAATAGTTTTACTAGATAGACCAAACGAAGTCTCTTAAGTTTTAAGTAGTATTACGTTGTTATCGTGAACATCGACGTAGAGTGTCTCGATCCCGATAGCGAGCGCAAGTGTCGCCGGAGGCCGGGCTAGCCGCAGAGGCGCCGCGAGTCGTCGGGTCGATACGCCGCGACGCGCCGCCAACAGGGTTACCGTACCGGGCGGGTTTGCCTCTTACGCGGGAAAATGGCGCCATTACTTATCCTTTTCATTGCTTTCTATCTTGGAAATGATTAGATATTTCTAATCTGAGAGCTCTTTTAAGCAAACGACTTTATTAATTTAAACTAAAGAAAATACAAATTAATAAAAAAAATATCAAATAAAAAACAGGCTATTAGTTTCGCCAGATTTTGCCTGTAACATACCTGTAAATGAAGCCCATGTCCATATCCATATTTTTTACGCGGTAGGGCCCCAAATAGTATCAGTAAGTCCACCTATAGGAATGTTATTTCTCCTTCATGCGCAATTAAGTTCTTATTTCCTCTTTTACTGTATCTATGCGGTAAATGCTAAGTTGGTGGAATTGTATTTGTGTATGTGGCAGCCCCCAATGTCTCAGCGAGTGCGTGCTATCATTTAACATTACCAGACGCTACAGACTTGTCATAATCTTTAAACACGCGCCACCTTCTCACTAAACTTTATAAGTAAGACTTGTTCTAAGTCCGCCTGCCTGCCCCAGCATGACAGAAACGATATGTGCTTTACCGATACTCATCTGTCAAATCCCTTGCCTTTTAAGAGTAAACGCGATAAATCGCTATAACATATCGCGTTTTAATGGTCATGCAGTGCAAGCTAGGGGGCTGGCTAGCTTAGCTACCACTATCTTATTAAAGTATGACGCCATAATAACAAAGTTTTCAGCACTGTGGTGTTTCGGTAGTTAGAGATAAGATAACCAGGAGTCGTATTTTTGAATCATTCGAAATTCTTCCACTTCAATTCAGTCAATTCTCATGCGAATTGAATTCGCATGAGAATTGACTGAGTTGACATTCACCGACTTCCATTTTGTCGCATTTTTAAATTACTCGAATCCCTTGACATTATTTCATTTTACGCAGAATATAAAAAAACGGAAACTAATTCTCTATAGATTTTCAAAAACCGATACAAAATCAGACTTGAATCACGTGAAACGAAACCTTTTTATGTTGTCAAACTATCCGTCATGTCAATGTCAATTTGAAAATGATATAAGTGCTATAAGGTCAAACTTTATATGGCTCGAACCAAAAAAGAGTGGTCGGGACCTTTTGTTGCATGCGAATTGGAATTTAAAAAATACGGTTTCGAGCATTCGCCTGCGAATCTTGCATTTCGTATGCGAATAGTAATTCGAATGATTCAAAAATTCGTCTCCAGTTCCTCAGTGCTTAAGGATTCCGGGAGAAACGCGCTTCCATCAGCTTGATGAAGGCAAAGCGATTCCCCGTTGTTATTTTCGCCAGTTTGCTTGAAATCGAATACAAACCATTCCTATATTGGTTTAGGCATCCGTAGTCAGGAACCCTTAGTGTTTCACTATTATCCTTCCGTCTATCTGCCCGCAGCTGAAAGACTCTTGGTACTATTTCTTCCGAGTTATTCTTATAGTACAGAACTCCTAGAATTCCTAATGGTATTATCACAAATGTGAATGTATGACTGTACTTAGGCTGCTTTACCCTATGCACCTAAGTACTACTATTAGCTGTTGGTAACTAAGGAGAGTTCGACCCTTGTTTACTGCAGTGAATGCATATTATTTGGCAAACAATACCTATACAATACAAGGCCCAGACGTTGGCATTTGCATTGGCAAAATTTTAGGCGTTCAAGTCGGATATTTTTTTTTAAAGACTAATAAGGTTTGTTTTGCATTGACCAACAAAATCTAATTAAGTGGAATATTAACCTCAGACACATATTCTACTACCTACGTAATAAGTTACGTGACCGTCGAGTCCAACCGCCAATCGATACTATCACTTTGAACGTACGAATGTCGTTCGCAAGGTGAAAGGTTTCTGTTCTAAAAGCAGTTTGTCAAGTCGCGGCCATTGTCTGGGTCTAAGCACAGTAAATTTAAGTAAATACAGTACGTTATATTAGCCTTTTTTTGATGAAAGAAATTATTATTGCAGCCGCGTGGTACGCGCCCGCAATACACGATAGGGCTGCCCGCCAATAAACCCCACGCTTGCTTTGTAAAAAACTTTCACAGCGTGCGTCACATTGGAGACTGAGACGTCGAACTCTCGCTGAGACGAGGGAGCTGGGGTTGTACTCGCGAACGGACCTTTTGTAGGAAGATAAAATACTATATGTATCTTTATACTGTGGTCTAAGCGCGTTGCGTCACCGGCGCCACTCCAGCTAAAAGCTGCCTTCGAATTGCACTAACTCGCCGTTGTTGCATTTGAAAGTTCACACATATTTCTTGCACTCAAATCTCTATTTGATCCGGCGCGATTTTAAAAGTTCAAGTCTTGCGCTTCCGACCTACAATTGTTTCAAATAAGTAGATTGTTTTGTTCTTTGTTTTATCTTTTACAGAGTACCAACTAAAGTAGGTACCTACTCTATATTATTTTTATACTAAAAATGACCTGGAAGAGATAACTATTAGTTAGCAATAAGGACTATTTACAAGCTTTATTTCTGTTACTTTGTCTCTCGTTTACCTATTGTGATTTGTTTCATCTTTGCATACAATAAAGTGTTTTATTATTATTAAGACACTGAAATACAAACAACATTTTTTATGATTTTGTAATTTTTGCATTTTTCAATGCTATTTTTATACTTATGGTAAATTTTAAATAGAAAAATATTGGAAAAAATTAACTCGGTCACAAGTGAATTCTCAGACGGGAATCGAACCCGCGACCTTTGGAAATCCGGTCCAATGCTCTCGATTCCCGTCTGAGTATTCACTTGTGACCGAGTTAATTTTTTCCAATATTTTTCTATTTAAAATTTACCATAAATACAAAGAACAGTTTCAAAATATAATTTTCGAATTGATTTGCATGAAGAGCGGCTTTCAATCAATATTACAACAAATAATAGGGTCATTATATCTATAATAAAAGTTGTGTTAAAGTGCAGTTAGTTTAATTTAATATATAAATAAATGTACAGGTATTCACTAGTTGGTCCCACCGCGCCGTGCCTATAGGTTCGCCAGGAAGTGCCACTTGTCCACTGCAACAGAACCGACACACTGCGTTACTTACTTACGTACACGCTCTTATTAACCTAAAAATCTATTTGGGCCAGTGTTGTAGGAAGCGGAGACTAATATTGCCATAAAACTAGGCAACGGATTTTACGTTTACGTGAAATAATTTCGATTATTAATATTCTATGATACGAATAACGTGCCTTGTCACTGGGACCTTTTCTTGTTTAGATAATAATCTAAAAATCTGTTACCCAGTAATAAAAAAAAATGTAGTTGTACCATCTTATATTTTATATCTAAGAAGATTGTATTGGCTATTAACAAAATAGGAAACTATATGTCAAGATATAATATCTCAATGTAGTAATTTATAAATGTGACTGTTTGATCCTGTAAAATAAAAAAAATAGGGTAAACTGTATAATGATTGGCACTTTAAGAAAAACCTGACCTACATTTGTTAATTATTATTTCTATAACATACTTAGACAAGATTTAATATTTTAAAATTATTCTTTGATGTATATTTCTTAAATTCATAAAACATTTAGTATGTATTTTTTTAACATATAAATATCTATTTTTTTTTAACAAAAACGAGAGAAAATGTCTAAAATCCGCCGCCAAAAGTAGAGTCATTGGCACTCTTAGTACATTCATTGGCAGCAATAAGGTACAATGAGTGGCACACAACCATACTATCTTTTTTGTTGTTTTTTTGTTTTCGTTGCTAGGCTTAATGCCATATTTGGATCAGTTGCCATATTTGAATTCGTGGTCACATTTGGGTAGGACTACATTGGATCAATGGCCAAATTAGGTTGGATTAGTAGCCATATTTGGGTAAGGGCCACCTTTGGGACAATGGCGACATCTGGATCAGTTGCCCTTTTTGGATTAGTAGCCACATTTTGATCTGTGGCCACATTTGGATCAGTGAAAACATTTGGGTCTGTGGCCACATTTGGGTCAATGGCCCTTAGGGTTAGTGGCCACATTAAGATCAGATCAGTAGTCAAAATTTATCACTATCAGGTGTGTGTGGCGACATGGTTATCAGCGGCCACAACCGGTTCAGCAGCCACAATTGGGCAACAAGACAACATAAAGATACACAATAATAAGACTCGCCACAATAATCCCATTCAAAATACTATGGTTGGCATAAGTGCCAATCATTACACTTCCATATAAACTTTTTACTAATAGTTGGCACGTTCTTTCTTTCTTTCTTTCTTTAAAAAGTGAAATACCCCATAAAAACGTATCAACTAAAAATATATATTACTCTTTATAATAGTAAAAAATATAATAACAATATTTTTTGTATACAAGAGGTATACAAAAAATATTGTTATTAAATTTTTTGTTAAAATATTATTAGATCTGTTAATTTTTTTATGAAAAGACGATTAAAAAATCCGCGCGCTCTTTTTTTAGTACTGAGTTGCTATATTGATCCGGTAGAAAAATCTAATATGAAATTTTTAGTGTTGCAATGTAAGATTTTAATTATATCAGAAGACGCATTGTATTTCCATGAAAAATCCTTAATAACTGCGTTTAAATGTCAGAGTGCCAAGATTAGTACAGGTTACCCTACGTCACGTTCTCCAGGAACTGGGATTGCAGTGCTTAGTACGTACCGGTTTGCGATTTCGGGGTATAGTTAAATACATGGTTTAGTGGTACATAGTTACACCACCAGGGTTCGATTCCCGGTTGTGGTACATATTGTAATCGATTTAGTTGATGGTAGGACTTGTAGTAAGTCCGCCTGGCTACCTACACCAATTGTGTTCCGGCAGTTGGAGATAAGATAGTCAGTTCCTCAGTGGTTGAGGATTCCGGCGAGGCTATTACCTAAAAATTAGCAATTATAGCGCAGATATCGCGCGACCGCTGCGGAACGTCAAAATAAAAATGGTATTAAGTATGTGATTGCTGGCTAATCGCTCGCTGATGGTTCGTATAGCAGTGTCTCACTCTCTCGCGCATCTAGGTAGAAGCGCGAGAGTAGGTAGGTGCTAGAGTAAGACGCCGCGTTTTGCTATGACGCTAGCGCCAAAAACAATTTGATAGCAATAACAGGAACTAAATGAATGAACATTGTAGTTCATTGCTTGTTCGGTAGAGGCCGCACTGTTGATACGTGACGTATAGCAATTATCGCGCAATTTTTGCTGTCGCGTCGCGTTGCTGTTGCAAAGATAATAGCCCCGCGGGAAAGGCGCGCTTCCAGCTCTAGCCTTATCATTACTTAACATCAGGTACATGACGTTTGTTGTTCATAAAAACTACGAACTATCACATGCCGTTCAAATAAGAATAGGACGGGCCGTTGGCTAACTTCATACGCGGAAGTACCGTTTGCAAAAAAGTATTAATTAATCGATGTAACAGTATTTTTTTACAGATAGGACTTCGTTAATGTCGAATTTACATTACGAAACTATTGTCATGCATGATGAAAGTAAATTCACGTAACTTTTTAGTGTCGTGTAATTCATGCATGCGTTGTGAAAACTGATGTTTATATGTACATTTGTCGATGAAAATTAGTGTCGCGACATTTGTATGCCACTAGTTACTTCTGCATCAGAGGTCCGGGTTCGATCCCCAGACAAGACAAATAATTGTGGGCATGAACCTGTCTACTTGTCTTGGTCTGGGTGTACAAAATAAGGTATATAAGTATGTTTATCCGTAAATCTAGTATACATAAGACTACACTGATACGTTTCTTGCGGCCGTTCTTCTTATCAGTTAAAAGATGTCCTGAATGGCTGGTAGGAAAAAAAAAATCGAAAGCTATTTGAATAAAAATCTTTGACTTTGAATTTGACTTTACATAACACAAGTTCTTCATGAAACTTAACGTGGGCTAGATAATTGGTGTTATTGTATGCAAATATTTATTTATTTATACTTCAACGAATTAAATTTCTTATTGAATTTTTCCTTGACTTTTTTGCATACCGTACTAAAGTGAAATTAGTTTAACAGAATAACGTCACAAAATGGCACATGTTTCATCCTATTCTTGTTTGAATGGCATCCATCATCAGCCTGTGGACGTCCACTGCTGGATATAAGCCTCTCCTAGCTCACGCCTATTGCGGCGTTCATAGGAGGCTATTAGTCTACTGCTCCCACGCTGGCCAGACAGGTTGGTAGGTTTGTTTCAAGTTTTCCTTCTCTCGCACAGGTGTTCAATGCGTCGAGCCTCTTAGTCGACTCTTACGACATCCCAGGCATGTAAGGGAGTGGTGGCACTTGTATTGTTAGGCCGTCACCACACGGTATTGAATGGCATAGTAATAAGCGAGCATAACTCACCGCTGGTGGTGGGTATGGGCTGTGCGGGCCCCCTTGGCGGCGCGCGGGCCACGATGGCGGCCGCCTCCGCGCGCTCCACCCGCCCGGGACTGCCCTCCACGCTCACGTTCGTCCTGCACGAGGCACGAACACGACGGTGAGTAGGTAAGTCGGTACGAATCAATCAGTCGAATTTTGTACATACGTAACCGCCTCTGTGGTCTAGTGGTACAACCACCGGTATCAGACAAAGGGGTCCCGGGTTCGATTCCCAGCGGGGGTACATATTGTATTCGGTTCGGTTGGTGGTAGGACTTGTTGTAAGTCCGCCTGGCTAGCTACCATCATCTTATCTCTCAGCATTGTTGTGTTCCGGCAGTTAGAGATAAGATAGCCAGTTCCTCAGTGATTCAGGATTCCGGGAGAGGTTCGCTTCCATCTTCAGCCTTATCAATACTCAACAGCAAGTATGACGAAGGCTAAGAGTCTCCCCGTCGTTCATAAAATAATCATTATTATTTCCGCATACAAAACGGAAAGGCCCAATACCGGACATCTATCTAAAGGTTGCGAAGTAAATAGTATTCAAAAAATCTATTGTTCTTGTTTAAACCTATATAACCTATAGGAAAAACAGTATAGTGACAAAATAGCCAACAATACATTAGCAAACTGAAGGTCATCGACTGTTAATTAATTCAGTAAATAAACATTACAGTTGAAAAACGGCACGGCTAACAGTCGCCAACCGCTTTGGAGTCGCATGGCTATGGCCCATCCTCCTTACCAAGGATAAAGTCTGGGCCCTATTATGTCCTCATCTTTCCAGGCAGAATCTTCTGAATTGCTATAATGCCATCTCTTTCTCATTGTATGAGTTAGAGAGATGAACTGAAAGCAATTCAGAAATCGGCCTAATCTGTAAAGACTGGATTCCTCACTTAAAAAAAAGAGGACCTCATGTCCTACAAATAGGGTTATTAAACTAAAACATGCCTGCTATTGATGTATGAGAAGGCGGCACTCACTTGTTGATGTCCGTGGCGTCGGTCGCCTCGCCGGCCACCAGCCCGCGCCAGAACTCGTGCACCTAACACACGGAACAAGGTTACCTCACGGGACAGATTCACGTCATACCAAATACAATAACCTTTGAATTGGTTTTTTACTTTGAAGGTTACGAACTCATAATTATCATAGCGTTAAAATATATTGCGGTTTTAATAAGAACCGATAATGTAGATTAAATCATTTTATCTTTTGCAACTGACCACATAGGTACAAACACGTCATATTGATAATTTGATAGAGGTATTATAAAGTTCAGGATAATAAATTAAATTGTAAGATTGACACTTTTGGTCGGTTTCTGAATTTTTTGACTTGAAATTCTTAATTCAGAAACCGGCCAATAGTCTACGCTTTTATCCCACCGGAAGGCGCATCGTCGGAATGACCAATGTTAACTGCCACCTACAATCAGTTTAGCGTGGACCGAGGATAACCTCAGTGTAAGATAAAAACGTTTTAAATTTGGTAATAAACAAAAATGAAAACAATTGGTTTCAGCTTACCTCATCCACAACCTTGTAAGCGAACTCCTTTCCCTTAGCCTCGCCGTCGAACGCAAACTTGTTGATGGGCTTCCCATCAGGCACCTTGTACAGGCGGAACCACTCGACGGTCGCCCGCAGCAAGCCCGGGAACAGTTTCTCCACATCGGCCACGTCGTCTAACCTCGCCGCGTTCGGGTCTCGCGCGTCTATCGCTAGCAACTTCCAGTCTGTCTCCCCCTCGTCTATTAAAGCTAGGACGCCAAGGATTTTGACGGGGACGACGTCACCGCGCGCGGCGACTCGCTCTCCAATCTCGAGCACGTCGATGGGGTCGTTGTCTCCCCGCGCTTGAGTGGCCGGGTCTACGTGGTGCGGGTTCTCCCAAGTCTGCGGCAGCGCGCCGTAGTTCCATATGTATCCGTGGTGGGGAAACACGTTGCTGACGAACCGCAGCGCACCCTTCTTCACGTCCTGCTTGCAAGGTTCCAAATGATAATTATCATGCTAATTATCTCGATAAATATATCTTGATAAATCTAAATAAATACGCAGAGGAGCTCGTGGCGCAGAGGTTGGCGCGCTCGACCTGCGATTGTAGTCGTTTAGCAACTTTCGCAATGGTCGGTCACAAGATGGGTGGTCAAAAATTTATTATCTCGAGCTCCTCTGTGCTTCGGAAAAGGGACGTTAAGCCATTGGCCATCAATTAAAATTGTATTTCATATATTCTATAATTATATAATTCAATTAACCAAAATATAACAATAATTAGTATTAAAATTTTGCACGTCGTCAAATGTACGATAGAATATGTCAGAACGAATCCATTGTAACAAACACCACCACCATATTCTTGCAAATAAATGGATTTATTATTATTATTATTGGTCCCGGCTGGGCTGTAAGTATTTGCAGTCGTTAAAACCCACCAATCCGCATTATGCCTGTGTGGTGGGTCATGGTCATGGCCCATTTTCCTTATCCATCCACGAGGAAAACTAGGGCCGCAGCAATGGGGACGTTAAAAGAGTTGGTGGACAACTAACGATCCCCGAGACTATGCGACGACTCATGGAACTGGACAGTCTTTAGCAGACTATAAATACTATAAGTGTAATCCCAATAGGGATTTTACCTCTCTCGCCATCATTCTTGCAACACATCTGCTCATAGTTTACGACCGATCGCATGATAAAACTAAAAAAAAAAATGGTTGATGTCGAACATCAAAGAAAATAATAATGTTGATAATTAGTTGACGTGCCTGCTTGATTGGGTTGAGCGGCTCGCCGAGGCTGATCTCCATCTTGGCGTTGCTCCAGCGCGGCACCTCCACCACCATGTTGACGACGCGCTGGCCGCGGTCCGCCCACAGCGGGATGTCGTGCAGCGGCGAGATCGGCCCGCTCTCATCCTCTGTTGCACATTCATTCGTCGTTAAAATAACGAAACATTTTCACCAATGGCAGATAAGTTCATAAGTTCTGGATTAGCTGGTAATTTGATAGATTGAACATGAAAAATATGTCATGAGAAGAAATTGCCGGATAAGTTATCCAGAACTTATCTGTAGGTGGCGAAATGTAACAGCCCTAAATGAAGTAAAGAAATGCAAGATTCCAATGTGTTGTATTAAGTGATTTTAGTGGGAAATGATGCTTGAGAAAATAGTGGCCACCTGAAGTTCTATCCGCGTGGTTATCGTTCCTGTGGGATAAAAAGTATCAGAAGATCCAGATACCGTACCAGATACAGTGTGCCAAATTTCATTCAAATCGGTCCAGCAGTTTTTCAATTATAAATGGTGTAACTAACCGGACTTTATTTCATTTTTATATAGCAACAGCAATAAGTCCTTCTTCAATTATTCTAATGAATCAGTGACATTAACCACATACACGAGAAAAAACTGGACTGTGGATGAAGACTCCACCTCATACGACGGCGAGACGTAGCATCGCATCTCCAGTCAGCCTGTGACCATGATTGATGTAACTTGGCCGAAACGTCGGGAAAATTAGGTAGGTGAGTACCTATCACATTTTTTGCGTTTAATACCTGTTTCAATTTTCAATATTTATAATGCAAAGCGAAAGTGTAAAAGTGTAATCAGTGACATTCACCACGAGGCCTTGTGATGCATATGTCGTAGGATAATTTGATAAATAGAATTTTCGCAAAAATCCTAGGGATATTGCAAAATCACGGATAATTAGACAATAGTGTTGACATTTCTCAATCTTACTGAAAAAAGATAAGGTTTTTGCAAAAATACGGGTTGCTTTAGTAACATTGGATATTCTTTATTCTGATTGGCTTAATTTTTGCTTGTTTGCTAACTCTTATTCTGATTGGGTGGAGAGACGAGAGAATGGATTGACATTTGAAACGTCAAGTCGTCAACCAATCATAGAAGATGTTGTTTTGGAAGATCCGACCAGCCAATCAGTGTTCTTATTTTATAATAGCCAGCGATTCTTTTCGCAATCTTACTAAGGCAACCAGCTTTTTCGCAAAAATCCTATCCTTTTCAGTAGGATTGAGAAATCACAACACCATTGTCTGATTATCCGTGTTTTCGCAATATCCCTAGGATTTTCGCAAAAAATCGATTTATCTAATTATCCTACGACACATATATATACAACTCCCATCGGCTAAACTGTTTTGTCGAGTTGTGTTCTTCTCACAATTTCCACAAAACTAAACAGTTTAGTTGGTGAAAAAGGTGATCATTGACTTTTTTGTCAAACAGCTATCGAGTTGACAGTATGTGCACTTCCATATATTCCTTTAGAAATATGTTGCACAACTAATTATTTATTTGTTCACCTATTTATTTGTATAGGTATATGCGCTAGCCCTTATTTGTTTCCAAAAATAAGAAATTTTAATAAAATATATTAAGAGAAGCATAAAAAAATATAAGTCATTAAACTTAATTCAATTCACTTACAATTATTCTGTTTGAAACACCTAATAAACAATCTGATAATATCACAATATATCTGCATTTACATCATTGCCATAAAGATAATTAATTATTAAAAGACAGTCATGACCTTGGCACTATATTGAAGCACAACAAAATTCCTAATTGTAAGTGTAATAAAATTAGCTGCGCCTTTGATGCTCTTTAAGGGTGGTGTGAGTGTATGTATAATAAAATTATAATTTAACTGAGACACTTCCAGAGATGTTTGGCTATACATGGCTAGAATTTTACATTCTACCATTTACACTGTAAGTACTCGCACAAGACGCACCTTGATGAGAGCTATGAGTCTGTAGAAACAATCTACTGAGCCAAAAACTGGACATTGGCGAAATCCAAAAAGGCACCGCCACTGCACAAAAAGAAGAAGAAGTATACATTGAATCGCTGTGGAAATGGATTTAAACTGCCTCTGTGGTCTAGTGGTACAACCACCTGTATCGATTTGATACAGGTGTTTGTTGTCCACCGGTTCGATTCCCAGGCTTACGGGAGAGGCTCAGTTCCATCTTTAGCCTTATCAATATAACATCACCTTATGAAAGGTTTAGGCTGGCAACAAAACTTACAGAAGTTGATTTCTGCAAGCTGAGACCATTGTATAAATACATATGGCAAGCTAACTTCTGCAAGTGTTCCATTTGCGGACCTTGATGTACCTTGCACAGTTATGTAAGCACTAAAATAATGTAATGTAAACGGACTAGCATACGCTCTATCAAGAATTACAGAAAGAACTTGATGTCTAATTCTCCTCGCTTAACACCTAACCAATGCCAAATATGGCATCATTGAGGTAGTGGCTATGAGTGATGTTTATACATTTATACTCCCAAGCTGCACCTTGGATGGTCTGTCAACCCCAAGGAATGTATGGGGTGAGTGTATGCTCAAAACTACATTAATTGCAAAGGTTTTCTTTTTTTTCTTAATGAAAAATGGGGACACTCTGGTAGGTAGAAAGATAATGGAATGTTATTGTAGAAACAGTGATTAAAAATATTTTATTACTTACCTATATTCTAGTAAACAAAATTTTTTTGCTATATAAGTTAAATATATCTGTGAATGTTTCATTCTATCTATGTTGTACCCGACTCTCTAACCACTCTTTATTCTCAATTGTATTTACTAACAATAATCATGCATTGAGAATGCGATTATAACTTTAGCAAAACACATAGTGATAGTGTTGAGTGATTAAAACCACTTTAACTATGATCTGTCACTCATTCAGGATTGAAGTTTTGTTTGACCTTTAAGATAAGTGACGCAAGCGATAAATAAGTTGAAATGAAGTGGCTAACTGGATACCCTAGCGCGTGCGAGACATGCGAGCAAGCTCAAGTGCTGATACGAACTTTATCTGAGACCACTTACTGAAGAATACTCGGTAATCAGGAGCGTAAGCTGAGCCTCTTTCTTCCGCGATGTACATTTTTTTAGTTTCACTGTTCGGATTAGTTATTATTCTTGAACTAAAGCACCTTATCTTAGCTACACAGTTTCTGGTACAACTGCTAGAATAAAACTGTTTTAACGCACTCAAACCCGGAACCGCAACCACGGCAGCGCAACGTGTTAATGACATTTTGCTAACCGACTTTGACATTTGATTGACGTGCGTACCTGACAGTGACAGATGACAGTGACACTTTTCTTTTTAATATGCACCTGCATCCTCGAACTAGGTGGCTGGGGAGCGATTCTCGCGCTGAAATATGTCGAATTCGACATTTTTCTACCCTTAATTTCTTTATTAAAAATGTAAGCAATATCTCTACTACTGTTAAAATCCTTTAGTTTAAATGATCTTTGACAATCCTATAATGTTGATGATTGTTTTCGGTGAGTTTTTAATATAGATTTATTAATTCCAAACATGTCGAATTCGAGATGTTGAAGGCACGAGAATTGCCCACCTGAGCCACTATTATCGCGCTGAGATATCTTCAAATCTCCCTGAACGCTTATACAACAGATTGCTGGAACAAAAGACAATGTCTCAAAACGCGTCCCCCAAAACAGATTTTAATATGTAACTCAGACGAATTACAACAGTGATAATTTGTGAGGATCTGATGTTTTGTTACTCTTTCACGCAAAAACTACTGAACGGATATGATTAAATTTGGCCCACAGATAAAAAAGAGCCTTGATTAAAACATGGCATACTTTTATCCCGATATTGCTACAGGAACGGGAACCACGCGGGTGAAACCACGGGCGGCCGCTAGAAGTTCAAGAATAAACACATTTACTTACTTTTGTCTCAAGTTTTACTCTTTGCGACGATCTTAAAGTAGTATGTCGTCGTAACAGCTGGCACAAGTATCGAAAAGCTGTTTTAGAGAGGCGATATATTTTTTTGAACTTTGTCTCAGTATAATTTTCCACTGCCTTATTTAACTCTCGTAACTGCCTATGTAAAGCCGTCAATTCATTATAATCTTCATTTTCTTCAGCCGCGTTAATCATTTGCCACGCAAAATAGTTCCTAGCCATAACTTTAATTCAAAATTTGTAAATTTTATTTCCATACAATAGCTTCTCACCATAAAAAATGGCGTGAATGCCGTGACAGCTCCGTAAACGTAATTTACAAGAGCATCTGTCAAATTTGAAACTCATAATACCAAATTGTATGAAAAACGTGACCGCGAATCGTGAAGCTGACGTAACAGGAGCTGTTAAGTCACCTAATGTCAACGTTATCAACTCATAATACCATTTTTAGTTCAGCTACTCAGCGCTTGGGGCTCTGAACAGTTTATTTTTCATACAAATGTCTTTACGTTAGACGCTAGCGAGGATCGTTGACAAAACTCTTAATAGAGCTACAGAAAGCTTCTCTCGACCTTAGCTACAAATACAACAACACACCTATAGAAGCTGTAGACTCTGCCGTTTTATTGGGAATTGAGATTGTTACTTATTGTTAATTATTATGGAACTTATTTAGTAAACGGCGCATATGGGCTTATTAATTGAACTGTGGATAACCAAGGCCCTTTTCGGGTCTTGGGATGTCTCTTTTCTCTATAGAAAGTTTTCTATTCTAGCAATGAAAATATTTTTTCAATAGTTTAGATAGTCCATAATTTCATGGATTATTTTTAGGTAAGCGGTCTATTGTTTTAATGCAAAATATATCAATTTATCGTCGGCATAGTAATTTCATATTTTCAGCCGATAATGAGCAACTACATAAAGATCGATTATTTATTTATAAACAAACATTTTGGTGTATATTAATACTCTGTGTCCTTGTACTATTATTTCATTCTGTGTCTTTGATGACATTTGACACTAGACTGACGCGGATACTATGATAAAATTCAAACAGTCGATCTTTATGTAGTTGCTCATTGTCGGCTGAGAATATGAAATTACTTCCCCGACGATACATTGATATCTTTTGCATTTAAACAATAGACCGCTTACCTAAAAATTATCCAAGAAATTCTGCACAATATAAAATAATTTCATGTAGTTAAATGAAACACTTGCCCAGGTTTAAGTTCACTGAACTGTCCACGAACGGAATGGAAAACGGAACTCGCGAATTTCCACGAATTTTGATACAAATTGACACGAAGGTCCCGTTTTAAACCCTCCCACGCGCTAGGTCAAATTCTCGAAGGACCAAATTCCAGGGTTGGAGGGCTTCGGAGTAGCCTGCCAACTGTGGTTTAATTGTGCCATGTAAGGATGGGAGCTCGCCCAAGTAACACACAAGCAAGATAACAGTACACATTTAGAAAACTTTACAGTTTAAAGATGAATATCGTTTGTATAAGAGCCTTAGAAATATCTAAATGCTGAATTGAGTTGAGTTTGGGCTCTTAAAATTCTTAATGCTTAATAAGTTCTGCATTTTTGTACTTTATTTCTTTAAACTTAATAAACAATATTGTTAGACTAGTATACAAGCTTTATTAAGCATTACGCATTCTAGGAATCCTAAAGCTGAAAAAAAGCTCCTAGCGAAGCATTTATCTGAATAATCATAATCTGTATTGCTATTATTCAATAATTACTAAGCTAGTAGCGTTTGAATCAGCTGATTGCTGAATAAGTATAACAATCTGAATAAAGCTATTACATAATGTTGTTATACAGCTTGATACTGAATAAATGTAAAGTGAGCTAATTATTTTATGCCTTTACTGGATAAGATGCCATGTTTTTCCAGTTATTCAGCTGCTGAATATAGAAGATTATTTAGGCTTTTAATAAGTTTTCACCGGCATAACAGTATGTTTTAAACAAACTTATTCAAATTAAAGACCACACGTACGTTCTATCAGCGAAAATAGCTTAATATCAGCTGTTAAAATCTCTTTGTAAGCTATATTTTTTATGTTGTTTGCATCAACATGGAGCGAAAATCGTGGAAAAAACATAAAAGAACCGGTAATATTAAAAGAAAAATGTTAAAAGAATATTTAAAAATCAATAGTAGCAATCGTTCAAGTGTTTCTAGTCATCAAAAGATTTGGGATAATAGTATGAACAAAAATGAGCCAAGTTCCAGCCAGCATGGGTTGATATCGTATAACGAAGAGGATTCCGTACATGAAATAAATCAAACTGTTTATGAAGAGTATGCATCTGATGACAGCTGTACAGATATCGAAGAAGAACAATGTACCGAACACATGAAAAATTTGATGTTTCGAGAGGAAATTAGAAAATGGGCTGTCGATAAAAATATCACTCAAGCAGCACTAAAGGATTTAGCAGCAACATTAAATAAAAGATTCCCAGATATTTTACCCAATAGTTCTGACCAAATTATAGGCACACCGAACTTTAAATATGCTTATCTAATTATTAATAATCTTTACCATATACTTATTCGAGTCTTATTATGTATATTGTCCAGTTATAACATCATCATATCAGCCATACGACGCCCACTGCTGGGCATAGGCCTTCCCCAAAGTTATTTCATATATTATCTGAATTTATCTCTTTGGCTGTAACATATATATCCTTTTTGAAGTCGGTAAAAACCGGCCTGATACACTACCTATTTTTTTCAGGTGTTTGCAACTTTAATGGAAAACATGGTTGTATAACATGTGTGACAGTAGGAGAGTATTCTCACCAATCCCACACTGTCGTGTTTCTTGACAGTAGATGTCCAGATAGAACAGACGACCAAGACGTCCCAAGACGACTTGGAAGTAGTGAAAAGATTAATGGTCGGATGGTGTGATGGGAATTTTGGCAAATATGACACCAAGTGGTGCTCAAGCGATATAAATAATGTTACAATGTTTTTAAATCACCGCACATTGCCTTCGAAAATTCACCGATCTATTTGTACCTCTAACCTCTAGTTGTACTTTGTACCTCTATTGCACACAGAATCTATAGGTTAAGATCCAAATTAAAACAAAATAAATTGAAGTAAAAAATATATTTATTTTATTAAAGTATAAAAAAAATCAACAATTAAAAATTACGCCCTTCAAAATCGTAAACACGAGAAAAAATAAATTATTACTTTTTGAAAGCCTTGAATCCTATTTTCACATCAGATGAATTACGACTTCCTCCAGTCCAGGAACATTTGCACAACAACTCCTTCGTAAACATTATATCCAGCAACCTGTAAGCACAGTTATTGCCATTTCCCAGTAATTTAGAATATACAATAGAATATATATATATATATATATATATATATATATATATATATATATATATATATATATATATATATATATATAGCTTTTCAAACGTTTCCTGGTTTGATAGCTCTTGATCCAGTATTTCTAAATTGCAAGCATCATTTATAGCTTTAAACATGAAGGATTGCACTTCTATGCCCTTCGCTTGGCCTAATGGTATTACAGTTGAATTTGATAGCAAGCTATATTTCATTTCCTCAATTTGAACAGATAGCTCTGCAAGTCTATTCATTATTTTATCCTGATTATCCATAATAAGTTGTTGTATCGCATATATTGTGGATTCCTTCTAAACTAAACTGACTGCTGCGTGGCTACATTTTCAATTTGTCTTGAGATTCCTTCGGAGACTACTGTATACATAACACCTTTATCATCGGCAATTACATGATTTGGTGTTTGACTGGGGGCTACTATAATATTCGCCACAGGATCGATCTGCAACAAAAAAAAAAAAAATATTTTGTAGAGCTTATTCCACTGCATTTAAACCAACCAATATCGAGAAAGTAGGCGAGTAGGTGCACAGAATAAGAGAAATGAAGCTGGCGTATGTAGGTACCATTTCGGTTTTTATACGTACACTCGGCGGTCGCGCTAAGGTGGTTAATTTATTTATTTATCTATCTTTATCTTTAATATTTAAAATAGGAATGTTTTGTATGTATTCAGGTATGTAACGAATAAACTCAAAAACTACTGGTCTAATATACGTTTCAATACCTATGTACGATTTGTATCGGCCAACCTTATTCCACATTAGAAAAAAAACATTCGATTAAAGAACCCTAAAAATTCGAAGTAATGTAGAAATGTGGTCAACTATTCAATTGTTATTCAGAAGTTAGCGTAGTGAAATGACTTTATTCAAGTGAAATCATAGTAAGTAGACTCTTGTGCACTTTTATTAAGCAATGAAAGTAAAACAAGCGATCGCCATTTAAAATCTTTGTAAATAATTATAATTACAAGATTATCTGAATGCTTAATCTTACAACTACAAAATTTTCAATTCAATTTATCGTATGTTGCATTGGAATTGCTAGAATTCGAAATTTCGCCATTAAGCATTTTAGTCAGACCGAGCATGCATGTACGAAAATAATATTTACAATCGCTTATCTTGATTATTCACGCAGCGCGTCAAAAATTATCGAAAAAATCATACACTATTTACGACAAAATTATTTGCGCACTAAGAATTAACATGTAGCAAACCTATAACTTAATTAATGAAACTTTACTTACCGCTTTAATAAATCCACCATTGCATGTCAATAATTACTCACCAACATTAAAAATGTCTAACTGATTGTCATCTAATTCCACGATTTGTATGAAAAAAATCTGTATTATTGTTAACAAGAAATTATTGCTGAGTAAATTCTGAAAACAATAACCAATTCGACATAACTGAATATTTGAGGTTTAAGAGCTTAATAAAAGCAATATCAGCTGTTATTCAGAAGTTATTAAGATAAATTGTACTATTACTAAGCTCCTACTCAGTAGTCACTCAAACGTTTTTAAGCTATAAGCATTTTAATTTGGGGCCTATTTTGTTTGAATAAAATCTGAATAGATGGTACTCAGACGTTATTCAGTTTAGTATTCAGCTTGTATTCTAAATGATTGCTCTTACTCAACTTTTATTCAGCACTTTTGTGTTACTTGGGCGGGAATATTAAACAAACGTCTTCATAGTTACACGTTAAGTTTACTACTACTCCTTAATACAAATAAATGATACTTATAACTAGATATGGTTATGTATACTTATTACATACACTACATGCCCATTGGCAAAAAAAAAACAAAATAATGTATAATTATTTTTGTTTTAAAGACATTACAAGTTACACATGACAAATATTATACTGTTACATTTAATTATTATATTATAAGCAGCCATCCCTACCTAGCCACCCCCGCTCCCGCCACCGGCTATATAAGCAGCAGCATCGGCGCGAGCTCGTCACTTTGCTCCTGATTTTCGCGGCGTTCACATCTTGGCAGTCGATGCTGTCGGTTGTATAGGCGATCGCTCTTTGGTGAAGTTATTCCTTTTTTTTAATTTCTAATTGATTTTATGTGTCGATTTTGTTTCGTATTCCAAATAAAAAATTGTTTGCTTTAAAAATTATAAATCTGTGTAACTGTTAAGTTTTGTTTTTTTTAAATGAATTTTCACTTCTGACCCAAAATCAGAAGTGGGATAAGCGACTACACGACCCATTATTAGTGGAAAACGAAACAAAATTTCTTTTGTTGTTTTTCTATTGTCGGTACTATGAAATTTCCTTCGCTATCGAAGTTAGCGATTGTTAATAGTGATTTGTGTTCTTAAATTACTTACTGGGCTTTGGGGTAAGTAACAACTAAAATCTACAGGCATTTTGCAAATTAGAGTTGATTTTCTTGTTCTTTTTCTATCTTTTGTGATTTCATTGTTGAATTTTCATGTCGGTTTGTTAATTAATTATTTCGTTGTTTTTGTGCTATTTTTGTGCGTGATACCTACGTTTTCAACTTATACACTACGAAATGAGATCTAAATCACGTAGCCACGAACGCGAACGTTCACATGGTAGGTCACGTTATCGTAAACGCCGTTTTATATCAAGTAAACATGATTCGAAACGTAGACCACGGGATCTTAGTAGCGATAATTATTCATCCGACGATTCGTATGATAGGCGACGATCCCCAGTGCGTAGTAGGGCCCAACGCCATCAGTGTGGTAGGAACCGTTCTCGTTCACGGAGCCCCCGCGCACCCCGTACGCATGTAAGGTCACGGTCCGCCCCTCGCTCCCGGACGCCTGGAACGCCTCCCTTACAAGTTGAAAACCATGATTCCACTAGATCAACCGTTCCCGTCTCTGAGGCATCCACTTTCGCGCATGCACTTATTCAGGCTATAAAAACCATTCAGCCTGTTAAATCGCAATCATATTTTGTTTCTAATTTTGATCCCTCGATAAACAACATTGATGCATGGTGCGAGGAAGTGGATCGCGCCCGAGACGCAAATGGATGGAATGATCATGAATGCCTATCTCGTGTGGCTTCTTGCCTTAAGGGTGACGCCAAGGTGTGGCTGGGAGAGTGGGTCACAAATGACCGTACTTGGTCAAATTTTAAGCAAGAGTTCAAACCACTCTGCCCACGCAAGCTAGATTTTGCGAACATTTTATTCGATGCCATGAAAACTACGTCCGATAGATATCCTACTTACGCGGAATATGCTCGCCGCACCCTATTACGTTTGAAAGCGGTTCAGGGCCTCAGCGATGACTTAAGGTCTTTAATAGTAATACGTGGAATAGACAACCCTCAAATACGCGCCGCTGCGGCGAATGCTGACCTGACCCCTGATAACCTTGTTTCCATTTTATCAATTTATACTAAGCCTAATCAAATGAAGCACGATTATCGTTCTAATTTCTCAAACAAAAAACATCATTTTCAAAAATTCAATAATCGCTCAGATATTAAATGTTTTAAATGCAATAAGCGTGGACATTTAAACCGCGATTGTCCTCAAAAAAGTAAACCAAGTGTAAGCACTAATACCGCGCCTCAGCCTAGTACTAGTAAATTTTGCACATTCTGTAAGAAACAGGGACATACTGAGGATGTATGTTTTGCAAAAGCGCGCTCAGCGCCCCGAAATCCACATAGTGTTAACTTGTGCTCTTACCAACCTGATGTTCCGCAAAATAAAGATATCACCTCAGCAGTAATAGACGGCATACCAGTTGATGTGTTGATAGACAGTGGAGCCCTCAATGTGTCCCTCATTTCTTCAGACGTCTTGAAATATCTCAAATGTCAACCTAAAGCGAAACGATGCGTACTTAAGGGCATAAGTGATAAGGAATTAGTGGCCAACTCTTATGTCACGACCACAATAGAATTTCGAGACATATCAGTCGAGGTTGATTTAATAGTAGTGCCGCCATCTTACATGAACACTCCAATTATAATTGGCACCGACGTGCTCAATCGCGATGGCATAACGTATGTGCGCACTAAAGATGTTCAATATCTTACGCATTCTAGTTCTTTAGTTTCCGCGATTAATACGGTTACAGAAATTACCTTAACAGACGCGAATATTAACACACCACTTCAAGGTGATGATCTAACTTCTCTTATGGCGGTTATTAATGAGTTCTTCAAGTTTCTCATTTCTGGGACAGCCACGACTACGGTCAAAACAGGACAAATGGATATTAAACTTACTAGTTCCACGCCAGTTGTTTATAGACCTTACAAGTTATCTTATCAAGAGAAAATAAAAGTCAGGGAAATCACTAAGGATCTCTTGGATAAAGGCATTATTAGGAAGTCCGATTCAGAGTACGCCAGCCCCATCATACTTGTAAAAAAGCGTGATGGTTCTGATAGGCTCTGCGTCGATTTTAGAGCCCTTAATCGCATAACTGTCAAAGATAGATATCCTCTCCCTCTAATCGACGACCACATAGATAGGTTGGGTGGTTATGAGTTCTTCTCCAGTTTAGATATGGCCACTGGTTTCCACCAAATCCTAATAAAAGAAGAGTGCATTCACTTAACTGGTTTCGTAACACCGGAGGAACACTTTGAATATGTCAAAATGCCATACGGTCTAGCCAACTCCCCTATTGTCTACCAACGAATCATAAACGATACTCTTCGTCCCCTCATTGATGAAGGTCAGGTCCTGTAGGCTTACTCTTGAATCCAATACCGATCGATCGACATTGGTATTGTGACGTTTCGTACTCTTGAGTCGCGACACTAGCGCCAAATTGAATTCATATTGCGCGGCTATTGAGTGAAATAAATGACATTGAGTTTTGCTCAAATCGGTACTCTGGACGTTATTTTGACAGCTAAACTTGGGATTGTATTGTGTTGAAATTGGTTTACGATCGAGATCGTCACAATAACTAAAGTGTTACTTTTATTGTATTGAATTAGCGTATTTTTCGGAAAAAATATACAAAATGCGTTTGATTAGATAGATATTAGTTCATTAATATAATAAATCATTATTATTTATTATGTTGAGTACATATTCTCAATAAAAATAAAAAAAACAAGCTTACTTATTTATTTTTAATTAATTTTAGTTTATTTGATGAAAGGTAATATAAATCAATCAATATCATTTATAAAGTGTACGTACTTAAATAAGTACCTATTTCAACATTATTAACTAGCTTCCGCCCGCGGTTTCACACGCTTGTTTCCCGTTCACTTGATAAAAAGTAGCCTATGTTTGGTTGCTTATTTAGGACGTAAAGGAAGGACAAACAAACATACTTTCGCATTTAATTTATAATATACAAATACAATAGGAAGTTAGGATATTTAAATATTTAGGTATTGAGCTTATACTTACTTACTTTTATTACCATAATAATAGGTACATATTTTTCTTAATATTGAAGTAAATAATTTATATACTTATTTAATATATTTAAGAAAGGTATAAGTCTTTCAAATAATACAAAGGCTTATACTATTAAATCCTTTTATTGAATACCATGCTTTGAAAAAAATACTGTGATCTATTTCTTATAGGAATCAATTACTTAATATATATTTTTTTTTACTTATTTATTGTTCAGAAACAAACGGTTATACATGATACAAATTTGCTGCATTTTATATTAGACCTATAGTTTCCTTTATGAATTACAAAGTATGAATGAAACCTAAGACCAAATAAAACGGAATGAAACTTTTTCAGTCATATTTAAATAGGTAGGTAAGTAATATTTTTTTGTACAAACTACAACAAACCTACCAACAACAATACTTTAAGGTCAAATAACCTATTTCAGTATTTTATAACAACAGATTTTTCAGTCTTGTACTTTGGTAAATAGGTAATTTTTATTCTTACTAAACTACAGCGTGTCCGTTTCGACTGCTCGGCCACAGTGTCCCAGAAAAAAAACGACTACGTCAACATTACGAAGTAATTTGTAGAAAACTAATAAAGAAAACCGCAAATTTGCAGAACCGATATTCAGAAAGTTATAAGGGCTTAACCATGGCCGCGCAGTCGAAACGTGGAGAACTGCGCGGCCATGGAGATCTCATATACGGGAGCTACATAGACATCTCATTCTTTTTGCTAATCACTGATATGATTTCGCAGAAATTGTAGAAAGTCTTAATAGAGCCTTAAAGTATGTACTTTACGAGCTATAGTTCTTTAAAGTCGTGGCCGCGCAGTTGAAACGGTGACAGCCGAGCGAACATAGGGATCTCAGAAACGGAGCTTCTCAGAGGTCCCATTCTTTTTGCTAATCAGAGATACGATTTCGCAGAATTTATAGAAAGTTAGAGTAAAGCCCTAAAGTTTGTAGTTCACGACCTGTAGATCTTAAAAGCCATGGCCGCGCAGTCGAAACGGTTAGAACCGCGCGCCCACTCAAATCTTAGAAACGGAGCGTCGTAGAGGTTCCATTCTTTTTGCTAATCACTGATACGAATGTTGATAGTATATAAATGGCTGGCATAAGGACCTGCATGATATTTAAATAAACCCCTGCGTGTTTCATGAAAACGCCTATAATTTTTTAATAGTTATTTCATGATTCAGAGATTGCTAAGGTACTGAGTACTTACTTTTGCAACTACTATAGGTACGTGCCTCGTACCTAAGATCTTTAAACCCAATTAAATTAGATATTGCGTGTAATTGATTAAATATTCCAACGAAGCGTCGAAACGTTTTGTGAGAAAAATTACCTGTAAAGCTAGAAGTAGGGTGACCATGATTTGTATTGCGTCAAACAGACATTTCCAAAGGCGTCGCCATTTTAATCACGTAGGTATTACTTATCATAATGAGGTATACGTATGGTTAGTTGGATGATGAAAGTATAGGTACAGATACGAAAATATTTATACCGTTTTCGTATACATACTAACAATAACATATTGACCAAGAAAACACTTATTTAATATTTAAAAGAAAGTAATTTTTTATAAATTTGAAAATAAAATAATATTTTTTGTGCGATATTTTTTTTTTTCACACATGTAATATTCCAATTATCAATTTCTGACACATTATGTTGAACATCATACACGGAAAAAATATTAAAATTATAAAACTGATTCACTGAGGTTTTTAGCGGAAGGGTATCATTTTTTACATAAAATTACTGTATAAACAACTAAACTTCGCCCGCGACTTCATCCGAGTGGTTTTTTAGCATTGGTATTCGTTTCCCGCGGGACTTTCGGGGTAAAATTTCACTCTTTAGCCCATAAACTATCTCTATACTAAAACCATGTCGATCTGTGACTGCGGTCCAGCGTGAAGATTATTATAAATTATTCAGTAGAATTTGACAGGTGCCAATGTCACTTTGTAAAAATAATCCTGCTTTAAACTGTTTGTCGTACTGATTTGCGCAGATCCAGTGCCAGTTCAGTAAGTATTGATTCCATTCGATTCGATATTATCATTATAAATACAATAAAATTCAACATTATTTTACAAAGTGACATTGACATCCTGTCAAATCAATCTACTAAGTAAAAATTCGACTTTAAATCATTGCGGTTAGACCCCACGCAGAACTGAAAGTGGCATCATTCTGATGTTTTGAGTTCCAATACTACTTTTATGATTCAATCAAAATAATTTCAAACTAATGTTTAAAAGAAGTGTTAAAGAGACCCAACAGGTGGCGTTGGTTTTGCAAAAGGAATGGATAACGTTCAGTTTGTTGAGGAGGTATTAGATTAAGTACCTAATTATATTCACAGAGGTTTACTAAGAATCTACGCGACACGAAATGTTACTAACCAGCACTAAATTAAATACTTAAGTCGGTATGTTAAGTACTTTTTTGAGCCGATATCTGAAAAAACCGTACAAAAGCGTAAAATTTTACGTGTTTGGCACGGGCAACCAAAACAAAAATCCAAAAAAGTTGAATAAACATTTTTATTCTTCTGAATATTTTACAAGGGACATGTTAAGCTTCAAGAAAATGGATGATGACATTCTGTCACCTTTGGGCAACTCGAGTCGATATCGCGCGGTTTTAGTTCCCATGGGAATGTTTCCATCTTTTTATAATACCGGTATCAGAGATGAAGTGAAAGGTGAATTGACACTGCAACGCGAACAAATTTCCTTCGCTGTTTCAGATTGCTTTGAGTGGCTTCACTCCTTCGTCGTTCTAAAGTTTAGACACCATAAAAAATATATGTAACTATATAGAAAGCTTGATGAGTTTTTCAATGTTGCGTGTGCACGTGGGTGGGAGCCGCCTCGCTGCTATAAGGGTTATAAAAATACCACGCGAGCACATGAATAAATGTTCCGACCAGAGGACAAGCTTGTTCCGCGCAAAAATGTCTCAGTTTTATAATTTTTCTAAGTATTAAGTAGGGACGTATACGTATTTTTACCAGAGCTGACGTGAGAAATGAGGATATAGTACTTACCTACACTACACAGCACCGCAACCACAAAAAGTATCGATGCGAACGCATTCTGAAATCAGATTAAGTGCTTGGCCAGACTGAACACGCGGACGCGGCGCGATGTCTCAAACGTATGAAATTTTACTAGCCGCGCCCATCCGCGTGCCCACTGTGGACACTCGAATAAGGTTTCATATAGGAGTACATCGCGCCGCGCCCGCGTGTTCAGTCTGGCTAAGCACTTATTTATGCTATTGAAATTCACCTTTCACTTCATCTCTGATACCAATGCTAAAAAGAAACAAAGTATACAAACTTATGACGTTGCATACTTAATTCTTTGGAAATGTCTGTTTGAGGCAATACAAATCATGGTCACCCTACTTCTAGCTTTACAGGTAATTTTTCTCACAAAACGTTTCGACGCCTTCATCGGAATATTTAATCAATTACATGACGCAATATCTAATTTAATTGAGATTTAAAGATCTTAGGTACGAGGCACGTACCTATAGTAGTTGCAAAAGTAAGTACTCAGTACCTTAGCAATCTCTGAATCATGAAATAACTATTCAAAAATTATAGGCGTTTTCATGAAACACGCAGGGGTTTATTTAAATATCATGCAGGTCCTTATGCCAGCCATTTATATACTATCAACATTCGTATCAGTGATTAGCAAAAAGAATGGAACCTCTACGACGCTCCGTTTCTAAGATCTGAGTGGGCGCGCGGTTCTAACCGTTTCGACTGCGCGGCCATGGCTTTTAAGATTTACAGGTCGTGAACTACAAACTTTAGGGCTTTACTCTAACTTTCTATAAATTCTGCGAAATCGTATCTCTGATTAGCAAAAAGAATGGGACCTCTGGTAAGCTCCGTTTCTGAGATCCCTATGTTCGCTCGGCTGTCACCGTTTCAACTGCGCGGCCACGACTTTAAAGAACTATAGCTCGTAAAGTACATACTTTACGGCTCTATTAAGACTTTCTACAATTTCTGCGAAATCATATCAGTGATTAGCAAAAAGAATGAGATGTCTATGTAGCTCCCGTATATGAGATCTCCATGGCCGCGCAGTTCTCCACGTTTCGACTGCGCGGCCATGGTTAAGCCCTTATAACTTTCTGAATATCGGTTCTGCAAATTTGCGGTTTTCTTTATTAGTTTTCTACAAATTACTTCGTAATGTTGACGTAGTCGTTTTTTTTCTGGGACACTGTGGCCGAGCAGTCGAAACGGACACAACTACAGCGCATAATTACTTAGGTATACCAGTCACATAAAAACTATTTCATTCTTATAATTAAACAATGATTTTCATTCCCAATTCAACACCAAATGCTCTATAATATTGCAGTATGTTACATACATCTTTTCTTATCAAACTACAAAGCATACTAATTATAGGAACATACTATGAAACTATTTTTTTCTTTTATTCAAACAATAATCTTCATACCAAACTTTAACAAATGCTATACCAACTATTTCAGTCTTTTTAATAATAGTACTATTTAGAAAAAATCTTCTTTCTTGACAGCAAACCGATGTGGCCAGCGATGAAGTTTTGCAGTAGAACCTAAAATTAAAAAAATATTTGTTACACATCACACATTACAATTAACAAAAGTAAACTTTGTAAGTAAACAAAGTTTGTGTATTACTAAAACTATCAAGTCAATTGCTTTTCTTATCATTCTGAGAGTCATCAAAGCGACTAGTGTAAGAACATAAGTTCAACATAATAAACACAAAAATCCTATCACGGTTGAAAGTTTAAAAGAATAAAATATATTAAGTAAATAATAATTGTGGATAAAATATATTGAGATTTATAAAATTAATATGTAATCAATTTAATTAATGATTTGTAAACTTAACTAAATCACCTACTTCAAAAGGCTGATGATGAGAATTATTACTTTATTTGTAGGTATTGCATTAAAAACATACTTACTTGAGGCGGTGCCATCAATAGCAGTAGGTGACAGAATTTCTGCGAATCTCTTCCCTTTCTATGCTACCGCTATCTTCACCACATTTTGTTCAAGCAGCTGCGGAATGCTGTAAATAACATTCATACTTGAGCATTTATACTTTTATATTGAAAACAATGATCTTTATTAAGATAATAATAAATAATCTGTACCATTTGTGGATAAGATTACCAGCTAAATGAAGATGTCATCGTAAATAAAATATGTAATTATGATAAGTTCATTCAAAGTTAAAAGTTCCTTCTAAATGAGACTCTTTTGGGCTAACTCATAGATGTGATTGTATGATTGCATGTGCCTTGTGAAGTCTTCTTATTACCTCAGGCTAAGCCAGGGTTTCGCTCGAAGAACTCCACAACGGCTTCAAGTTGCGAAGATGATCAACATTTGTTGTAAGATTTCATTAAAGAATACATGAAATACTAACCTTAATTCAACTTGATCACTCCGATCACAAGCAACACAAACGTAAACACCTCCGATTTAGCTTTATATCAAAGTTTTGAATAGTTTTGTTGGAAAGTTGTAAAATAGAAAAAAAAACAATAAGTAACAGTGGTAAACAGTCACACTTTTTTTTAAATTAATTCAACCATCAATCAAGGCGAAGGCATCTTCCAATACGTCCTAAAATATTTAAAATTTGTTTAATTAATGCTTATTCTATTGTAAATTCTATATAAAATGATGTGTTTTAAAAATATAGAATGAGTTTGGACTTCATTTGTTTTAAATAGATATAATTTTAGCCAGAAAACGTAGTTTTTCATTGTGCATTCTATTTATCGATACGTCCTAAACATAAAGGGTCCCCACTATCGAGAATTTTGCTGGCGGCGAACTTCACACTGGATTAGCCAATACAAGGACAATTTCAATTTCAATCCGATCGCGATTTCAAGCGCGTCAAGAGTACGCACTAATTATTGTATTACTATTGGATTGGTTTGAAATCAACATTGAGATTAGATTCAAGAGTAAGCCTACAGATCGCCGATATTGTATGTAATAGGGTTTGTATAACAATCATATCTATTCTTTCTTAGCTCTTTACTTTTAATTAAATTCTGCCTTGCGTCATATTGCGATTTTTGAAGTCGGTACTTAAGTTGTTTGGGATAGTCATAATGATTATATAACGGATCAATTTGTAATGTTAAATTGTTGGGTAAGTTACATGGTTTCCCAAAAACAAGTTCGTACGGGGTATATTTGGTTTCTGTGTGCACAGTCGTATTATAGGCAAAACACCAATATGGAAGCCAAACATTCCAATTTTGTGGTTCATTGTCGGTTTGAATACGTAAATATGAAATTAAATTTGTGTGACTATTTTCTAAACTACCTGTAGACTGATGGTGATACGCTGTACACGTTGTTTGCTTAATTTTGAGAATATCGCATACTTCCCTCATAACTGAAGAAACGAACTCCGTGCCTCGATCCGATATAATCTGTCGAGGTATTCCGTACCGTAAGATAAAATTATTAATAAATGCTGACGCTACTGAAACCGTATCTTTATTCCTTATAGCATAAGCTTCTACATACTTACTAAGTCACACTGTAGTGTGAGTATATATGAGTAATTATCAATATCCTTACATAAGGGCCCTACTAAGTCTAAAAATAACCTATCAAAGGACGAATGTCCGGTGTCTGTAAGAACCATTGGCTCTTTTATATGTTTAACCCTTAATCAAATACTGGGAAATAATAACCCACTTGTTCCGTTCAAACATAATCCGATTTATTTTATCATTCGTAACACCAAGCAATGTCAGCCATAGACAAATAAAATCATGGTAGTTTTTCTTAGATCATAAATGGCAACACTTTTCTATAAATCTATAAGTGTCATCTTACGTCAATGTCAAAGTCAGCAGTGGTGTTTTTTTATGAAATTTTCCGGTGTAATTCAAAGTTTAGGTGAAAATTTAGTGAAAAAAATCTGGTAAGTGCATAGATGCAATATTATTGTGTACTAGACTTATTTTCTCACCGTTTTAATTGAAAAGGGCCCGGATAAACGTAACAATTCTTGGAAATTTCGTGTCTCAAAAAAGTGGGAAATTATTTCCCAATGTTTGTTCCTGCAGTAAAAAAGAATATGGATACTAGTTACTGCCCGCGCCTTTGCCCGCGTGAAAGTCGTTTACAGTTATAATTTGATTTGTCCACAGAAACTTACTTGATTTTTGACGTGATTATGTAACAAATGCAAACTATCGCATTTACTATAATTCTACAACAGACCATCAGACAATTTTTTAAAATTTTTGTAGTATCTTATTTCCTTCAACTTTTTATTACTTATTTACAGAAATGGATAAGAAAAAAAGAAAACTACTGACAGAGAAAAGTCTAAGCGTAATAGTTGAGAACATGAGTGACTTATCTGATTTATCCGACTACGATTCTGAAGACGATCCTTGTTATGAGAATAGCATCCATTCTCCCTCTTCGAGCATCTTAAATCAACCAGATGATTGCCTAATATTACATTGTATGAGAGTGAGATTTTTGATATTAAAACATTGTGCTTGACTTTATTTTTTATTTAATTTATTATAGTTTCTAAATTTTGTTATGGAATTTAGGCATTTTATAGATAGTGGGAATAGTGGGTTTATTTAATTATCTTATTGTAGTTTCTAAACTTAAATATGGAATTTATGCAGTTTATTATTTAAGCTGGGTGTAATGCAACTAGCTAGTTAAAAATGTGAAATATATATATATAAAATACATAAATAAGATATATAAAAAATATGTATACCGTATAGGATAATGGGAAATAATTTCCCACTTAATTTCATTGCTCAGATTACAGTAAAAGTCATAACCGTATTGGATAATGGGAAATAATTTCCCACTTGACGATATTGTGCTATGCGGTGACGAACAAAGGGAAATTATTTCCCACCGCCTAAACCCCACTTCCCCCCACTTTTCAAAAATTTTGACAACATATTTGAAATCTATGGACTACAGTTACCCTAGAACCATGCTCAATTTTTAATTTTCGTCAAAAAAGTTTTCCATTTGATTAAGGGTTAAAGTGTTTTTGACGTAAACACTTGTCGCAGCGATTTACAAAATCGTATACGTCTTTTTCAAGACCTGGCCAGAAATATCGTCGTTTTATATTGTTTATCATGCGTCTAATGCCGGCATGCCCACTTGTAGGCAAAATATAATCATTTAATATCACGCGTTGAGTATCTTTATCACATATTCTTTTGACACCATTTAATATAATATATACCAGCTTTGTGTGTCATCTATCATTTGAGTTAACTCTTTTATTTCTTCATAATTATATTCATTTTTTATTAAACATAAACTCTTTATTTTTCACTTAGTTTCCTCACAAAGGCATCTCGTGCGCAATATGATCGAAAAAAAGGATTAATATAAATTATTTGTTTCTTTGAATCAAAAGCGAATAAACTCGACTTTTCGGATATATCTATCTTTTTCCATTCTTCGCCGTTTATAAACCTTAGTTCCACGCAACCCTCTGGTTTTTTAAATGCGCCTAATACCTTTGGTTGATCAGACCAAGTGTCTAAGGTACATTTATCGACCGTAGGGCTGTCATTTTCATTGCCAATGTTTTGTTCATTCAATCGTTTGTTCTGTGTTCGTTGGTTCGGCGCAACGGATGTGTAGTGAAAGACTTGTTATGAGTAATAATGTCTATTTAATTAGGCTTACAACGCCTTATATACTGGGAAGAGGTGAGTGTGTGTTAATACAAAGTACAAAAAAAAAATGTTAATACAATGTTACATTTTTTTTTAATCTAAAGTAAGTAAGTATGACCTTCAAATAAAGTTCCTGTATTTTAATGAGAATAAAGTATAAAGATATTTGAAATAAATATGTGCACAAATGATGAGTAAAAAGTACCACTATAATTAATAAAGTGATAAAGAATGAAGAAGTCGACTATTCCTTGGATGAATATTAGTTGGATGTTTTATATTTCATTCATTTTATATTCTCATAACAATTTATTTATATCACTTATCCTTCAATTCGATCCAAAACCAACATAATACTTAGACAAAACTTTCCTAGTAAATCATTACTTGATCAGAATTTTAATTATAGGGTGATCAATCCAAAAACAAATATTCTGATTAATTAGTCAAACAATTCTACTTTGAAACATTTTCTTACAATCCAATATCTTTTATTATTTCCATTCCTACACAAGTTAGGTACATGCTCAATCCGAAAATAAATCCATGCGTAAACTTTACGGACGGTTTACAAAGTTACGACTATAGTTACGTATTTCGTTATTCCATTATGTCAAAAGTCGTAATCCGGTAAATAAGCTAATTTCTATTAGATATTGATTTACTTAGCATACATATTTATTCAAACTTTATAAAATACAAAACTTAAACTTGACAAAAAAGCAATGGTAACCTTATTAAATCCTGATATCATAACATTATTTTTATACGATACCTAAAGAATGTGAAGTGGCAACATGAATTAATTTCCAACAATTTAATTTGATACTTCTTCTAACAATCTTGCCACATGCACACCTTATATGCAGTTGTTTGTGCTAACGCATTTTCGCTGACGGCATGAAACCTAACCAACTGACAAAATTTACCTATCTTACTTACGAAACATGATTAAGTTTTCGATATGATTTACATCATTTAGTTTTTCACAATGTGTATAATTAATGTTTTTGTCTGAAAAAAGTTAAGTACTAATGATTCAACTACAAATTTATTACGATTATGAAAACATTGTTATACAAATTCAAAATCAATTTATAAAAAACAACCTAGAATATTATATTATAATGAATGTTTCACTGAATTAAAAAGTAAAGTTACCATTTTTTTTTATTATTATCATTTACCTTATTTAAGAACTCATAGTCAACATTTGTATTGTTATTTAAAAGAATTACATACAAATATATGATTTATCTGATAATATGATAGGATACAATGGCGATTACACTTAAAACAAATGCTTAAACTTCCACAAAACAAATACTTTACTATAAGTATATCCATAGAATGTTTAACTAGAATAAAAACTAAACTATAAAATTTGCCATTCACTTTTTTCTATATTTTTAATATTATTTTATTTTATTTACTTAAATGAATAAAAAAACTAAATTCTTCTACTCTTCCATAAAATAATACTTTTATTTCCATAGAAGATAAAATATTAACTGCCTTTAGCTATAGTGACAATACACTATATTTCTTTTAACCTTATGAACTTACAAAAACAATTAGCAAAAAAAGTCCACCAAGTATTTTTAAATTGCAAATATAATTAAATTTTCTTGTCCCACTAATTATTTCCATTTGCCTGGTCTGGAACATCTCGCGGCTCCATCCTCATCGGACACCATCATCTCCCAGCGCCCAGCTCATCACAAACTCATCATCAGACCGCGGATAGTCTATTCATCCCTTTTCACAAAATAAATTCTTCAATAGTTTTTTTTTTTCTCTTGGATTTAGTTCTTTTTTGCATTGTTCTACATATTATAATATAAGACGAACGAACGCGCGAAATGTGTTCTATTTTTAGATTAGAAGATATAGAAGATGATATTTTAGAATAGTAATTATTAAATTTCTTATCACTAAAATAGTTTTTTTTTTATGTAAAGCACATTATAAGTAATTTACTGTTCACTTCACTTATTAGTTTTATACTGTCACTTAATATTTTTAATTTCAGTTTTTTTTTATCTAAATCACTTTCACTTTATTGTTCGTAACTATAACTTGTAAAAAAGAATTTATTTTAAAACCATCTGCCCAGCACTGCCGATGGGCAGCACTGGCAGGGTCGCCATGCAATGATGGGAAAAGGTTCGGCGCAACGGATGTGAAGTGAAAGACTTGTTATGAGTAATAATGTCTATTTAATTAGGCTTACAACGCCTTATATACTGGGAAGAGGCGAGTGTGTGTTAATACAGAGTACACACACTACAGTCATGTAATTTAATTTAGTAAGTCTTTTTTTGAGTACAGGTAAAGGTAAAATTAAAAATACAATATATTTGTAAAGTTTATTGTAGCAGCTACATTCCGTTTGTGTATTCAAACAGAATAACAGCATAGGACATATCTGATGTACACTTAAAATATTCCAGCCTTAATTTATGATGTTTTCTGTAAAAAAAAAGTTTTTTTGTTTGAAAATAATAGAAAAAGAAGTAGCAGTTAAAATGTTAAATAAAATAGTTTTCAGAACAAAGTTAGGTGATAACAATTTCTTGTATTTACAAGTTAGATAAGTAAGTTGTTAAAATACAAATTATAGAAGTTCTTTATTATTTATGTATGATCACATTTGAACAATTTGTAAGTACGTAAAGCTTTGATTATATAAATATTATATACTTTGTTTATAAGGGTAAATAAGAATTATTAGTTATGTTTCAGTTGAAGATATGTTAAGATTGAATAAGTACAACAACAACCGATTACTAAAAACTTAGCCTCTTCAAGGCGAGAGTGAATAGGCATTTCCTGGGCAAGCATGCAACACCTTAGACCAAATCCTGTTTGTTAAGCACGAGGGTGGTCAAATGGTGTTATAAATTAGGCTCAGGAAGGCTTTTTTTTTAAATACTTTATTTAACTAACCTAGCTACATAGGTGTTTAGTTGATGGTGGATGAGTAAGAACCGATTGTTTATTCGATGACCGTCATATTTATAATCTACCACGACAGGCATTATGGTGTGTTCGTGAGAATACATAAAGAGGGCTTTCACAATATCAGTTTATCAAAGTACTTAATTTAAATGACATCCCAAAACTATAATGTTAATGGTTATAGCTTCTAATATAAAAACAGATGCCTGTTGTTCACAATATTGATAATCCTAATTTGATAGGTTAAAAGGTTACGCAAGATTATTCTTAACAATGAGGGCATTGATAAATAATTAGGTAAGTTAAAAAGGATTACAAATATCAAGGGTTTAACAATGCCTGCCAGTTATTACTAACAAATACATAACGTTAAATATTTAGTTTCAGACTAGAAGAAAACCATTTTTGTTTCAAGTAAAAAGTTAAATGTAACTAATGTTGAATTTTGTTTAAAATAGTAAAGTAATTAAATAATTATAAAAGTGAAATTGTTAAAGTTTAGTTGATTTTTGTTTAAAATAGTTAAGTAATAAAATAAGACATATGAATGGATAAGAAAGTTAATGCTAGCAAATTTAATATAAATATATAAAATCTTTAAGGGCATGTAAGGTTAAGTATGAGTGATTTTTTTTTGTAAACAAAATAATGTTATTTCAAAGGGCATGTAAGGTTAAAATATGTAAAAAGGAACGTAAGTGCGAGTGAGAGATGAGTAGGTATTGAGTATGAAAGTGAGAAAAAACAGGAATGGCAGTTGTGTGTAAGCGAGATAGTTAATTAGTTATTTATAGTCTCTAAGAAAGAGATGAAGAAATAAAGAGCATTATGGCCGAATCCTGTATTTTACTTACAATATGATTGATACTACATGATTGATTAACATTGATTTTAAATAAAGATCTAAATGTTGGTTTGAAAGATTTGGAAAACACTTGTAAAATTAATAATTCATGGATTGGCGTGTATTAGTATATGTCCATGTTCTTTAAAGCTTACCGCATTGCACTTCCAAAGACTGCAATACAATGATATTATCATCTTATCCCCTTTAAAAGAGAAATTTATCAATTCGTCAGTATCGGTAATAAATCACGTAGGTACTTACCCACCTATATTTTATAATAGAACTAAAAGTACCTATTAAAATGCAAAGTATCATCTTTTTGAAGTCGTTTTTTTGTTGTGATGATAATAATTATATAGCCGATGCCTGTGATTTAGTTTCATCAGTCATGTTTCAATGTGGCTTTGTAACACGCCTTCGAAATTAACAGAGTAGCTCAAGATTGTTATTTTTGGTCACCCACCCCGCGACCGACCATAGCGAAAGTTACTTCACCACTATAATCCGCATAATTTCCCTTACGTAGGTTGTATACAGCTAGTAAAATAGTATACACGTATAGAGAAATAGGTAACACTCCTTAAAAAGTCTACTGGTCGACTCGGAAGTTCCCCGATTAAGTATATCTAAGTATTACTGAATAACTGCACCTGTTACTGAAGAGCATCTTTGAGTCATATCATACCATCATAACAATCATGATTGGACAACATGACATGAACCCATTCTTACCACCTGTACCATTTGCTCTATCCACAGAACAACAACAACTAACTTTACGGACCGGTTTTACCACCTACTAATAAGTTCTGGATAGTTTAAATAACAGATCTTTTGACAGTTTGTTATATGAAAAAAATACAAATCAGTAGTTGGTGAAACCGACCCTGAATGTAATACCTACATTTCGATTCGTTATTGGCCATTTAAAGTGCTGAGGCCTGTCTTAGTAAGAACAAAAAGTCATGCCGACTATGTCAAAAATCCAGTTACAAAAAATACGTCAGAGTTGGTGCCATTGTGCTACTAACGTACCTAAGTAGTTAAAGTTGAGGTTAATTATTATTAAGTTCATATCATTTTAAAGGCTTAAAACTGAAAACTACGGAAGGTACGGTATGAGAAGGCGCAGTGGTTCGCGCGCTCGGCCTACGATTTCGCAAAGGACGGTCACGGGATAGGTGACTAATAATTAACTATCTCTTCCGTGCCTCGGAAGGCACGTTAAACTGTTGGTCGCGGCTGTATTTGCGGTCATGAAAACCCACCAATCCACATTGGGCCTTCGTAGAGGATCATGGTCCATTCTTCTTATCTTTTGACTTATCTTTCCATAAGGAAGGCCAGTGCCCCGGTAGTGGGGATATGAAAAAAGGTTAAGACGACTGTTCAATCTGTTCATAGGTACTGAAAAAAAAAATGGGATAAACTTGTGTAATAAAATAACGTTAGAACTTGTATTCCGAAAACCGCATCTAAAATGAACGACGTAGGTAAAAGGCAATGTCAAGCACAAAGTATAAACCCTGACCTGCTGTTGACTACATAAAAATACCACTTGTATTCGCGACACATTGATAAACTCCTCCTTTTCTTGAAGTCGCTTAAAAGTTTATATAAGAACTAAAACTTTTAGAAATAACGACAAAATATACATACACCGCCATCTGTCATGCATGCCATACCACTAAAGTAATAAAAAGCAGCCAAAAGGATGTAGTTACTTACGTCAGAATATATTTTGTAAGTATTAAAATCAACAACTGTTGTTAAGCATACGCGCGTCACATTATAAATTTCTCCGTCCGTCCTCTCTTTAAAATATTTTAATTACTTTTGATAGAGTTGACCGATTTTGATGAAATAATGCCTATACGGTAAGTTTAGATACAGACTTTAAACATATAAACAATTCTGTGGCCTTAGATAAGTGGTTTTGGTGTGATGTTCATTAAGGGGCCATACAAAGCTAGAAGAAATAAGGATTTCCCCCGCGCGTCCCGCACCCTATGCCGCTGTCGACTAGCTCCACGCGTGTCGTTATCGCAGACCGAGAACAAAGTTCGCTTGAGTTTACGTGCACAGTGTAATGAAGAAAACAGAGACAAGTGTCGCATGTATATACACATACTTAATGCATTCAAATAGATATTCCTGGTGAGTACTGTTTATTGTTTATTTTATAAATTACGTTTTTTAATAATATTTATAATGTTTTTTCTGTTGGCAACAGTGTAGCGCGATTAAAAACAGGAGACGAGTACTTTTTATTATGGTAATCCTTAGGTAACCTGAGGATTAATAATAAACATACAAGTAATAAATATATAAAAAATGTGCGACATTACATTTTGTATTATAATGTGGTTTGGTGAACCTCCCGCATTATTATTCGTTTTACATATGTTAATAACCATCTTGGGATCCATTGGTCTGTATGCCTAGTGTGAGTTTTGTTTGCTTACGTGAAATTTATATGAAAAAAACGCAATTTACACGTTCTGACAGGGGTTCAGTACGTCTCTCAATTATAATTATAGTAATTAATACACTCAACACAAACATCCTTTTCTTATTAATTCTTGATTTTAGTATAGAAATGCAAAAAAAAATATTATAATATACCCAAAACCCATGTAAGATGGAAGCGTGAAAAATAATAAACTATTCAACAAGCAACCAATTTTTTATTTACATTTTCTTACGTTTAGCTTCAATACTCATTGATATTGCTCCTTTTCGTTTATTTTTGCTTACATTTACTAGCGGACTGCTTAAGGTGGTACGACTTCCATACTAACAAATATTGCACATTAATTGGTTCATCATAAATTAATAATTCATAAATACATGTGCAACTAACACGTTTTAGTTATTTGTTAGCGCGAAATTATTAAAAAAATGTACTTTCATACATGAGGTATATAAATGCGATGAGTCACACACACACACATAGAATTATTGAAATTATAAGATGTTAGGTTTTTCGTGATTTATGTATGAAAGTACATTTTTTTTATTATTTCACGCAAACAAATAACTGAAACGAGTTAGTTGCGCATGTATTTATGAATTATTAAGGTATGATGAACTAATCAATGTGCAATGTTTGTTTGTATGGAAGTCGTACCACCTTAACTTAATATTTCGAGTCTGACGAGGATTCACTAATTCTGGCAAAACATGTTGCATATAAAAGTCTTTTAGTTTCGGTAGCATAAAGGTCTCCCAAAATTTGTCGTCTCTTTAAATTTTCTAAATTTTCATACACACACAGTACAAAACAATAAGGGTATTTTTAAAAACCTTTTGTAATGACAACATTCGCCATCCGTATTTTTTTCTTGCAACGTCAGATCAAAATTGGACATTGAACTACTTCTATGCTCAGATCTGAAAAAGAGACAATAACATGTATTTGTGTCTAACAATAAAAACATGTAGGGTTGTATAATGTCTTCGACAATATAAGTATTATTAATTTTACAAGCATATCTTCTTTTAAATTTCCATGGTTATTGAAGTTACTAGAATAAACTAGGACTGGATTTACACCATGTACCTGTTTATATTTGAGACTCCGATATTTCAGCGCAGTTGCATGCGCCATGGTCACGAAAGAACTGTTGATTGTTGCGGGTTGATGTTATTGGCACACGAATAGATCTACCTTCCGTCTAAGTCTAAGTCTTTTATTACGCTCGATACTGGTACCACTGTCTGCAAACTTACTTACATTTTAGCCCTCACATTGTCATTATCTAAATGTTGTTGCTGCTCATCATTAATGAAAGTAGAAGTAACATCAGGAATTATGTTTGTAAGATCTGCCAATACGATTCTAAAAAACCGAAAAATAATACATTTTATAATTGTTTTGTTTTGTCATGCACCAAAGCACTTTTAAGGTATTGGGTATTTTAAGATACCTTTTGGGACTAATACATTCGACATTCGTAGCTTCCTGCACCGTCATATCAGAATTGAACATTGAGCTACCTGTTACAATGCTGTTACTACTAGACTCGGCTCTGAAATAAAAACCGGAAACAGGTACAGCCCGAGGAAATAAAGAAAAGAAATTCTGATCATTCCGTCTTAATAATTCCGTCATCTAAACTTTGCATTACTATAAGTAAGTGCCAAGCAATATTTTGGTTCCTCGATGTGACCAATGAGGTACCAAATTGGTCTTGTTCGGAACTTACATAGAATATAATACAGGCGCGGATCCAGGATTTGTTTGAGGGGGGGGGGGGGGGGGGGATTTGGTTCAGGGAGGTTATATCATAATTGCAAACATTTTGCTTAAAAACTTTGCGTAAAACTGTGTGCCGGGGGGAGGGGGGCAATGGCTATTGTCCCCCCCCTTTTGTTTGTGCCTGAAACTAAAAAAAAGTATACTATGTATTTACTTATAATAAATTACTACTTTTATCTAAAAAGTACAGTCAAATAATATCTTTAATCAATTTCAAACATTTAAATTGGCACTGATTTCTGACAGATATTTGACAGTTTTGTATCTTAATATGCTGCTCGTCGAATACTTGTCTACTTTCTACAAATTTCTACAAAAGCTTATTTTTTATCTCTGTTTGCTATAATAACCTATACCTAGGTTATGATTAACAAATAGACTTTTTAAATAATCTACGTGCGAAATCGTCGCGGAGCGTAAGGCAAGCGCAGTCCACACGTCTCAATGGAGCACTCACGACTGAAGAGCGAGGAGCGAATCAGACAGAAATACGGTGAAATAACGCATGCGATAGAGATGCAAACACTGGTGTCTGTTTTAAAAACATCAACGTAAGCGACATTATCGTTTTTAATTTATTATAAATGAACTATTTAAAATTTTGAAAAACTGTCAATCACAAAACTAGAGAACTAGCTAAGGTATTTTTTAATAATAGTTTCAAGACTAAAGGTTTAATAGCGGTTGGCACAGCATTGAAAAACGACAAAATTGGAAGTAACTTTACGATTTTTTTCTATCGAGAAAAGTTTTAGCAATCATGTTTCTGTCAATCACATAACTGAGTACTATAGTCTACTTTCTACAGTATTTTTTTGGGGCCGATAAATCTAGTAATACTATGTGAAATCCTTGATCAAAAATGTGTATTTGGCTTTGTACGGCCCCTTAAAAAAACACAGTACAGACATTAATTCTAAAAATGATAGAAATTGGTTCTGCTGCTTATTCTGAGTCCCCCTATCGATTTTTTTTTTGCAAATCCAGGCAACAGACACGCTGAACTTTGATTTTTATTATAAATATAGATGAAACAAGTCGTGTTAGTTACACCGTTTATAACTAAGAAATGGCTGGACCTATTTTTATGTGATTGGATTTGCGATCTTCTTAATGATGTAGGTTTTTCTTTGAACATGTTTTTAGGGTTTAATTTAACTGTTGATACGCAGCGGCGGAGTCTCACTCATTTATAATGCTACCTACGATCTTTTTTGTTTAAATTTTAAAGTTTTTAACTTTAGTGTTTTTTTTGTTTTGAAAGCATATTGTATATTAGTAAAATAAAACTCTGATTAAAAATACGCTTATGAGCCTTGCAAAATCAATGTACCTAAATAACTTTTGGGCTACTTACATATTAGAAGGTTAAAAAACATAATGCATGGATCAGACATTGATGTGATGTAGGATATTTGTGTAAAAGGAAAATATTCTTATAGTCGAGTACGAAAAATTTTTCCTCTTATATAGAGTTTCTTTCACAATACAAATAGGTGTGACAACAACATGTACAATTATAAATACTGTTGCTTCTGTTAAAGCTGACAAGTTTCTTACGCTCGTTATAAGTTATGTTCTGAATGGGTGGTACGAAAAATATTGTACGAGTTATAAGGACTTGTTTACATGTAAATTATAACTTTGACTATTGCTATAGTTGGTAGAAAGAACATCATAATGTTATTATTATTATTATTGTAGGATATAGGGGCTATGCAGCTCCAGTTGGAACTGTAGTCACTGCGACCTATAAGATCTATTGTAACTCGCCACCTTGTTATAGTATATATTTTAGCCTGGCGGCTTCCAGGAAGTCTAAAATCTTCCTAGCTCTGAGAGATTTTAGCTCCTCTGGCCGAATTATATGCCTAGGTAATTATATTATATGCCCAGGTGGATACTGCGTTTGTGAATTAGGGGTCCGCAGTCACATAGGAGATGTTTGGGTGTTTCTCTCTCTAATCCGCAGTAACGGCAAACGCCAGTGTCACTTAATTTCATGTGAAATTGGTGCCTTTTTAGTTTGCAGTGTCCAGTTAAGGCTCTTGCTATCGCACTTATGTTTGCTCTGCTGAGTTCTAGAAACTCACAGTTTGCTTTTGCGAATAGCCTTCGATAAGGGTTTTGGCGTGTACTAATCCTGGTTGATTTAACCAGTATTTTTTTTGACTCGCCAAATAGGTTACCCTTAAGAAGTTGCATGGCCTGTTCCATTGAGATACCACAGAAAGGCTCTGGACCTAGCTGTTGGCCCTGAGCTCCAGCCCTTGCAAGTTCATCAGCTTTTTCATTGCCAATGATTCCTGAGTGACCTGGTACCCATTTCAGAATAATTTTATTCCGTTGTCCCAGCTCATGCAGCTTATCGACGCAGTCCTTCATTTCGAATGTATGACATTCGAATTGATAGCGTTGAGGGCTGCCTGACTATCTGAGAAGATAAAAATGATTTGATTTATGTAGTTTCGTTGGCGGTTGGCCTCCGCGGATTCTATGATGGCGTATACCTCTGCTTGGAATATGGTGGCGTGTTTGCCTAGATTCACACTCATGCTGAATCGAGGGCTGTCGCCGTATATTCCGCATCCTACATTTTCACCCATTTTGGAGCCGTCTGTGAACCAAACTAAGCCTCCAGCCTTACAGGTATGGTGATTTGCAGACCACTCTTTCCTGCTAGGTATCTACACTGAGTAATTTCTGGTGAAGTTGCACAGTGGGAGCATGACATCCGTTGTCATTGCTAAAAGATCGAGTTCAAGTACTGATCCATGTAGAGATCTTAGTGCTTGAGAGTGCCAGTTTACTTTTCCATTGATGGTAGGTCTATACATGCTGGCTTTCGCCTCCTTTGCAATAAACAGGTGAAGAGGTGGTAAGTTCAGCAGAGCATTTAATGCAGCTCCTGGAGTCGTAGACATGGCACCTGTTGCCATGAGGCATGCCAACCTTTGCAAGCCGTTAAGCTTGCAACAAAATGCATTGCATTTATTTTTATTTTAATCGTTTAAAAACGTATATTTAAATAAAAAGTTGCTAACTCCTGTACTCAACTTGTGACATTGACAGTTCTTTGTTTACATTTTTTCCGTCTAATTATCTCCCCGAGTATAGATACGATCATACGATGCGATGCGCGACGCAGGCAGCGAGATGCAAGTTTACTTCATTCGCGTCGGCTTTTAAACACTAGGTACGAAGTACCGGCTGGTAAGTCAGACAAAATACAAAACTTTGAAAATGCATGGACTGATTTTGATGACTACAAAGTCCAATGGTTCAGCAAATGGAGAGTGGATCTACCGCACAATATTGATTGGATGCATGGGAAATGCAACTGCACTGCATTTTACAAAAATTATATGTGCAAACATATTATCGGATTAGCCATACGCTTAAAGCTGGCCAACCCCCCACCAGAAGCAAAAAATGTGCTTATCGGCCAGAAATGAAAACGGGGGCGCCGTTCAAAATCCAAACCAGTGCTGATTATTCAGTGATTATTATTTGTAACAGTAAATATAGATTATTTTGTGTTTTTTTTTTACTTTAATTAACTGTTTTATTTACTATTCTGCTAGAAATTTTATTTTAATATATTTATGACTGCTGTGGAAATTAAGATCCTTGGGGGAGGCATATGTCCAGTTAAGTAGTAGACTCTTTTGGTTTGAACGATGACGACAATAACACAATTTTTTTTTTGGGATTTTTTTTATGACATTTTCCAGTGACATAATAATGATTTATTGGTGATCTCTTTAAATAAGTTTGCTTAAATACTTATTAGGACAAAGCTATTATAATACATACTATTAACTACTCTCCTATCAGGAATCCAGAAATGATAATATTGACTCTGAATTATTGGTAGTTTTAAAAAACATAAGTAAAACACCTGGATACTGCTTACAAACTCCTTTACTCTTGATTCTGTAGGTACATTATCACAATGAATTACAACGAACACAACTATTTTCACCGGGAACACTAAAAGTTAGCTTCCCTCCTTTTTTAGGAATGACAACAGCTGTCAAAGGCCGACCGGTGTTGCCACGTTCGAGTAAACTAATATTATTAAATAGCAAGTATAACGAATAAGTATCATTCCATTCATGAAATTTATAATTGTTAACAGTCGGCCATCCTGATAGTGTGTCTGTCCCAGACACAAATAAAATTTATCCTAAATATCGGAGTTTTTAACAGAACAGTGGAATTTCACATTAATGACAATTTCACATTACGGTATTGAACTAGGTATTACATTGAAAAATAATTATCCAATTTAAAGCAGGCAATGCATTATCTTATTATTTATATAAATTTAATTTACCTATTTATTCATAAAGTTGCACCAGCAGGCATGCATCAACACAACAACTAGGTAGTACATTCAAATATCACAACAATTGTATGATTCTGATGATGCATATGCCACTAGGTACATACTTCAATCATAAAGCAAATAAGTTTAATATATACATTCAAATTAAATTCGTTAGCAAGATGAAATAGAAAACATTAATCATAAAATACATTAATAACAATTACTAATTCAACGTACACTGATTTTGAACTAGATTATAAATGGAAAATAAAATTATAACCATTAACTGAATATAAATCTAATATTACTTAATAATTTCTTCTTCATAATAATAATCACTTATTAATTAAGTAGATGTACTTTATCAAAATTAACCAACGTAATAACTGTCGAAAACACTATCCTATACCTACAATACTATAATTTATTTGACAGTGGTATAAAATATTGAACAATAGTAGTCAAATTAGTTTTGTTTGAGTTAAAGATTCAATTTAACTCTTGGCCAATGGGAAATAAAATTATATATATAACAATTAACTGAATATAAATCTAATTTTACATAATAATCACTTATTAACTAAGTAGATATACTTAATCAAAATTAACCAATTTAACTAATAACTGTCGAAAACACTATCTTATACCGACAATACTATAATTTAATTGATAGTGATATGTAATAATATTGAACAATAGTAGTCAAATTAGTTTTCTATGACTTTAAAATTCAGTTTAACTCTCGGCCATCCAACCACTACGAATGACCACATTCGTTTTAAGTAAAGTAAATATACCTATTATAAAACGTCATATTTTCTAAAGACTAAAAAGACGACAAAATATGTGTCATACATACTAATTTCTTAGAAGATTTTCCCTTTTTAAGAAACTATGTTATAAGTTGCAAATCACATTACTGCATTGCGTTCTTTTAAATAATCTTTGTAATAAAGTAACTTGTCTCAACTTTTGCTTTTTAACACTTTATAAATAACTAACATGTTATCTGCAAGAACTCCAATTATTTTTATATAATTATATTAATTTATTATATATTTAATAATATTTATTAGGGTAAGATAACAGTTTATCGACATGGTACAATTTAATGGGATTACATAATAACCTAGACCTGCACTCTAATATTAAGTTACACCGCACTCATTATATAGAATCGTATTCATCAAATTAAGGTACTTACATAAATGGATGAAATACAAACAAAATGCAGTCATTAGCTTTCTATAATTATTTTACATTAATGTGGTAATGTAATGTAACAGAATATATAAGTTATTAGCGAATGAAATATAATTTAAATGTTGATCGAGTTCTACTTAGGTTTACTAATTAATAACTGTCGCTCAAATCTAAATGCTAATTGCTATACAACATCGTCATAATATAATTCTTATAAGTTATGAATATTCGTATACTTTATGTGATTATTTATTTATTATTATTAAGCACACAGGTATCATACAATTTTCATTTGCCCTACAAAACTATTTACATAGTCGACTGTAGAATCTGGAGTCTCGATACAATATTAATAACTTGGTTGTTGTAATAACTTAGTTATAATATAAATAACTTAGTTGGATTTAACAAGGTTTAGTTTACAAGTATGTATGTATTTAACTTAAATCGAGTAAATGTTAAAATTATGAGTCTTACTTTTAAATAAATATATTTTTGGTCTCAAACTTAAAGAACTTATAAGGTATTAATAATATTATTTTATAAAAGTATGTGTATTTAACAATAGGTGTTTAACTTAATATTTCTATGTTATCAAGAAAATGTTTTCTCACATTATTTTTAAATATAGTTTTGACATTTTTAGATCTAACGTTTTGTAGGAGGCTGATTAACAAACATGCTATCAAGTGTTCTATCAACATTCTATCAAGTGTTTTGCGGTTGTAATAGACCTAGTACCATATTAGGGCGACAAGTGAGTGGCGCTCTCGACTCCCATGGTAAATCAATAGGTAGTATACTGCAAACTTTGAATAGAATTGTCTTTTTGACATGTGATTTAATTTAAGTTATACAAAGGCAGTTCAGTAACATTTTGTGGATCTTAATGGAAGGGACCGGCTACTTTTTTTCTCAAAAGAACGATCATCTCCTTATCAAGTAGACCCACCACCCACACATCACACATACATCTGGTGTGACCCGCCGAGCTGAAAGTCTTGCTATCGTTACCGACTCGAGCACTGACGTACGTCTTTGGCTGATTGGCAGTCTCTGTGCGGGAACCTATCTGCGTACAAGTCAAACCAGATGCAGTTTGCAGATATGTAGGTCGGATCATAAATCCGCAGACGACGGTATATGAAGTTTTAAGAATACTTTGCTCTGGTAGTTAGCATCCTAATGGTGTTCCTCATTTCTTGGGGTGATTCTCGTCTTCCGATGCAGTGTCCCAGGTAGTCTTCATTGATGTAATCGGTTCTTGGTTATTGCTGTTACAATAATGAGCCACCACAGCGTGCCTTCGTAAAGTATGGCTTGGGTTTGCTGTGGGTTTTTTATTCCATGAGGTCGTATAGCCTTAGTTTTGAATTCCTCTTATGCTGAACTGGCGCTAGAATAAGAATCAACTACCGACAAGGTGGACCGACGATCTGGTGAAGGTCGCGGGAAGCCGCTGGATGCGGACTGCGCAGGACTGATCGTTGTGGAGATCCTTGGGGGAAGCTTATACCCAGCAGTGGGTGTCATGTGGCTGAGACGACGACGACGACGACGCTTGCCCACTCAAGGGCTACAACCTAAAAATATCGTTCGCCGCTTGCCCACACCAGGAGCTTCGGCCTACCGCTTGCCCGCACCATGGGCTTCGGCCTTTTACCATTGATTTACCGCTTGCCCGAACCATGAGCTTCGGCCTTATTCCATTGACTTGCCGCTTGCCCACACCAGGAGCTACGACCCCATCTCATTTAATTACCGCCTGCCCACGCAAGGAGCTACGGGTTCAAGCCACGCACTCACCACACGGTCGCTACGGTCCCAAGTCACGCAGCCGATACCCGTTGGCCACGCGAGGAACTTCAGTTTCCAGATGCTCATCCACCATGTGCTTGCCCACACGAGGAGCTGCAGTCCCAAGCTCTCAAGCCACACAAATATCATGTTGCGATTTTCAAAATGGTCCTGAGAGAAAGAATAGAATTAATATGTAGTGTTACTCAACTCACTAATCTTATATTCCATAAATGTATTACTTCACTAAAATTAATCTGCATTTTCATCAGTACCTTTTACTGTTCTGCGGTTTATTCTTTGTGCCAATGAACAGTTCTGAAATTAACCCAACAACCGTGAACGATTCCTGTTCACAATAGGCTGAACACTATTAAATACTAGCTAGGGTGTTTTCAGCAAAAAGGACACTCATTACGACACGTATTTAGTTAATAATAATAATAATTCGTTCACCAATATTGCTAGGATAGCTGAAAGTCAACTAAAGCTTCGGTATTCATATCCGACGCATCTAATAGAACCGTAATAATCTCACACGGGGAAAATATAATCCTTCAGGCTAATGTACAGATAAGTTTAGTTTAATTAAATTCAAAAAGTTCTCAAATCAGAGTACAAATGTCCTCAAATCTAGTTAAGTCTACAAATGACGCCATTCACTATTTACTACTTTTCATTAATTTTCATTCAACGAAATGGTTGTTTTCATATGATTTCACCTGCTATTCATGAAATGTACCACAGTGCTTAGATTCATTATTAGTATCTTGTTCGTCATAATACAAGTGATAATTATGTTCCCTTGCAATCAATGGTATCAACAAATATATCGGCCTAAATAGGTTTGGACTACAAGTATACTCAGTCGATACAGTCAACGTGTAACTATTGCCAAGTACAGTCAATGGCAACGACTGCCTATAGAAAATGTCAAACTTCTACTTACTATTCTGAACTCGACGGCTTATGTTTAAAGTGCATAGTCGAAGAACTCGACGGTTCTAAAAATCCGTATCTGTTGTTGACCGTATAAATAACAATGATTCAATTCGCAATCTAATGCAATTAAATTGAATGCGAGTTATTGAAATTTCCTTAGATCGTCATACTAAAAATTGAAACAACTAATATAATTAAGTTATCAAAAAGATAATAAATATATGATTACATTCTCAGTGTATGTAAAGTTCGTGTCATATCATTTAGTAAAGAAAATATTTTTTTCTTCTAGTAGTAACATTAACATGTTACTACGCGATTTGTAACTCCACTACTACTGTAATGTAGACTGTAGTGTTAACGCTTAGTGTATTTAACTATTCAGTCGGCGGGTTAACCCGCGTCCAGCGTGTCCCTTGCTCCCCTGGAAACATCGAGACAACTTGTACAGGCTACAAGCATCCGGATGCCAAAATTCATCCAATGTGATCAAGTAACAAACCTCGAAACATCCAACCAAACCCTTACATTAGAATATAAGTAGGATTTTGCAATTTAGTGGATTAAGCAAGCGACCGACTCGACTGATCGACCAATAGGCTCATCTCCTTTTGTCAGTGTGTATGTGCAGAGGAGGCTTCCTTTAGATTAAGAAAATAAAGGAGAACATTAAGATTAAACTTAATTGGCCGATTTTATCATCTGCTTCCAACAGTACACCTAGGAGGTACAGTACAGTACGGAGGTGTTCGAGCTTTTGGTATTACGCGCTCGAGATCAATCGAATATGTAGTAAACGTACTAGGTACTAATAGGACTACACTCGGCACAGTACAACGCTACCAAACACAAACTGTTAATGTAACAATCGGACAGTTCGTATAGTACTTTACCCAATCTCTTGCTAAATCATTTTTTCAAAACATCAACAACAACAAGTTAACGATATGTACTCGATCTTGTGACCGTTTCGTTGATTTCTTTATAGTCGAACTTGAGCCATGAATCCTGCTTTAGCGCTAACTAATGCTTTTATCGATAGCTGTTTGTTAAATATACTAGCGTAACCCCGCTTTAATGTAGGCCTGCTTACAACAGCACTTCATCGCTCTAATCTGTAAAATGTGGCCTTTTACGTTTATCAGAATATAACAGACTATTTAATTAGTGTTTCAGCTGCCGTTAACATCCTGCCAATATACAGTTTTTTATAATAATATATTGTAGCAGTTACGTTATTCTGACTGTATCTACTATGACAGTTTACAAATAATTTACATAGGTATGTAGGTACCGTAAAATGTCGCATTAAGCAGACTAATCGCGACATGTTGAACACTTTACCTACATGGCGATTTGTGTGATAGCGGTGGTTTCCTGGATGTGGGTTCACATCGAAACTGCTAGAAAGTGCAGTCAAAAATGAAGAACTTATCATGATCAGCCCAGACACTTCAATAACACAAAATACCAACTTTAACCTTATCAAGTGGTATGGTAGATATTGCCACATCATAACAGACTCAGCTTATAATTCCAAGACAAAGGTCTAGAATCCCGGACATGTCCGCGGTTCCGCTCCTATCCCGACAGATGGTATCTCTGCTCGGGAAAGAGTTTGTTATTGTCAATATTATTTTTTTTTTTTTACTTACTTTACCTAAAAGACAAAATATGGTTCACAGAATTAACCCATTCACATACTGTTGTCATCTGATAACAGGCTAAGTCGGAAGCACCATAGGCGGCCCAACAAACTCTGAAACCAGAGGCGGCCAACAATCATCACACAATAAGAAGAAGAATACTTTATCAAAAATGTGCTAATGCTGAATGGCACTTACTATTATGCTTCCATAATTATTAACACTGCAATAAGCATAATCAGATAGACAGATGCAAAATCAATAAAACTATTTAGAATTCATTCACTGTAAAGCATAAATAGCTGCTGTTTAAATAATAATAATTGCATACAGTCACGCCAATTATCTAGCCCTCGCGGCCTCGTCAAGTTTTGTTTGGTGACAAACACACCCTTGTACTTTCCTCTTGCAAACACATACATAATACACACAATAAACACTCAGACCAAGACAAATAGGCACGCTCATGCACACAAACACTCGTTCCATCTAGGGACCGCAACCGGGACCTCCAGCGCAGAAGGCGTGTTCAGCACCACTGCGCCAAACAAGTCGTCAAAATCTCAGTTCGCCCAAACAGGTAGTCATCGTAGTAGCATTATTTGTTGTAAATAACTCAAATAATTAACAAGACTTATACCTTTTGTTGAATTTATTAATACTGCAGATAACACTACACACACATCAATTTCTCTCTGAACCACATACACATATAACATGCTTATGAAATGTAATGTAAGTACAATCATCAAACAGTGATAACTGAGAATAGTGTATTTATTTTCACTCCGTTTCTATAAAATAAGTTGCCGGTTGACCAGACAAACTTTATAGTACTAACGTTAACAGTGGTAATAGTTTAGTCAAAACTATTAATTGATAAATGCTATAATAGCACAATACTATGAAATGAATAACTCCCACAGTTATTTTACTTGTCGATTAATATGACAACATTTAATACTCAATTTTCACTTGAGTCGTTCAATAATAATCGGAATATAATTTTATGTTACCATTTTAATATTTTTGCTTCATACATAACATACAAAAAAAACAAAAACATAGGCTTAAACAGTGTTTTGGGTGTATACCATTAACACCATTTAAGATTTATTTAGTAAATCAATAAATGGAGTTGGATTCTATTAAATTAAATATTAGAAAAGACAAGCCTATTGTACCCTTTTGATGGAATACTAATACTTTCCTTAAACATTATCAATTAATTATTACAGTTACCATATATCAAACAAAGGGTCCTGCCTGAAAACTAGAGCTGCTGTGATCTGGTAACACAACAATGTTTAGGTTTTTAAAAGTAGCTTTAACTTTTTTTTGTATTTTTTTTTTTTTTGCTCACTACCAAGAATAAGCTATAAAATAATACCCCATGAAACCAAACAGGGCTGACTCAGCGGATCAATCTGATAAATTTTTATTGTGCATGTTCATTTTTATTGCAATCTAGTTAAGCACCACACAGTGGTGATCTCATTTAATTAGAAAGTGATAATTTTAATCAGTTTTGTGGTCTATCTTATCAGTATTAAATTTAATTATTAAATTGCTACACCCTCTCATTGTGTAAACTATTACATGTTCAACGTTATTGAATAATTAAATAGCTATATAAATTTGTAAATTTATTTAACTGTGATGCTATTACTATTTTAATAGCATTCTGCCCCATAACATGTGTATGACTCTATCAATTTAATGATTGGTGAAGTTAACAACAACTTGTGTTTATAAATATTGAATTAGTTTTTAGTGGTTTGTACAATAAGTAGCCAAGTGAAAATTAATAATAGCTTTTAAGTAAGTACTTCTAAACTTCTCTTCTGATTTGTGTTGTAAGAAATACAATCAATTTTAAATGAAAATAAATTATGTACTTGTATATGGAATATGAACATCAGGTATTTGGATTGAAATAAGTTTATCTATCATTGAATCACCGTTTTAATAACTAATAACAAGTGGAATGGATTATTTTGTTAGTAATATTATTTTAACATGATGCACATAATTTATAAAAGGTATACATTGTACATTACATTACAATGTATACAGTAGTGTTATGTAGGTATATGTTGTTGTTATTACCTAAGGTATTCATAATCTTAGTAATTATGATATGAACAAGGTTTCCAATGAAGGTGACTGTGACTGCATAATTCGTCAGTGTAATTTTCTATAATTTATTCAATGAATTCGTACATATAAATACTTAGTTTTGACTTTCGTCAAGCTTTTGGTTAATGCTTATGTTAGGTACCGCAGAAGTGTGAAGTATCCTGCCTCGAATCGAAAGAGATCACAATATTCACAATACACTATCACAGAAAAGAACACTACACAATCTGCAATACTCATTTATCTATAAAATGTAATAAACTTACCGATGTATCCGAGCTTACCAAGCACACGGCCTAGAGCGTAGGCATACGTTCATTGTCGCGGGTACATTGCACTTCTGAACTTTTAAAAAACATAAGTAAAACACCTGGATACTGCTTACAAACTCCTTTACTCTTGATTCTGTAGGTACATTATCACAATGAATTACAACGAACACAATTATTTTCACCGGGAACACTAAAAGTTAGCTTCCCTCCTTTTTTAGGAATGACAACAGCTGTCAAAGGCCGACCGGTGTTGCCACGTTCGAGTAAACTAATATTATTAAATAGCAAGTATAACGAATAAGTATCATTCCATTCATGAAATTTATAATTGTTAACAGTAGGTATATTATTACATAAACTGAATTAGGTACATTGTCTCTTATAATTAATGACCATTCTCAACCATTCTCTGCTTTGTCGTGAGTGACATCTCACATCTCTCTTCTTTTTTTTTATGTGACAAGGTCACGGACTTGGCCGGCTACACAGTGCCGATGAATTGACGATCCAAGTACTGTTTTGAGGCGTTTCTAAAATATTCATTTTATCAATTTGACATTTTACAATAATATTTTAAACTAAATTATGAATTTTGAGAACGCTAACAATACAAAAACATTTATTTGGTAATAGACCCTATATCTCCATGATTTTAGGTGATTTATTGTTGAATTGATTTTATATTGTTTGGTGACTACATTTTAGTGAAAACTAATTAAATTGGCGATAGCTTAAATGATACCCTAATTTAAATATCTGGCCCTGCTTCCGCTCTCAAGGATTATATATTTAAAACAAAAAATATGAGTACCCAGAACGCAGGTAATCCTTTATTGACCATAATACCACCACACAGAGCAGTTACTACATCACTGAAAACCGCATCAAAATCGGACTAGTAGTTTTGAAGAACTAGCAGTTTTAGTTTTGCACAAACAAATGTTTACTGCAGTGCGCCATGGTGAGCTGTCACCGTAACATCTATCTAAGAACATGCACAATCAAACCCGAACCCATCACTAAAAACCGCATCAAGATCTTGCTAGTAGTTTTGAGACAAAAGGCAACATTGGAATAAAACAACTTTTGCGAAATATTTAGTGCGATTTATTTACCCGAAATATATATTTGGTACTATAATTTTTCGGATTATTTGAGGTGTTTTTTGGTTTCCTGACGTTTCGGCACCTTTTCAGTTGCCGTGGTCACGAGTTGACTAGCTACTTATAAGTCTAACTTCACAAAGTTGATTTATTATTGCGATCGGAAACGGTTAGATAAAACTAATTATTTTAAGTTATAGAAACCCGGGGTTAGTTACCTGAAATATAACGTATTTGTGAAATGATATATATCTGTTTTTGTGAGAAACCACCCAGAACTGTTTTCACGTTTAAATGACGTGGCCCGCCCTTACAGTAATTGTAGACGTCCGAATAAAATAAATACTCCCAGCGATGAGAACAGTTCTAGGAATAGTCATTCGATGGCTATAGAAGAGAGTATAATAAGTAAATTTCCAAATGATATTAAAATATGAACCAATTTAAAAATACACTTTAGAAGTGGCTAATTAAAAACTGTTTTATTTTATTTATTTTTATTTTCTTTATTTAGGAAAACAACAGCTGTAATAAATAAGCATAACAAAGGAATCAATAACATAATTATATAATGTTACAATAGCCTAAGAGTTTCCACTAATAAACATGACTATTATGTTGAGTAGGTAACAAAATTATACAAATCAAAAGGTAAGTACTAAGTTAATTTGAATAAACGGTAAAAAGAAAATTTTTGACAAATTCCAAAATTACAACGTGAAGTCAGGTTGGTACTACTTATACTTAACAAATACTAATCATTATTCATCAAACGCAAGAGATTACGAAAGCGGTTAAATTTTTCATGAAATATATCGATGTGGTTAAATTTAGAGTTATATTCATTTGTAGCTCTAATTATAAAACAATTCTTCCTATAGTTGACCCTACACAGCGGAGAAACAAATGTATGCTTGTTACGAGCACCAAGTCGTGAACATTAAAAACGTAGCTTACTAAGCAAGTAAGGAGAATCAATTAAGTTATTTATTATTTTGTATTGTAATAATTGATCCCTTTGGGTTCGTCGCGTGGACAGAGACTCAATTAAATTTGCGTCAAAATCCTTGAATCTATATTTTAATCGTTTTATAAATTTGTTTTGTATATTATCTAATAAGTGAATATATTTTAAATATTGAGGATTCCACACACTGGAGGCATACTCTAATTGAGACCTAACATATGAATTGTAGAGGATTTTTAATGTATTGACATTTTTGAAGTCAACACTCTGCCGTAAAATAAATCCCAACAGTTTATAAGCCTTACCAGTTATCTTACTAATGTGACTGTCGAAATACAGGCCGCTATCCAACAATACTCCCAGATCTCTCACCTCGTCCACCCTGTCCAAAGTTATGTTATTCAATTTATAATCAAAGGATTTTTTTTGTTTTTTTCTCGAAAACGTAATAACGTGGCATTTATCAATATTTAGATATAATTTATTTAGAAGGCAATATTCAAACAAACGATTTAAGTCACTTTGCAATTTTTCACAGTCATCACGCGATCTAATAACAGAAAATATTTTAGTGTCATCAGCGTACAATAACAATTTCGAATTTTGAAAACATTTTACGACGTCGTTTATGAAAATATTGAACAGTAATGGACCGAGACGAGATCCCTGGGGAACTCCGGAGGAAACAGGAATAAAACTAGACGTGAAACCCTAATAATCGGTGTACACAGCGTCCACCTGATGTCCCTCCTACATAGATTCAAGCACTGAATCAATGAACTAGCAAAGGTTGGTTTTATAATCTTAATGTGATTTTTGACTACAAAATGAAATCTGTATTTTAATGTACTATTTTAAGTGGGCAGTGTTAATAATGTTATATGAATAACCAACTACTTACCTTTAATATGACATGATAACCTACAGATGATGATATTAGTATTTTTTGATTTTTTATTTTTATTAACCTCTTTCAATAATAATATGAACTTAATCTATAGACTTACCTTTTTCGGCTAGGACAACAACGGGTTAATGAGACAAAACACTATCCAGTGACAAGTAAATTGATTTTTATTAGAGACTGACTCGATATAAACCAAAACTAAAAAGTGTCCTGAAATCAACACATAAACATACAAAATTGGTACACTGTTAAAACAATTAAAAGTTACTGTTTTAATGATCTTAAATAAAGTTGATGGTTCATGAATGCCTGCCCAAGGATATCAGAAATGGAACGTAATTGAATGTGATTAGAAATTGACGATGATGCTACACTATGGGTGAACTCCTAAACTTGCTGATGTGAATGAATGGTGGTTGTTGATGTGGATATTTAATTGTAAAACTAAATGTTAGTTTTTGGGTTAATTTAATAGATAGATGGGGTCACCGCTCTATGTGTGATCCTCTGATTATATTGTCACTGCTTGCTACTAGCAGGATAGTAAAACAGCCGGAGGCGACTCCCGGGCTTCCCCGATCTATCCTCTAACGCCGAGCGTACTGAATTCTCTGCTTCGCGGGCTTCGCGGGCGGACGTGCGGCAAAATTTGCCGCACGTCAAAATGTCAAAATATTAAATCTAGATTTAAATAGTTGCCATTTTTGTAGGGCTAAGGTCAACTTGCAGGAAAATTTCCTATATCTCGATTTTGTTAAATCTAGATTTAGTCCTACAAAAATGTCAAATGTTTAAATCTAGGTTTAATATTTTGACATTTTGACGTGCGGCAAATTTTGCCGCACATGGACCAATGACAAAAGAGTTAAGAGTCTCAGCAGGGTTAGCACGAAATAGTATCGAGCACTTTTGCCAAAAAATGTACGTAAAGGAAAATGTAGTTCCGTTTACGTCCGGTAAAACGCTGCACAATATCTCATTCATATTTTACAATACTTCCTCGAAAGTTATTCTTGCTAGGCCTACTGTACTCAGCAGTAGAATCTATGGCAAAGGCAATTCGGACCAAAAATTTCATCAAAAAATCTCTTAAGTCTACAATGGATGGGTGCGGTGGGATTTTATAAAGGGACCGATGGGAATCGGCTTGTATGGATCCTTTACCATTGGTATACTCAGGTATAGTAATAGTTCAGTCATGTGTGTAAGGCGAGTACTAGAGTGGAACCCGCACTGACCACTAGCCACAACCTATATACACGTCACAAGTAATCACCATTCAATCAATTATTTTACGCTACCTCCCATTCGGGGCGAAACCATAAATTAAATGAATCTCTTCGTTCTGTTTACGGTACATCATAACTCGGAAATTATGAAGTTACGTCGCTGATTTCGCTATATGAACTTTGACCTTTATAAATTACAAGGCACGCTTTGTAAAGAAGACAAAATATTTACTTTAAATATAAAAATGTATACGTATCTCACACTCCTCACTGCGGAGAGACTCGGGCGCCGACTACAGGCGGGCAGAATCAGCTGTTGTCCCGTAAAGTCCCGTTAACCGAAGCAATGTATGGCACGCGAGTAGGTACCGGCGGTACCGGCGCAGTAACAGCTGGAATAGTCGGCAAATTTCGCTAAATAACCAGAAAAACCTGGTGCGAAGTAGATAGGGGAGATACTATTTACTGGTATTTATTGAATTTAAGCTGATTTAAACGAAATTTAAATGAATTTAGAAAAAAAAATATATTTTTAGTATAGGGTAGATAATTTTTGCACACGTATGAAAGTATATTGAAATTTGAATTAAATCAGGGATATTTATGGATTTGGAATGGATTTGGTATGGTTTATGGACAGAGGAATGAATTTAGAAAGGAATTAACAGGGCACTTATCTGTATTTCGGCTTCGAAGTATTCTTTTGCTGAATCACTGTTCGATGTCCGTTGATAGGTGATATCGTTCCCGTATTTCCTGGTTTTTGTCCTGTCACGGTCGCCAATGTTTACGCCTTCGTGGCGTAATGGAATCATGGTTGCCAGATTGGGCGATATGTCGTATTTTGGGTTACCTAGCGACCGAAATTGCGACCAGTTTTACGTTTTTTGCGATGGTCGAAATTTGGGCTAGTTGGACAATTTTTTTCGCGATTTTTGGGCTACTTGACTTCACTGGTAACAACAAAATTATAAAAGACAGTTTATTGAAAGTTCTTGCGTTTCAGTATTAGTAATATAGGGAGCCCAAGCGGGGATTTCGGGATTTACTAAAGCGCGGCAGATTAATATACAGGGGGAAACCTTGTACCCGGTTCAGTACCTCCACCAAATATGAGCCCCATATATGATACCGCCCGTCGAGGATAAAGGATTAGATTAGTAAGAAAAAAATGATCATCAGAAATTCTCGAGCGCGTCGATTAAGGTAGAGTGAGTTAATTACATGCTAAAAAGTGTATTATATATTCCACTAATTTGACTATTTGAGAGTGTCAGTGTCAAGAAATGGGTGGGCTACAAAGTTGTAAGAAAAACGTCATCTCGACATTCTCGAGCGTGGCTAATTTATTTTTTATTTTGAAGGAAATCATTCAAGGATAATGAAAAATATAGTGGCCAATACCGTAGAAAGGTGAATATACTAGAAAAATTCGACGTGTCCTCATAGGTCTCTGTAGCATTATTGCTTAGTGCATTGGGCCGGATTCCCAAGATGCAGGTTCGAATATATTTTATCTAGTATATTGTCTTGTTTAATATTTGCTCAAAGCGTATGAAGATGTAGTCGTAAAACCTGATATTCTATCCAGAATCAGGTATACCTTCTCAAATAATTAATAATTAAATATTAAAAAAAACTTTAATATTTTAATGATTTTTTAAAATATTTTCTTATAAATACAAGTATTCTACATAAAAAATATACACTCTTTTATTTGCATGCTATTTCCTGAGCTTTACAATTAATTAAGTTCAATGATTAAAAAAAAATTTTTTTTTGTCAGATTAGGCGAATCCCTCTAGATAATCGTCAGATTATGAGACAGCACAGCACGCCTTGGACATAAAGATGAACCATATATATCTTAATCTGACGCGCTTGAGTATTTCAAAATAGCGATTTTTTTTGCACATTATAATAATGGCCGCGAGTTTGCGTCACATCGAAATCGTCAGATTATTGAATGAGAGCTTTTTAGGTTCACTTAACATCCCCTTAGAAATACTGACGCGCTCGATTTTTTTTTTCATTTTCTACCTTTACGTACGTCCACACGCATCATGCAAATGATCAGATTAACATACGTACATTATTAAAAATACGTAGGACATTGATGCTATCAATATCTGACGCGCTCGAGTATGTCCATGCAACAGTATTTTTTTACATATTTGAAAATCTAAAGCCGCTCCCCCCACCGATGAATATGGTATACATTAAATAGATTTTGTTTCTTCGTATCATCTAGGCTTTGCAACCCAATAGGTCACTATGACGCTCGAGTAAAGTAAATCCCCATTCAGCATCGTGGGCTCTACTATAAGCTCGCACTCAACATATTGATTATAAGTTATATAATTTTCAGACTGCTAAATTTTAATTCAATAAAGACTAGTGTTCACCGGTCATAAAACTATTCAATTAAATTATTATTATCAATAAACATCAACTTTAAAACACTATTTGTTCAGCACCTAAAATAAGGGAAGTTTGTGATCATTGTTTCTTCTGCGCGATTTTGGGCTACTTTGGATTTGCGCGATTTTGGGCTACCTGAGGGTCTGCGACATACCGATCTGGCCATCTGGCAACCCTGGCACCATATATAAATTTTATGTAGTCTAGTAATGTCATGTTCAATGTCACTTCTCTATGGCATGGTCATTTCGCTGAATTCGTTAATATTTTTTCGGTGCGTTGGTTGATCCTTTTGTATATTTAAAAAAGTAAAAAATAAGCATGTCATGCACAAATGTGCAATGTGCATGACATGCTTATTTTTACTTTTTATTGTTTATGTCTTAGCAAAGGTCAAAGGAGATGGACAGCGCCATCTATGAGATTTTTAAAGAACTTACCTTGGAAAATTCCTCATTACTAAAAAATTACAAAATACCCTCCACATCTCCCCCTTAAGTTTGTAAAACATTTTTATTTTCACCTAATTTATGTAACACTCAATCTAAATATAAAAAATAAAAATTTACTTATGTCTCAAACAAAGTAAGGAAGAACTTGTTAAATCTTATGACAATTCTTGCTTGTATGTAACAAAAAATAGGTTTAGTAAAAAAAAAACAACATATATTATCTTAACTGCTTACCCTACCTTACCCAATAACAATAAAAAAAAACATGTAACGCCATCATAAGCCATTTTAAGCTAACTTATATTTTATATCTTAACTTATAACTTATATTTTTATGTTTGATCCTACTCCATCCTTTACTTTTCTCAGTCCTCGAATTAATGCCCTCTTGGCACGTTCACTGACCTCTAATTTGGTGGCAAGGTCCAAGTCCAAGGTCCGTTTTGGTGAAACGGGTGTTCGTGGATCCACTTGTTCCACTTCCGAAATCAGACTTTCTTTGATAGCTGGATTTCCGTCTTCGCTACTATTATTATCAACATTGGAAGTATTGTTTTGTACGGTTTCTGTCTCAAAGTCACTTTCCGAGTCTTTAGATATTGCCAAAGCTGTTGAAAATCTTTTTTTAACAGGCAATAATTGATCAGAGTGTCTGCGGCTTACTGTACCATTATTCAGTTTAACTTTATATGACACTGGCCCTGTTTGGTCAATGATTTGACCCTCCACCCATTTTTTATTATTCCTATTAGAATAATCACGAGCTAATACAGGGGACCCAATTTCAAAATTTCTGACTGTACCCCCCGCTGCTTTCATTTGTCTAAATTGTGCTTCGCACACTTTATTCGCGGTGCTAGGACGTAGCACTTCCAAACGGCTGCGCAAACGCCGTCCCAGCAGCGCCACGGCTGGTGCCACCCCCGTGGTGGCATGCTCACAGTTTCGATAACGTAAAAGAAACGTACTTAAACTTGCTGACAAGTCTTTGCCTTCGCATAAAGCCTTCTTTAAAGTTTTTTTAATCATTTTTACCGAATTCTCTGCTGCGCCGTTTCCTTGTGGTCTATATGGTGAAGATGTGGTGTGACGGATTATATTTCTATTACAAAAGTCTTTAAACTCAAGACTTTGGAATGGTGGCCCGTTATCCGTCACTAACTGTAAGGGTAAACCAAATTTTGAAAAAAGATTTCTAAAAACTTAATGGTTTCGTAAGCTGAAATACTACGTATTTCATCCGCCTCAATCCACTTAGAATGTGCATCGACAACAATAATATAGTATTTTCCGCCAATTTGGGCAAAATCCGCATGTAGTCGTTGCCAAGGAGCAGCAGGAAACTCCCAACAGTGCAGTGAGTGTCGTGGCGGCGCGTCACGCACACTACGACATGACTCACAGTTTTTACAAATCGCTTCAATGTCTTTATCTATTGCCGGCCAATATACATAGTTCCTAGCAATAGATTTCATTTTCACTATTCCTAAATGACCTTCGTGTATCTCTAACAACACTTGATTTTGTAATTTATGAGGTATTACCACCCTATATTTATATAAAATACAACCTTGTACTATACATAATTCCATTCTGCGGACATAGAACGGTTTTTCTTCTTCCACTTCACATTTATCTGGCCAGCCAAAGATAATATAGCCATAAATGCGATATCTTAGAATAGTTAAACTTAAAATAGTATCACGTCTAGTTTCTAACGCTATATCTTTATAACTGACGGGGAGTGTCTCATCTGTAAATAACATGTAATGATAATCCTGGTTATCTCCGTCTTCGCTGCTCTCCAGTAATGCCTGTGCCGGCCCTTGCGAGGCAGACAGGGGTAGCCGCGACAGCGCGTCTGCGTTTACATTGTTCTTGGACGTGACGTACTCAATGTTATAGTCATAAGCCGCCAACTTTACAGCCCAGCGCTGTAACCTACTGGCCGCTGTTTGTGGAATCCCCCCTTTTGGCCCGAAAATATAAATTAATGGTTTGTGATCTGTCTTTAGCGTAAAATTTCTACCAAATAAATATTGATGATGTTTTTGTACACCATACATAATTGCGAGTGCCTCTTTGTCCAGCTGACTATAATTTTTTTCTGCGTCACTTAGCGTTCTCGACGCACAGCTGACTGGCCGTTCCATGCCGTTCGGATACCCGTGCGCGAGAACCGCGCCTATCCCGTACGCACTGCTATCGACTGACAACACTAAAGGTAGCGACGGATCATAGTTACTTAGAACTTTGTCACTCGCTAATATATTTTTAACAGTTAAAAAAGCCTTTTCGCACTCCGTTTTCCAAAACCACTCTGTATCTTTTTTTAATAATCTGTATAAAGGATGAAGCAAAGTACTTAAATTGGAAACAAATTTTCCGTAATAATTGATTAACCCTAAAAAAGCTTTCAACTACGTTACATTTATCGGCCTAGGAGCTTCCACTATGGCTTTGACTTTCGACATATCTGGGCGTAAGCCATCCTTATCGATAATAAACCCTAAATAAGACACACTTTTCTGCAAAAATGTACACTTGTTTATTTTTACAGTAAGACCCATATTTGCTAGTCTTTCGATTACAGCTCGCAAGTTCTTTTTATGCATTTCTCTATCCAACCCCGTAACACAAATATCATCTAAGAATACAACAGTATGTGGCAGCACACGTAGTGTTTCTTCCATGATTTTTTGGAATTTCTCAGGTACGCAACTTAACCCGTAAGGTGTGCGACGGAAGGCAAAATTCCCAACGTGCGTACTTATCGCTGTACACGCCTGTGAGTCCGGGTGGAGCGACACCTGCATATAAGCTGTAGTAAGGTAAATTTTTGAAAATTCTTGTCCACCACTTAAAGCAGCAAATAATTCGTCTATCTTAGGCAAAGGGTAATGATCCATTTTTAGTTTAGGATTTATAGTCGACTTATAATCCCCGCAGATTCGAATTTCCCCCGTTTTTTTTATTACCGGCACAATAGGTGTACCGTAATCTGAATTTTCTACTTGATAGATTGAACCCTCAGCCTTTAACCGAGCAAGTTCCTTCTCCACCGCGGCTCGCAGCGCTAGCGGCACGTGCCGCGCCCGCACGTAAACCGGTTCATTATCATTGAGCTGTAATCGAATTTCGCGTTTGCATGTTCCTAGATTATTGGTAAACACAGATGGATAACTTTCTCTTAGCTCATCAATAAAGCGTTCGGGCAATTCGGTGTCACGTTCATTGAGCAACATATTGTTTATCATTAACTGATTTATTTTAAAACGTCGAATCCAACATCTACCAATCAAAGGCCGACTGCCATTTTTTATAACATATAACTGCAAATTGGTCTCGTAAGTTCCCTCAATGGTTGCATTCACTAGAATATACCCAATCGGATCGATTTTTGAGCCCGAGTACGAACACAATCTAATGTTATCTTTAAAAATTTTATACTTTGAAAAAAAATTATGATAACATTCTTCATTTATAGCGGATATTTTACTTCCCGTATCTAATTCACATTTAAGAATATAGTCCCCTATTTTAACATTAATAAAATACGGCTTGTCACCCGCGGAAACCGCTCGTATATTATACATTTCGCTGTCCGAGTCGCTCACTATAAAATTATGACTTTTATATTTTTTGTTGCCCGACACTTTACACATCACTTTTAAATGTCCTTTATTTTGACAAATATCGCACGTATACATTTTAAATCGACACTTATCTGCACGGTGTGGCTTTCCACACCTCCAGCACGGTGTTCCCGCGTAGTGCGCTTGCTGGCCCCCTGCGGCGGGGCGCGGCCCGCGCGCGGCGCGCACGGCGTGCAGGCCCTCGCCCGAGCTCGCGCCCGCGCCCGCGCCGCCACCGCCGCTGCCGCCGGCTCCGTTCGCGCCGCCATCGCCGCCTCCCGAACTGCCGAAGCCTGCGGATGAGCCAGCGCCCCCTATGCTAGCTCGTCCGCTCACTTTTTCTACATGCTTCTCCGCAGCTTCGAGACCCAGAGCTAACTCCACCGCCTTTTGATATGTCAGTTTCTTTTCCGTAAACAACCTTGATTTAATATCGCCACTCGCTAACCCGATCACGAACTGATCTCGCAAGTTTTCTTCCAAAATTACAAATAATAGCCAAATGTTTCAATTGTTGCAGAAATTCTGCCACAGACTCGTTTGCGTTTTGTTTTCGGTCTCGAAACATTTGCCTTTCGGCAATTTCTGAACGATGTGGTTGAACATGATTTTGCACATTTTTTACTAAATCGTCGAACTTTTTATTTTCCGGAATTTCAGGTGCACATAAATCACACATAACATTATAGGTACGTTCACCCACTACCGTTACTAACGTAGCCACTTTAAGCTCCTCTTTTATTTCATTTAGTAGAATATACTGTTTTAAACAGCGCACATATATATCCCACTGTCCCGAAAACAAATCAAACGGTTCGATTTTACCGTAAGGCATTATGTAACACGCAAAGACACTAAAATAGAAAGGTCCGATTTAAATTCCTCGTCGCCAGTATAGGATACGGCAATGAAACAGCGCGGTCGGGAGTTGACTGGTTTATTGAGTAAACTAGTACCTGCACTACAATTACTAAAAAATAACAAAATACCCTCCAAATATAACCCTCACTCCATCGATATCCTCGGTTTCTTTCAATCCACCAAACATGTTTTTTTTCTTCGAGAGTCAGTGTAGAGAATGGATATGGTGGTTTAATTAAAAAGATTTGAGTGTGTTCCGATGTACCTATAACTAATTCTTTTAATATGAATTCATTTTTCTCATTTTTAAAACCTTGAACATCTACTATTATAGTATGGTGATTCATGATAGTTTTTTAACGATGTTACTTAGAGGCTTATATTCAAATATGCAATCGTTCAGTATTAGACAATATGCAGCCGTTTGATCCGGTATCTCTTGATCTGCTTCTATTTCAACACGTACGTCAATTGATCCCTTTAACGTTTCGTGTTGACGAGAACAGTCAATAACAAATAAAGGAGCGACGTCTTTGAACTCATTTAAACTCAACAACGGCTCTGGTCTGCGACCGTGGTAAGACTGCTGAAATCTTGCATACTGCTCGTATATTAATGAAAACTTGTTGTCAACAAAATTAATGTTGAGTCCTTCATAAGGGTAATATGATGAATTCAAAAATACTCTTACATCACGAATGAAGCAATGATCGAACTTTGCCATAGACTCTGTCGGATTATGTTTACGGTTAGTTTGTAAAGCAATAACTACATATCGCGGTTTTTCAATCTGTGATGAAGTTTTAATAGACCAAGCATGTTTACGTGTTTTGGGCAATAATGGATACTCATACAAATCCCAATTGCGAAATGCTATTGTAATAGAACGATCTTTCTCTAAATGCTTTAATAAATTAATTCTTTCACGGTCTGATACTTTAACATGAGGGACTCGCCAGACAATTTTACTTATTTCTATATCCTCCACAACTTCACCAGCAGAGAGTTTCAAAGAATTAAGATTTGTGTTGCTCCTCAATAGCACTAACTCGTGCTTACAGTTAATTATGATTTTCTCATAATCTTCGGCAAAACCCAATATTTTATTCAGAGGTATCGATGCGGAGAATACTCCATTGTTAACAGTCGTACCAGTAGGTGACCACCCCCAAACTTTTGCACATTTCGATTCATTTTCATTCAACGAAAGATAAGATTTCATAGTTGTAGAAATGCCCGCATTTTTTACCTTATCTATTTCTACACCATTTAATTCATATCGAATATCTTGAAAAAGAAATAATGCAGGGTTATTAACAAAGTGTACAGTTATTCTTTCTTTTTGTTTCGTGGTATTGTCATATTTATACACACTGGCTTTGCCCTCAATGTACAAAGTGCTGAGTGAAGGTAGCACATACAAATCTTGTTGGTTAATAGGTATTCGGTATTCATCGTTATTGTTAAAACTTGTTACATATGGTTTATAAATATGAATGATATTTGAAACTTTCAATGCTGTTATCGTATGATGCCGATTGAGTAATATTCAAAATATTCATTTTAACAAGCCCAATAGTTTCAAAAATTCCTTATTGCTCTTGGTTAGCTTCTTCTTTAGACGAAGCGGTGTTCTTTTCTGAGAGGCGCTTTTAGAACTGACTTGAACAGTCGATGCGATTGGGGTTTTATTGAAATTTAGCATTTTTTTCTAAAATGTAAATACAACTGTACTTCTTCACCACGTAAATTGATTTTCTTATTTCCAGCGTCTAACAACCTTATATTAATAGCGTTGATTGAACTTCGATTGACGGGAAAATAAATAAGGTTTTTAGGTATTTCAATAATTCTATTGCCTGGTGGTACGTTAGGCACAAATTCGTAAATAATATAACTTGCTTTCCCGTTCACAAATGATCCGCTGACTACATCACATTCTATGCGCACTACAGTTGTTGATAAAATGCTGACGGGATACCGAGATTCGGTGCTTATATTAGCTTTTATTGCATCCATGCCGAAACCCAAAATTTTACCAAGAGAATTATTTTTATCAAAATACACATTTTCAGAACAGTAAATACATGTTTTTAATGTATTATTATTGCAAGTTAATTTAAGCGCAGCATTTATAATATTACTTTTTAAATAATCACAAATATCTTGAAGTTCATAGGATCCTTTAGGTTGTGACGTAGTAGGTAGTCTTATGTATATAATAAATTTACACTTATTATTCGGTGCAGTAATAAACTGTATTAAGTGCAGTTAACATCTTTCATTTGCCCTGTCCCATCCTTATATGGCGACCCTGCCATTTGAGACGGGCTCGGTTCGATCAGTCGCGCTGCGATAATAACATGCATAGTATAGACCAAGTTAATTTAGTACGAGTCAAGTGGAGTGGAAAATAAAAAATGTGTCGGTCTTCAGTGGAATAAAACGAAGTTTTATAAACCAGGCGGGTGGAGAAAATTCGGCGGAATAGCATCTTTCGAACATCAGCATCGTAATGTTCTTTATTTGTACCATGCTGGCGATCGCTGGACTTTACGGATTTTATTTACTTTACAAGAGATGTCACCACGGATGGATTCGGAACGAATTTATGTCGCAAAGCCTGATGCGTTCCTTTCGTCGAAGGCTAAACGAGGAACCTCAAGTGTGTTATGCTTGCCGACAGCAACCCGTGGGACCAGTGTCGTCAGCTGCGGTGTGTGGTGGAAAAAGTTCTTAAAAGTGAAGTAAAACTTGTTTCTTTTTTTCTCGTAAATATTTTTTTGTGAAAAAGTGTAACATTACGTAACAGTGCAGTGTAGTCAAGAAGATGAACTTTGAGTAAGAACTTTAACTATAATATTTTTTTTCCTTCTGTTTTTTTATGCTATTTTAATTATGTACTATTATAAGAATATTAAATACAGCCTTACAAAGATAGGTAATGGCAGATGAAATTAAAATAATTCATGATCGTCTTAAGCTAATTAAGGAAAATTTGACGAAGTTAAGTTATGTTAAAAGAAATCATTATTAAAATCTAAGTTAGATGAAGCGACTCAATTACTTAATCGTTTTAATGAGTGTACAAGGAGTGTTGAAAGTTTAATAAAAAAGAAACAGATCGAAAGTAAGGCATTAACAAATGTACAAACATATTGTGACGCAATTAAAGCTTTATACTTACAAATATAACTTTTTTGTTCTAAAACTTATACTACTGATACTGATACTTTCGAAGAGTGTGAAATAACCATGGCTTCGTTTGATTTTAAGATCGCAACTTCTTTGTTGCCTAAAATGGATGGTAGGGAGGATGTCACTAAGGACCTCATTGACTCCATCGAACTTTACAGTTCCTCACTTAGCGCGGAAGGTAATAATATGCTAATTAAGTTTGTCTTGAAATCACGATTAAGTAGTAGTGCAAAATTAAGGTTGTCATCATCTTACGATTCATGTATTTCATGTCATGTCATGTCATTAATTGACGACATGCGCAATCATCTTCTTACAAAACAATCTAGCACCACTATTCATAAAGAGTTGGTAAATAGTAGGCAAAATGGTAATTCCATTGATTCCTATGGTAAGAAAATTGAACAATTGTTTGTCGAGTTGACGTTATCTCAAGCCGACGGTGATGAGGAAAAATATAAGACATTATGTCCTATCAATGAAAAACTTGCAATCAAAAGTTTCACCGACGGCTTGCGAAATCGCCAACTCAGTACTGTGTTGCTAGGTCGTAACTATTCTTCCCTCAAGGACACCATAAGGGCGGCCAAGGAAGAGGAACCTAGTTGCAGCCGCCGGGAGTCGGAAGCATCGGTGTGTTTCGGACAGCGAACTATGTCAGGTAACTATAGGCATTTCCGTAATAATAATAACAGAGGTAATTTTATGGGGCGGACCAACTACTCTAATAGACAATTTCCAAGGGATGTAAATAACAGCCAAGGGCAGGTCTCATATAATCGTGGTTTTAACTCGCAAAGGGGACACCCTAACCGAGGCAGGAGTACTCGAATGTTTAGTAGAGGACGTATGACTAGAGCTAAACATACGAGCGGTCAGGCGATAAGGTATGTTAGTCAGGATACCGATGTTAGTGCCAACCCTAACAGTGACGAAAATAGCACGAGAAATGAACCTTCAATTTTTTTTCGATCCTAACTATGTATTAGCTTGCGAATATAGCAACGCGGTAGAGTTCTCGGTAGAAGGCTCCAAATATAGGTGGTTAGTTGACACTGGCGCATCTATGTCAGTCGTCAAATATGACACCGTTAAACACTGGAATGTTCCAATGCATCCAGAAAACATTTCTATTAATGGAATCGGAGGTAAGTTAATAACCGAAGGTTTTCTTTATGTTACGCTTACCCTTTATGGAATGGAATTCAAACACAAGTTTTATGTACTCAAATGTTTGCCTTGCAATACGGATGGAATTATCGGGCAAGATTCCTTAGTAAAAAATAAGTGCATAATTAACTTTGAGAATAATAATCTAACTTTAAATTATGAGAATTGCCAAAAAATTACATTACCATTAACTATGGGTAGGTTAGGTAGCAATACGTTTTTAAAAGTCCCACCGAGATGTGAAAAAATATTTTATATCCATACTTCTTTAAAGGAGACTTGTGTTATTTTGCCTATAGAATTATGCGAGGGTGTATTTATTGCGGGAAGTATTTCATCACCCATTAACGGACAGATACCTATACAAATATTAAATACGCGCGAGAATGAAGTTGGACTTAGTTATTTCAACCTACAAGTAGAAACGTTATCGTATTATACAGTGTGTAGTTTTGAAAAGTGCAATATTGACGGCAACCGCGTTCGGAATATGTTTTCATTATTAAATTTAAATCATCTAAACGAAGAGGAAAAAATATCTATTGAAAATATATGCGCTAAATTCTCTGACGTTTTCCATCTTCCGGGCGATAGATTGACAACCAGTAATTTATGCGAACAAAAAATAACTTTGAAACCGGTTACTCACCCCGTATATACAAAACAATACAGGATACCTTTTTCTTAACGTAGCGAGTTAGAAAGTAATGTACAGAAAATGTTGCAAGATAATATTATTGAGCCGAACAAAAGCGAATGGTCAAGTCCTGTATTACTGGTACCTAAAAAATCGGATAACAATACAAAAAAGTGGAGGTTAGTCATTGACTTTCGGAAACTGAATAATGTAATTTCGGACGATAAATTTCCACTCCCAAATATAACCGATATTTTGGATTCTCTTTCCGGTTCAATGTATTTTACACAGTTAGACTTATCACAACCTTATTATCAGGCAAAACTTAGCCCTGAAAGTAGGAAGTATACTGCCTTTACTACGCCGTCGGGACAGTATCAAATGACGCGCCTACCGATGGGATTAAAAATAAGTCCGAGTGCATTCTCTAGATTAATGACAGTGGCCATGTCGGGTTTAAATTATGACAAAATGTTTATTTATTTGGATAATTTAATATGTTTCGGGAGAAGTTTAGACGTACATAATAAAAATCTAATCGATATACTAACCAGATTGAGACGAGTAAATTTAAAGCTGAATCCGGAAAAATGTGAATTTTTAAAGAAGGAAGTTTTATTTCTTGGCCTTGGTAAAAGTTTTAAAGGAATATCCAACTCCAAAAAATTCTGATGAAGTAAAGCGATTTGTAGCATTTTCAAATTATTACCGAAGATTTATTCCAAATTTTGCGGAAATTTGTTTACCATTAAATAACTTGTGTCGAAAAAATATAAAATTTAATTGGGATATTAATTGTAAAAAATCGTTTGACTCTTTAAAGCTTTCACTTTCAACACCACCAGTATTACAATATCCAAATTTCGATAAAAATAATGTATTTATTTTACAAACGGACGCGTATCCCGACGCAATAGGCTCAGTGTTATGCATCGCTAGATCGTAGACCCGTGGCCTACGCCAGCCGTAGCTTAAACGTTGCCGAACGTAGATACCCCACAATTGAAAAGGAACTTCTGCTGGTCAGTTAAGTTTTTTAGACCTTATCTTTATGGAAGAAAATTTATAATAGAAACAGACCATAAACCATTGGTGTATTTGTATAATTTATCAAGTAGACTTTAAAAATTTCGCTTATTGCTGGATGAATATGATTTTAAAGTTGTATATGTGAAAGGCCGCGATAATGTAGCTGCAGATACATTATCCCGGATATCGATTGAAAGTGATGAGTTGAAAGCGATGAATGAAAATATTGTTTCGGTACTTACGAGAGCGCAAAGACGAAAAATAGACCAACAAAAAAAAACAGCGTTACAAAAAACCGACTTCAAAAACTAAAAAGCAAAAAATAAGCCTTTTGGAGTCGGTGGCAGCCAAGACATTCTACTTTAAGCTTTGGCTGGCACCGACTCCAAAAGGCTTATTTTTTGCTTTTTAGTTTTTGAAGTCGGTTTTTTGTAACGCAGTTTTTTTTTTACTTTTTAGTGTCTGTAATAGGCAGTTTTGTAAACTACAGCAGGGTTTTTCTAGATTAGATAAGGTTTCATGTACATTATAAACAAAAGTATCGTAAATACTACATCGTCCAAGTCAACAATGAAATGAAATATATAAAAATGCTCATAACATAAAAAGTACTGGGTCAAACGAAACCTAATTTTTATGGGACCAATTGGCAACTATTCTGCATCGAACAAAAAAAGAATCATGGAAATCGGTTCAGAAATCTCGGCGTAATCGGTGTACATACATAAAAAAAATAAAAATTGAGAACCTCCTCCTTTTTTGAAGTCGGTTAAAAAAGTAACACCCCTACAGTAACTCATACTCACCGCGACGATTGGACTGATCACCCAAGAGTTGTAGAAATGTTAAAGTTACCTAAGGAGTACACGGAGTTAGTTTTTGTAAATGAGGAAGAATGGGAGAGATTAAAATACGACATGACAGTAGATAGTGGCGACTTTGCTTATTTCGCCCCAGGTCGTACAGTTTATGTGAAAATTTTTACCCAATCACAGTGTACACGAGCTGTCTCTGTGCGGGAAATGGAAACTTTTTGTACGAACCTTAAAATAGACACCTTATATGTAATATTGAATGAATATAATTCTGTAATAATAAAAGAGCTAGCTCAACATATTAATAAATTACCAAAGTGGTCGGGGCCCCGATTATGTGTAATAAAAGGTGTAGTTTTAGTAAAAGCGGATATATTAATTGTTACAACTCTATTTTTAAGTTGAACGACTGATGTATAATATTGGCCTTGTTTGGAGCCGTGTTCCTTGCAAGGCCGTTTGGAAGAGCTCAATAAAACTTACGTTTAATAAATAGCGATTAAAGCTAGGTTAAAAAAAGTGATTTATGTGGTACACAATAAAACAAAGTATTACTTGATAATTTGTTTCGTTCATTTATCCAATTAATAAACGAATAAAAAGTTAAGTTAAAGTTTACTCGTTAGAGTGGCCTTCCATGGTTCACCCACCTTACGTAGGAAATATTTTTGGACAGGACTTACAAAGGATGTGATAGATTTTGTTAAAAGATGTGACAAATGTCAACGTTATAAGTATTTAAAAACAGTCAAGGAGCCGATGGTAATTACTAACTGCGGCTCATCAGCTTTCGATAGGGTTTACTTAGATTTAGTTGGTCCTCTCAGTCGTGATAATAATTACAACTACATTTTAACTCTCCAATGTGACCTAACCAAATACGTAGAGGCGTATCCGATGACAAGCAAGGAGGCGCACAGCGTGGCAACAGCGTTTGTTTACAACTTTATACTTAGGTATGGAATACCACGCGAAATTGTCATAGACAGGGGGACCGAGTTCATCAACGCTACTATGCAAGAGGTTTGTAAAATATTAAATATTAATCATATACAGTCTACAGCCTTTCACCATCAAACATTAGGTTCAGTGGAAAATAGCCATAAGCACTTAACTTTTTACCTTAGAATGCAATGTAATAGCCAACATCAGGATTGGAGTCATTGGGTACCTTTTTGGTGTTTTTCCTATAACACCACCATACATTCGGAAACAAAATTCACACCCTTTGAACTAGTATTTGGCAAGCTATGTAATTTACCAACTAACCTGACGAATAGCGTTGATCCTGTGTATAACTTTGATAGCTACCCATTAGAATTAAAATACCGTATTCAAAAGTCACAAGTAGAAGCATGAAATAATTTATTGGACAGTAAGCAGTTAAGAAAGTTACACTATGATAAATATTTTAACCCTATCATATACAAAAAGGAGATTTATTATTTGTAAAAAATGAAAATTGCCATAAATTAGATCCATTATATTTAGGACCATTTTCAGTTGTCAGAGATATTTCACCAAATGTTATCATTTATGTTAACGGCAAGGAAAAAACTGTGCATAAAAACAGGACTAAACTTTATACCATTTAGTTATACAATTATATTAGGTAAGAAATTATATACTTTAGAGACAAAATTGGACTAGTAAAATGTGGTACCACTACTATTATAAACTGACATGTTAGTATAAGATTAAATTTTTGAAGTAAATGAGTATCTATCAATAATAAAGTACTTATACTTGCTATGTATTTTCTTTCTTTTATTACATTACTATTTTGTTTTTTTTTTAAGTACCTACAAACACATTATGTAACTATGTGTTATTTTAATTACTTAATTTCTTTGATTATTACAAAAAAAAATAGCACTTTACTGTATTTTTTTTATTTATTTTTTTGGGTGGGGCGTGTGGCGTAGTATGTAGTCTTATGTATATAATAATTTTACACTTATTATTCGGTGCAGTAATAAACTGTATTTAGTGCAGTTAACATCTTTCATTTGCCCTGTCCCATCCTTATAGCATTGTTGAAGTTATGTAAAATAGGAAAATACACTTGACATATTGAGCTATTGATATTTATTTGTCCAATTAACATTGAGAAGTAAAAAACATACAAAAAGTAAATAAGTATGATATAATTTAGTTTAGTCTGCATAGATGTGAAAGTTTAAATGTTTGCAAGCAACATGCATAGTTACAATAATTTTATCAAATATAATATATATTTTTCCTATTAGAAATTAGATTTGTTAACGTTGAAGAATAGGAAAAGTATAGAAAGTTTTTCAATTTTGGAGAATCCAATTATTTTGAGCAACTAACGCATTTAGGTCATGATATTAGTACTTAGATACGAATTTAAGGAGTTGTTATTAAATTCTACAAGAAGCTTGTTTGTATAATCTTAAATATGATAGGTGTTTTTATTCGTATAATGAGCGTAATGTAATATTATCTCCGTGAAATGTTTCGTAAGCAACGCTTAACGCTCATGGCCAGTGTTGTCTTACTAGAAGTTGATGATTAATGAGAAATGTGAATACGAAAGTAATACTAAGAAGTTGACTTGATAAAATAAATTGAATATATATATATATATATATATATATATATATATATATATATATATATATATATAACGGCGGACTATGGTCAGCAGAGTTTTTAGAAACAATGGCGTCAGCATCGCTGACGCCACTATTCCTATCGCTAGGATCACTCATAATCAGAAATGATGAAACTCAATACCAATATACACTTTTATTAAACAAATAATAAATTCTTAATCGTTATTACAATAATTAAAAAGGTACTCACAAGATTCCAAGCAGTAACACAAACACTGTCTTGCTTCTCACGAAACTTCACCAATAATGGCGGCCAAACCGTTTTCTAATCAACTGAACATCGTTGGGCGGAAATGCCAATAATCAGAACATGATTTTAATAACAAAAATTAACTCATTGATTTTTCACAGAGATAAAACAATGTTGACAAATCGTTACTGATTTTTCTAATGTGGTTTTAGTTCTTAACTTAATTTTAGCTCCATTATCAAACGCAACCCTCTCGGCGGGAAAATGCCACCGGAAGTTGCTGTATGAGAATGAATCTAAATTAGTTTATCAATTTTAAAGTTAACACAAGACAGTTGTAAAATCATTTATCATTTTTATAATGTGATTTTAGTTTACAACTTAATTTTAAACCCATTACTATTTAAAATAATAACGGCACGAAAATCCTAGCGGAAGTTGAGACATACGAATGAATCGAAATTAGTTTATCAATTTAGAAGTTAACTCAAAACATTTGTAAAATCATTAATAATTTTTATAGTGTGATTTTAGTTTACAACTTAATTTTAGTGCCCTTATTAGTCCAAACAATAACGGCGCGCAAATCCTAGCGGAAGTTGCGACATTAGAATGAGTTTTAATTAGTTTATCAGTTTAAAACTTAACGTAAAACAATTGTAAAATCACTAATAATTTTAATAATGTGATTTTAGTTTAAAACTTATTTTTAAACTCATTGTCAGCTGAAACATCCGAGCCGGAAATAAGGCGGCGGATGTTGCGAGCTGAGAACGAGTTTAGTTCTTTGAGTGTTACTAAAATCGAATTTTCTGCTTTTAATTGAGAAGATTACTATTTGAAATCAATGATAATCACAACAAATAATGCATGGTAAATATTTGAATTTTAGAATCATAATAAATGTTTCCTTGCGTCGACATATATATATATATATATATATATATATATATATATATATATATATGGGATAGGATAGATTATGTTTTGTAAAGTAGAATATCTGTATTAAAAATCTTTTTGCACCAATATAGGCTGACAATTAGGGACAGAATGGAAAGTTTATGAACAGTTATGAGTATGTAATAGATTATGTAATATGAATTGTAATGGTTAGCGTAATATATTGAAGATGTGCGGATAATTAGGCTTTTGGCATGCAATTGGACTGATCACCCAAAAGCTAAGCAAACTCTTATTACTCTAATTATCATTTTATAGGATTGTATTTTTGATGCTGTATGGTTTAGAATGTAGAAAAAGTTGAGAGAAATAAATGAAGTAGTTGTATTCAAGTAGAATTATGGTACACACGTAGGTAAAGGTACTATAGGGATCAGGTCCTTCAGATTAATCAAGGTGTGGACGAGTTTCCCCCTCGAATGCTGTTGGAGGTCAAAAGTTACCTTAATTCATGACCCTATAAATATGGTACATGGAGGGTCAGATCCTTCTTATTCGATCATAGTGCGAACGAGCTTCCTCAGTGAGAAAAGTTGGAGTCCAAAAGAGGCTTAAACCATGACCCCAAAAAATTAGATTGTGCGCACAACCCAAGCAGGCACAAAGTTGCACTGTTTATTAAAAATAAATATAATGATAAAGTCGACTATAACTATGTACCAATTAAACAAATGTATAATAGGAAATAAATGATGGAAAAAGTACCTAAAATATTAAAATAATGAAAGTGTACCACGTGATGAAGAAAATATTAAATAAATTAATTAAGTGTGCACACAGTATTTACAGTACTGTAATAAGACTAGCTAGTATAAAAAAAATTATATATGCCAGCCAAGGCAAGAAAAATAAAAGAATAGGAGTTTAAAGTAGAATGTCTTGGCTGCCGCCGACTCCAAAAGTCTTATTTTTTGCTTTTTAGTTTTGGAAGTCGGTTTTTTTTAACGCAGTTTTTTTTTTACTTTTTAGTGTCTGTAATAAGCTGTTTTGTAAACTACAGCAGGGTTTTTCTAGATTAGATAAGGTTTCATGTATATTATAAACAAAATTATCGTAAATATTACATCGTCCAAGTCAACAATGAAATGAAATATATAAAAATGCTCATAACATATAAAGTACTGGGTCAAACGAAACCAAATTTTTATGGGACCAATTGGCAACTATTCTGCATCGAAAAAAAAAGAATCATGGAAATCGGTTCAGAAATCTCGGCGTAATCGGTGTACATACATAAAAAAAAATAAAAAATAAAAATTATACCACCCGAATTGAGAACCTCCTCCTTTTTTGAAGTCGGTTAAAAAATGATTAGGTCCCTAATAAGTGTGACAAGTGAACGCGAGCGAGGTATGAAGAAATTACTTACATAAATAGTTGATTGAGAATTTGTGACTATATTACAAGGAAATGAAAATAAACACGGACTATGATAAATAAAAACTTGACATAAAGAATAAACACCTTCTTTTAGTAGGAAATATGGTTTTCTTTTTTAAGCTTATTAATAAAAATGTGTTTTTTTTAGTTTCTTTTGGTATTAAGTATAAACTTAAAGCTAAAGTTTTCTTTAAGAAACTTATAATTTTGACTAAGTTGCTATTATGACTATGTAATAAGTACTATCGTCAACAACTGTCTAACTAAAATATGTTTTCCCATAAGTATAATAATTATGTAAAACAATAAATAAATGTTATAACTTGTTATGTTTAGTTGTTATTTAATGTACCTATAAGTATATTTTTTTTAAGATAACATTGTTTATGTGTAGTATCAATACGTAGGCACTGTTCAGTGTGTGTGTCTATCAAGTAAGTAAAATAACAATCGGTAAATTATATCAGTTGGCATTTTCGATTGGCAAGGTCTCAAATATTATGCACTAATAATGTCTCTATAAAATATTTCGAAAGATAAGTTCTTATTTTTTTCTCAATTTTATTTAAATTCTTATATCATTTTTACTGAATGTTATTTCCTTTAGACCTTTAACAATCAAAGTATATTTAAAATAATAAAATTGACTTATATTCTTGCTGGATTTTATCACTTTGTTTTTGCATTGTATTGTAAACATTGAATACATAATTAATTTTGTTTGATTTAGATAATTATATTATAAGAACAAGTAATATTATATAATATTACTTGTTCTTGAAATTTTTGCCTTTGTATTACCTTTTTGTCGTTGACACATATATTAAATGTTTTGATATTTTACATTTTGATATCTTTTTTTTTTAATGTAAAATATATTGAAAAAAATATATAAACAATATTGTTATTTTTTTTTTTAAATAACGGGGGAGGTGTGGTGTATACGTCACCTTCCCATATATACTATGTACTAACTATTAGGATAACTTCAGTAATAAATCATACGTTTAACAAATCAGTTGTGTCATTTAGTCGCCTCCCGGTTTGCCAACATTGAAAATGTATTTTTTTGTGATCGGACTACGAGGATTTTAAAGGGTTTACGTAGTTCGATCGATCGGAGTAGATGGAATTTCAAAATCCCGGTAGTTCGATGAGTAGTACTACAAAACTTCGAAAAATCCTTATAGTTCGATCAATCGAACCTGCAGGAAAAAAATCTTCGATCCGATGATGATGGTCCGATTAATTGAACTAGGCGGTCGGAGGACCACGTAACCTAAGGGTTTAATTACGAAGAAAAATATTACAAGCTCCATGACACACAGTTTGGGTTTCGGCCTGGACTCAGCACACCGTACAATATTATACTGACAGTAGGACGCCGGTATACGCGTTTCCTGGATCTGTGCAAAGCATTTAATATGGTATCGTATAATGTGCTTTGAATTTCAATCTAGACCAGTTTTTTTTTTTTTTTACATTAAATAGGCTTACTCTTGGCTTAATTCTGAATCGTTAGATTAAGAAGAGGCCTAAGATGGAGCGAGCTTGCCTAGAAAAAGCCTATTCACTCAAGCTTTAAATATACCAGGGTTGTAGACACCCGGGAATACAGACGCAGGCAGGGAATTCCACTCTCTGGCTGTGCGCATAATAAAAGATGAGGAAAAGCGCTTTGTACGCAGACGAGGTATATCAACCAGGTAGGGATGATAGCATGCGGTACGTCTGGATTCCCGGTGGTAAAAAGGAGCTGGCGGTATGAGCTCATGCAGCTCAATAGATTAAGTAGATAGTATTTGTGGATAAAATATATTGAGATTTATACAATTAATATGTAATCGGGGTTGCATTAGATATTCGCATCCCGAATTAGTATTAAAGGGGGAAGGGGGGGGGGAGGGGTGAGGGGGGGGTTCCTCCCCCCTCACCCCCTAGGCGCGGAAACCTGTAGTTTTTTTTTTGTGAAGGTCAATAACCTACAAGTCGACTCATTGAATATTAGGCTTCCGAACGTCTCCGGCGCTGCGGGAAGTGCAGCCCCTCCGCCCCTGCGTAACAAACCGCAGGCACTTCATGTTCCCCTACGCAGCTTCGGCTTTTTGGTCGCCTGCGGCGACCAGCCTCAGCCGCTTCGGCGCACATGGTGCCTGCGATTTATTACAGCGCGCGGGGGCTGCTCTCCCTCCGCGCCTCCGGGCTTTTATATACACTCTAGGGGTAGGGCAGACTAGTACCACGTGAGGTCGGGGTTTACTAATTCGGTTCTGTCACTAATTTTTAACTATTCATTCCAAGTTGAAAAAACTACAACTTTGCTTGTGTGGAGACTGCATAGTATAGAAACGGAGTGACACGTCACGACAGCGATTACAAGATGGCGGAAAAATGCGTTCCGTTTCATGATTATTTTCATAAAAATAATTATTTTAATTTTGTTTGTTGTTTTTACAATATATTTATGAAGAATAATAATAAATAATAATAAATGAATACTAAATAATAAAAATAAGGGATAAAACAACCTAAAAGTTATTACTATAACGTAAAATAACGTTCCGTTACACGTAACTTCAAACACGTGTAAAAAAAAAACCAGGCATCTCCGCGGGGTGGGGGGGGGGGTGTCAATTGAAAGGGGTAACCAACCCCTACAAAAATCAACCCTTATCAATTCCTAATTCGGGATGCGAATTACTAATGCCAACCCACTTTATTTGTAGGTATTGCATTAAAAACATACTTACTTGAGGCGGTGCCATCAATAGCAGTAGGTGACAGAATTTCTGCGAATATCCTCCCTTTCTTAAGAATATCTTCACCACATTTTGTTCAAGCAGCTGCGGAATGCTGTAAATACATTCATACTTGAGCATTTATACTTTTATATTGAAAACAATGATCTTTATTTAGATTGCAATGAATAATCTGTACCATTTGTGGATAAGATTACCAGCTAAATGAAGATGTCATCGTAAATAAAATATGTAATTATGCTAAGTTCATTCAAAGTTAAAAGTTCCTTCTAAATGAGACTCTTTTGGGCTAACTCATAGATGTGATTGTATGATTGCATGTGCCTTGTGAAGTCCTATTATTACCTCAGGCTAAGCCAGGGTTTCGCTCGAAGAACTCCACAAAGGCATCAAGTTGCGAAGATGATCAACTTGTTGATGAACAATTTGTTGTAAGATTTCATTAAAGAGTACATGAAATACTAACCTTAATTCAACTTGATCACTCCGATCACAAGCAACACAAATGTAAACACCTCCTATTTAGCTTTATATCAAAGTTTTGAATAGTTTTGTTGGAAAGTTGTAAACTAGAAAAAAAAACAATAATAAATTTTTTTTTTTTTTTTTTTTCGTTCCTAAGAACAGGCTAGGGTCATAGACCATACTGCCTCGTCATTATTAGTAGAAAAACAATAATAAGTAACAGCGGTAAACAGTCACACTTTTTTTTAAATTAATTCAACCTTCAATCAAGGCGAAGGCATCTTCCAATACGTCCTAAAATATTTAAAATTTGTTTAATTAATGATTATTCTATTGTAAATCTTCTATATATATAAAAGAAGAAACTGACTGACTGACTGACTGACTGACTGTCATATCAACGCACAGCCCAAACCGCTAGGTCTAGAGACTTCAAATTTGGCACATAGGTTCCTTGTGAGGTCTAGGGGTGCACTAAGAGAGGATTTTTCGAAATTCTACCCTTAGGAGGGTGAAATAGGGGATGACATTTTGTATGAAAGTCCGTCAGTTCTGGAGTTAGGATCTTTAAATTTTATATTTAGGTTAACGATTAAAAACAAACAATTACCTGTCTCGGCGTTTTTGAAAATTCTATCCCCAAAGGGGTGAAAAGGGGGATGAAGTTTTGTAAGAAAAATCCTTTAATTTCAAAGTAAAAGTGACTTATTTTATTATTATTAGGCTCATGGTTGAAACTTAAAAACAAATAAACAAACCTATATTTTGGGATTTTACAGAAATCAACCCCTAGAATGGTAAAAAGGGTTACCTATCTTGAATTCGAGTTTTTAGATTACGAATTTCACTTTCCCGAAAATGTTTAGCCTCTTTTTATTTTCCATAATTTTCTTTACACCGAAAACACGATTGACAAAGGTTTTAAATTCCGATTTTCAGTTGTCATTTTTTTTTCAAATTTTAAATGTTTTGTAATCCCACTCAAATTTTGACCGAAGCCATTAATGACTGATAATTTAGTTTCTAGAAACATATTTCCCATATTATCAATTCAATCAATCTAACTATCTTTTTTCTATCTTCTTCTAAATATATAAAAGACGAAACTGACTGACTGACATATCAACGTACAGCCCAAACCGCTAGGTCTAGAGACTTCAAATTTGGTACAGGTTCCTTGTGAGGTCTAGGGTTGCACTAAGAGAGGATTTTTTGCAATTCTACCCCTATGGGGGTAAAATAGGGGATGAAAGTTTGTATGAAAGTCCGTCAGTTTTGGAGTTATGATCTTCAAATTTTATATTTAGGTTAAAGATTAAAAATAAACATTTACCTGTCTCGGCGTTTTTGCGAATTCCATCCCCAAAGGGGTGAAAAGGGGGATGGAGTTTTGTAAGAAAAATCTTGTTTGTGACTTATTTTATTATTATTAGGCTTATGGTTAAAACTTAAAAACAAATAAACAAACCTACATTTTGTGAAAATCTTTGATCAGTATTTTTGCCAAAAACAAATGAAATGCAACAGCTTTGCCGGTTCCCAAAATGTATACTGAATTTTGTTAATTATTACTACAACTGACCAACCTCATAAGCTAACAAATCGTTAGGTAAGTACTTAATCAATTTATGGGCCATAGTACTTCCATCCCAGACAATAATCTAAATATATAAAAATTACTGATATACTTATCAACACAGAGCTCAAAGTACTTGCCGGATTGAGTTGAAATTTGGTATGTAGATAGGTAAGAAAGGATTTTCCCTTAAGGGGAAAGTAGAATCTACGCGGACGAAGTCGTGGGCTGAAAACTAATACATGTATAAAAGGACTCCACGCGGACGAAGTCGCGGGTAACAGCTGAAAGGTGATATAAAGAAGAGATAGGTAATTAAAATAGGTACACATCCAATGATGAAAATTATTTTTGAAAATATTTTATATGCTTAAGGGATTTCCACATGCCTTTTGAGTTGTATGGGATATAAACAAGATATAGGTAATTAAAATAGGTACACATCCAATGATGTATAACACAAAAGCAAGCATTAAAAGTATAGTGATATGTTGACGATAAACAAATAAAATTTAAAGCTAATTTCCAACGTGCTCTACTGAAAAAATCTTAATTTGGATTTGTGGCACTTTTGTTTATAAGCAGATCGCGCTCCACGGCTATCAGTATAATATCAATATATTGTCAATATATTTTCATTACTACAAATAAGTGTCCGACTGGCTGGTCCGCTGTCATTATTGCAGTGGTAGTGGTGGGACTATGGAAAAATTGTCATAATTGTTTTTTTTTTTCTAATTGTTATAATTTTTTATTTTTTGGATGTAAAACTTTGCTATCTAATGTTAATTAGCGCCTCCTCTCTTCTAAACCCTATTGCGTGCCCGTCAGGGTCCATGATGATCTTTTATTTATATTCACCATCTTTCGTGTACATTATGGAATGCAATAAATAATTGAGTATTGAGTATTGTAAAAAAAAGCGTGTGTAGCAATTTAATAGCAATGAGTTTAAATAAAAAAATGGGCTAGAGAGTGGCTATCCTTAAAACAATACGCGCAAGTAAATTTATTAAAAGAAATTGCTCTCACTGAACCAAATGACTTTGAGAATTACTTTCGAATGTCAAACGAGGCCTATCAAATGCTTTTAAATCTGATTACCCCAATCATTAAAAAAAAGGATACAATTTTAAGAGAATCGATATCAGCCGAGGAAAGGTTGCAATTGACCCTAAGATACTTAGCAACAGGTAGTTTTCAATGCCTACAATATAAAGTCAAAGTCAATATCATTTATTCAGTCTAGGCTGTTACAAGCACTTATGAACGTCAAAGAAGCTACGCCATCGGTTCACAAACCCTACGGCGGGAGACCTTGTAACGAGAAGAACCGGCAAGAAACTCGTCAAGGGCTGTTTTTTTCTCCCTGTTTTATTTCATACAGAGTCGTCAAATTGAAAAGTGACCTTAACATATCAGTAAGGTCAATTTCCATCACAAAAGGAAAATACTAATTAAAATATTACATTTTATGGTTATTGTAAACGTAAACAATTTTTAACTGGCAAAGAAAGACTTGTCTATCATACATTACAACATTTCCCGCACCACAAGACTACTACACTGCAAGTTGTGAGGTACATACAGGTCAGTATCAATTTATTTTAGATAAAAATATTTAGGCTTTAAGCACAGCATTAAGATAAGCGGACTGAGGTAGACCCAATTCCGCTGGCGGCACCCGTTCACGAGCATACGACGTTGATATCACCAACGGCCATCAGTGAAATTGTGATTGAGACTTGCGAGGCATTGGCATATGTACTACAGGGATACATAAGGGTAAGTAAGTTAAACATCAATTATTTTCATACAGTAAATGTACTTTGATTTAAATCAACAATCTTATACGATTACAACAATCAGACTTAAGCAGTAATTAATACCTAATCAGACTTATATTTTTTTTTATTATTGAACCTATCTCTAAATTAGTGTAGACTTTAATATATTAATTAGTCATATTACTATGTAATACCTTTTGGTTTGTGGTATTAAAACGTGGTATTTTTAACCGGCTGCAAAAAAGGAGATTGTCCGTTTGACCCTTGGACGAAGGTTTGACCTGTATGTTTGTCCGCGATTATATCGCGTTTGACAGAATAGATTTTCAGAAAAGTATTTCTGACATTATGGAAAAGGTTTTGGTATTTTAACCGACTTTAAAAAGGAGGTTCTTAGTTCGACCCGTTCACCCGTATGTATCTCCGCTATTATTTGTTCAATGGGAGATACTTGCCATCCGGTTGCTCCCATAAAAAAATAATTAAGTTTGACCCAACAGTTTTCATTTTACTAGCATTTTTGTTTACTTGGACGATTTATGACAAACAACAACAAAACCTACTAAAGTCTACTTGATCTAATCTAGTAAGCAATCCTAATGTAGTTTACAAAACAGCCTATTACAATAATAAAAAATACGTTAAAAAGAACCGACTACAAAAAATAAAATGCAAAGAATTAGCTTTTGGAGTCGGTGCCAGCAAGGTAAGAAATAAAAGAGTAGAATGCCTTGGCTGGTTGCCTTTGAAGTCAGTTCTTTTTAACGTAGTTTTTTTTATCATTCATATAATAAATTCACTTTGGTACAAATCAACAACCGTATTATATTACTATATATATATATATATATATATATATATATATATATATAAATATATATAGTTAGTAAATGTTGTAAATACCACGTTTTGTAAATACCTTAAGCTATTACATTGCAGTGACATTAATTAACACACTAGACTGAATTATAGCTATTAAAACAAGTATTAGGTATGATTGTTGATATATATATATATATATATATATATATAGTCCTTTTCCAACACTTGTTTGATCCAGCGAAATTAAAAGAGTACTTTGTTGATCCACCTTTCTGTCGAAATTTACTGGCTCCTAAGCTCAATTTTGAAAGCAGGACGGCATATATTTGAACAGCGTATTATGTCGCTTACATATATTTCAGAATTCAGCTATATGCTCTAACCATTGCTTTACATTTTTGTAAGATATTTGTGGCTCCGCGTAACGGTTTTTTCTCAGGCGCTCATTACACATTTCTTGATCCTTGAGAGCGCGCATACTCAGCGCGACGAGCCAGTGTTTATAATATGAATACTAGTGCCTGTACGAAGTAGATGAGCATTTCCAATAAGAGTTAATACAGAAAAGCTAAATTCTCTTGTACATTACCTTTTGCTTGTTAAGTTAAACCAATAAAATACCTGAACCTGGTGATAGTCATACGCTATTGTGATGGCGATTTATGGAATTGTGTGAATTAAAGTTGCACACGCAATCCCTTTTTCTTGAATAAAGAATAATTTTAATATGACACTTCACTGACACTTCTCCATACATTTGAAAGGTATTTGTGTGTGTTACTTTGCTTAAAAAATTCCAAATAAACATCAAATTAACTACTTATTTAGTTCATTCAGTTTATCTTTCAAAACGCGTCCCGATCACAATCTCTTTCATAATAAGTTATGGCGTGAAGTACCTAGTTAATATCTTTCAAATGACGAGTTGAAAGCGATAGCCATTATTATTATTATTTAGAAGGAGGGACGCCGGCAAAGCCGGACGGGCGATCAGTCACCATAGTCGGAACCATTTCGCCCAGTTCCCCAAAGTCCCCTGACAAGATCAGGGGAGGGCGGGTTATCATTTACCCCACCGGCGTCGGGACCTCGAACCTACCTGTGCGCTTGCAATACCTATTGAGCTGGCTTATCGTAAGCTGCTTTAAATCCTCTTCTTTCAGCCTGTCTACTTCAAAGAGTTCCCAGCGCAGCGATGCGTACATCGGGCATTCCGCCATGAAGTGATAGCTTGTTTCTTCTTTTTCTCTACATTGTGGACAAATAGGGTCCTCTGTTCTTTTAATCACTGACAGGTGTCTGTTTAGGGGGCAGTGTCCTGTCAGTACTCCTACGATGTTTCTTATGTCTCTCCTACCCAGTTTTAGTAGCTCTTTGGTTTTCTTTTTGTCCACTGATTTGATGAAGATCTTAGACTGTCTACAGTCCTTTCTGCTCATCCATCTTTGGTTGGTTTCTTTGATTGTCCTGATCTCAATGATATTTTTGGTAATTTTGTGTGAGATTGGCAGTCTTGGTTCCGGCCCGATGAACGGTTCGTCGGCCCCCTTCCTAGCCAGTGCATCGGCTTCCTCATTGCCAATGTTACCTTCGTGTCCGGGTACCCAGGCAATTTCTACCTCAACCAGGTTTGCGAGTTCCTGAATGGTTTGTTTGCACTCTTTTACCAGGGCTGAGGTAGTCTCCGTTTTGTCAAGGGCTTTGATAGCGGCCTGACTGTCGCTGTATATTACTATTCTTTCTACGTTGTGGTCGCTTATCACACTTCTAATCATTAGCGCACATTGCGTTATCGCAAATACTTCCGCTTGAAATACACTTGTGTATTTTCCCAGATTGAAGGTGGCTCTTCTTGTGTCGGGTTTAGCTATGTATACTCCAGCTCCCGATAGCATAGTTGATTCTTTCCTAGACCCATCTGTGTAACATATTGCAGTGCAATCCAGATCGTCTTGTTCTGTTTTCCAGTCTTCTCTGGATCTGATGCTTACCCTGTACTTTTTGTCGAAAATCCTTTCCTTATTTATTAGGTCGTTGTTAACTAATATCATAGAAAGGTTTTCCTCATAGTTTTTGCCTATTTCTGCATGACCTTTGTCATTGTTTCTTCCTTTCCATAGATTTATGCTTTTCAGCTTAAACCATTGTTCTGTGGCTCTCTTTTTTATTTCCAAATCTATTGGACTGAGGCCTAGTATCATTTCTAGGGCGGCCGTGGGAGTAGTTCTCATAGCTCCTGATATCATGATGCTGGCTAGTCTCTGTACCTTCGTGAGTTCTTTCCTGTTGTATTCTAGTTGCGCTTTGTGCCACCATACCAGGGCACCATGCAAAATTCTTGGTAGTATGATTGATCTGTAGATCCATTGGATTACTTCGGGTTTCATACCCCAGTTCCTGCCAACGGCTCTTCTGCATTGCATGAGGGCTGTCATCGCCTTCTTGCTTGTTTCTTTTATGTGGTTTCTAAAACTGAGGGTGCTGTCCAGGATTACCCCTAGGTATTTGAATTCCTTTACGGTTTCCAGCTCCTCGTCCTCTATGATTATTGGTGTCATTCTATCAACCTTTCTCTTATTCGTGAACAGCATCAGTTTGGTTTTTGTAGGGTTGAGGTTCAGTCCCTTATTCCTACACCATCTCAATGTTGTCATGATTCCTCTTCTCATTATGTCTCTGACCACGCTTAGTACTTTCCCTCTCACAAGTAAGAGGCCATCATCCGAGTACGCTTGGATGTATATGTTCATAGCGGTAATCTTTTTTACTAAATCATCTATTAGAATGCACCATAACAGCGGAGATAGACATCCCCCTTGGGGAAAGCCTCTTTTGGCTCTAATGGTGTATTTACTGCCTGCTAGTTCTGCTTGTATGGATCTGTGTTGTAGCATGTTGGTGATCCAGCCTGATATTTGTTCTGTTACGCCTTCTCTGTTTAAGGCCTCCACGATGGCATGTGCAAACGCTTTGTCAAAAGCGCCCTCTACATCGAAGAAGCATGCTAGGGCGTATTCTTTGTCTTTGGTTGATCTCTCTACTCTGACTACCATGTTGTGGAGGGCTGTCTCAATGGATTTCCCTTCCATGTAAGCATGTTGATTGTCATGTAGTGGGCTTATACTTTTACTTATGGTTTCTCTTATATGTCTGTCTATTATCTTTTCCAGTGTCTTCAGTAGGAACGAGGAAAGGCTGATACACCTGAAGGACTTCGCCTCCTGATATGTGGCCTTCCCTGGTTTCGGTATGAAGACAGCCTTGACTTTTCTCCATCTCCAATTTCCTTTTCCTTTTCTTTTCTCTAAGCGATAGCCATAGATTAGCACCCTGATCACTACATAGGAATCCGTGGATCATTATCAAAATATGTACCTACCTAGTAATAGTTTAATAGGTAAGTAGGTATTTTGATAATGGCCCACGGATTCCTATGTAGGTTGAAAAAGTAATAGATGTATAGAAAACGTTTCCATCACAACTAATAGACTATTAATAGGTATTTCATTTGAATACTAAATTATTTCCTTAACCCCAGTACTTTCGAGAAAAAGTTTCCGATCGATACTTACTATTATACCGTGTCTCTAGTTATCGGTTGCAATTGCAAGTGGATCAACAACGGTCGTAATTTTAGGCATCACACCACCATGAGAGAGAGAAAGCGTTATTCAAATATTACTTTAAAAAGATAGGGATGACAATATTTTTTCTGTTTATTTTAACGGTTAAATCACACCACACCACACTCGGCCGGCTCATTATCGAATACTACAGTGTAGTGGCAAGATCTAACAAATTATCCATTTCAAGTGCAAAAAAGTGCAATTAGCAAACAGGCAATGTCAGATTTATCAGTGTTGGAAAGATTGAGCGAAAGGTAAGTTTGTGATAATTATGAATGTATTTTTCATCATTGACTTCAACGTCGTTGTGCGACTTCAATGTATGCTTCTGATAGTTTAACCGATATTTAGATGTTTTTTAAATCTAATTAAACTTTAAACGACATCTAAGCTGCATCTATATAAGTAACAAGTGTTCTTAGTTTCTTTCTTCGCGGGTGCGGGTGTCGAATTAGAGTTATGTTTTTAATATTTAATAGGTAACCGCATTCCTGTCATGCGCCTAATTGTGGTGGTCGGCTAGTAGGTACTTGATACATCCTTCCTACTAATATTATAAATGCAAGAGTATGTCAGTTTGTTTCTTTATTTGTTTGTTCTTCTTTCACGCAAAAACTACTGAACGGACTTGTTTTTTATGAAATACTGAGAGACTCTTAGCCTTCATCATACCTGATATTAAGTAATAATAAGGCTGAAGATGGAAGCGAGCTTCTCCCGGAATCCCCAATCACTGAGGAACTGGCTATCTTATCTTTAACTGCCGGAATACAACAATGCAAAAAACATTGTTGTTATGGCGTCAGACGTAGATAAGATGGTGGTAGCTAGCCAGGCGGACTTACAACAAGTCCTACCACCAACCAAACCGAATACAATATGTACCCCCGCTGAGAATCAAACCCGGGACCCCTGGGTCTAATACCGGTGGTTGTCCCACTAAACAACAGAGGCGGTTAAAATGAGATGATTGCTGAATTTAGATGAAAGGTTTTTATCCCGATAATCCCACGGGAACGGGAACCACGTGGGTGAAACCGCGGGTCGTTGCTAGTATCCTGTCCTACTAATATTGACAGCAAAAGTGTGACAGTTTGTTTTTTTAGGTATTTGTTTGTTTGTTCCACTTTCACGCAAAAACTACTGAACGGATTTGAATGTAATTTGGTTACGTCAAATAGTGGATTTACACATAGGCTACTTTTTATCCCGATATTTCCACGGGAACGGGAACGACGTGGGAAAAACCGCGGGCGGCCGCTAGTTATACACAATGCTAAACAGTTTGTTTGTTTGAACGCGGTAATCTCCAGAACAACAAGAGTCCTAATTAAAAAAAAATATGGATAGCCCATTTATCGACAAAGGCTTCGGGTACTACGAGCCTGTACCATTTAACTTATATTATAACTATCTGGTTTGAGGAGCTCGTGGCGCAGTAGTTCGCGCTCTCGGCCTGCGATTGTTGAAGTTAAGCCACTTTAGCAATGGTCGGTCACAGGTTGGGTGACCAGGAATTTACTATCTTGAGCTCCTCCGTGCTTCGGAAGGCGCGTTAAGTCGTTGGTCCCGGCTGCATTTGCAACGTTAAAACCCACCAATTCCCAATTGGGCCCGCATGGTGGGTTATGGCCCGTCCTCCTTATCCATCCATGAGGAAGGCCAGTGCCCCAGCAGTGGTGAGATTAAAATGGCTGATGCTGATAAGTAGCTGATCCGGCTAACTTCGTACCACCTTATCGACATCACGCCACCTATCAACCAGATCCAATTGTAAATCTAAACCATTCTCGAATTCTACTGGGACTCCCATCAATAGCTAATTTTATCAGCCAGTACTTTAGCTACTTATAATTTCCCACGGGAACGGGGGTTGTTTCTTTTTGGGACGCAGATACCCATGCTATACTTACAACGTGTTATGGATAAGCGCAAAAGCTCTAAAAGGTTCTGCTGATTCTGCTCATGAGTATGAACGACTTTTACTATAGGGCCAACTTTGCAACTCCACAAAGAATCGGCTAATCTAGTCTAATACTAGTCTAAAACTATTCTAGTCATCTCAGTACTATAGAAAATATTTGTTTGCAATAGAAATTTACCTCTTACTTGTATGTACTAATAGTAACACCTGTTGCTTTTTTGTTATTTGTTTTTTTACACGATACCTACAAACTATCCATGTGCACTCACACAAATGCAAAGCTCAGCTTAGACCTCGCAGACTATACCGATTTAGAAATTGATGATCTTAACCAATAAACGCATCTGCGATCTGTGATTGGTCCGTTTAAATTGGATCAAATAAGTACGGGGTGGATTTGTATAAATTTTAGCTACTTTCAGATAGTTGTTGACGATCAATTGTTGATCCGAAACGGTGCCAATAACTCACATACTTAAGGTATTGGATCAACAAATCGAGTACGGATCAACAAATTTTGGCGGATCAACAAAAAACTGATCATATGTACCGCTGGATCAAACAACTCTTAGCAGAGATAACTATATATATATAATATTTATATATATATATATAATATTTATATATATATATATAATATTTATATATATATATATAATATTTATATATATATATAATATTTATTTTACGTTTCGGCACCTTTACAGCTGCCGTGGTCACGGGATGACGGCAGCTGTAAAGGTGCCGAAACGTCGGGAAAATCAAAAAACCCCTAAAAACCTAAAAATTACGGACAATTACAACTTAGTTCGTGGAAATATAGCGCGTTTGATATCCGTAAAAGTTGTTTTATTTCAATGAACAGTGCGTGTACGTGTGTGTATATATTTTCTTGTTTAACATTTATCACAATGACAATCATTTCATATGATATTTAGCATGCAATTCATGCTATTCATAAAATGTGCCATCACTAGTCGGGACTCCCCCGTCCCCGGTCGGTCACGATACACAGTGGGACGGATTTCAGATTTGCGGACGTAGGACTTTTTTGTCGAATATTATATATTTTTTTATGCTAATCGATAGTCCTAATTCAGACGATAAGATTTAGTTGCCGCACTTTTGCTGCAAAAGTTATGACTAATGAGAAAAATAAAATTTTCAAAAAAGTTGTATGGGACCATAACTAACTTGCTCTATAAATACCAAGTCTTGGCAGATCTCAGCCTGATATTTGGTAGGGTTAATCTATGGGTGTTTATATATAGCGCCATATACATAGTATTGCCCCGGACGTCCCCGTTCTCCAGATATATGAGGCTGAACTTAGGTACTTTTCTACTTTTTCTTAGGCATTACTAAACTCCAAATAGTTGTAAAAAAACGGAACAACGTGAATATTATGAATTGTATGTTAATTTTATTAACTATCAACCAGACTATTGGATCAGGTGACGTTATATCACAAAATGAAAACCGAATTTGAGTTGAGTCCTTAATAGTTTAATAGGTTTAATTTACAAATCAACCCCCTAATTGTCTAATTTAAAATCTATCACAATCCCTTTCAGAGGTATTGTGATTGTGATATATTCGTCTGTCATATTGCTTAGACAGTTCAATTTCGTTTATTCCATACCTTTTAAAACGCGTCCCGATCACAATCCCTTTCAAATCTCAAATAGTGACGGCCTGAAAATCTTTCAAATTACGAATTGAAAGGGATTGCGATAGATTTAAATTAGACAATTAGCCCCTTCGTTTGTATTGTTCCAGCTTAAGTATTAACAATTGAATTATTCTATTACAACTTTTGTGATAAACAATACTATTTTTAAGTGATAAATATTAAAGAAGAAAATATACTAGAAAAAAGCAACTTGTCTCATGTCGCCCTGACGGGACTCGAACCCGATTCGCATGCATTAAAAGTTTTAAACTTATAGAATAATAAATAAATAAATTGGAATGAAGTGTTTCAAGCTAATTAAGATAAGAATAGGGATCCAATTCTTATTGAATCAAAGATAAAAAAATCTAAGATTAAGTATAAGTCTAGTTTATTATAATAACACAAAAGAGTAGAAAACGTGTTATTAAGAAACTTACCAACTTCACTATAAGGCAACACAATGTTGCGAGTTTTGAGTTGGTAGTAGTATTTAAGCAGTGGCGATAGTGAAATACGAGTATGTGATTCGTAATTACTGGCGGTGCCCGTGATGCAAATAAATAAAATGTTTCATGAATGAAACAATGAATATCAAGTAGGAAAGTTGCTTAGTAATAATTTTTATCTTACCTTAAAGGTTATACATAAATAAACAAAAACACGTAATTATTATAGCGCGACTGCTAAATTTTGATTATTTTAAATTAATACGTATTATTTAAATATTAAATGTTTCGTTATGATCATATTAAACAAACCCAGTCCATTACATTCTTATTGCACTTTTAAGTGTATTTGTTTTGTGAGAGAATATTAAAAACTAAATTATTGTTATAGGTTGGTGAAGACTAGGTAGGATTATCTATAGATCTATGTATCATGATCTATACGGATCTATATATCTGATAAATTCATAAAATGAAGCAAACAGCAGCTAGTATAAAACAGCTAGTACATCTTAACTGTTTTAGTTTTATCTTAAATAAATTTTGAAGGTTCATGAATGCCTGCCCAAGGATATCAGAAATGGAACTTAATTGAATGTGCTTAGAAATTGACCATGATGCTACACTATCGGTGAACTCCTAAACTTGCTGATGTGAATGAATAGTGAACAATTCAGATTCAGAATCGTAAAATGGCACTTTTCTCGCAATTCACAATAGGAATTGAATTTGATTAATATTTTGCAATTCATTCATGTGACAGTTTTGTATGGAAAAGCGTAAAATGCTCCACAAAATAGGAATTGCTCAAGCGTCAACTAACAGAATTACAAAAAGATACTAAGGAGCAACTTCTTACAATTCATTTTGTACATGTTGTGTATTATTTAAATATTAAATGTTTCGTTATGATCATATTAAACAAACCCAGTCCATTACATTCTTATTGCACTTTTAAGTGTATTTGTTTTGTGAGAGAATATTAAAAACTAAATTATTGTTATAGGTTGGTGAAGACTAGGTAGGATTATCTATAGATCTATGTATCATGATCTATACGGATCTATATATCTGATAAATTCATAAAAAGAAGCAAACAGCAGCTAGTATAAAACAGCTAGTACATCTTAACAACAATTGCAAGAATGCAGGGAAGGTGTGAAGTAACTAACAATTTGGATTTTTAATCCTTGATTAGGTGTTTTAATAAAGTTTGTAACTTTATACCAAATTATATTTGAGATAATTTGATCTGCTAGCCAATTGCAATGTTGTTTTCCCTCTTTCAATAATATGAACTTACTCAATAGACTTACCTTTTTCGGCTAGGACAACAACGGGTAAATGAGGCAAAACACTATCCAGTGACAAGTAAATTGATTTTTATTATATACTGGCTCTATACAAACCAAAAACTAAAAAGGTGTCCTGAAATCAACACACAAAAACATAAAAAATAGGTACACTGTTAAAACAATTAATTAAAAGTTACTGTTTTAGTTTTATCTTAAATAAATTTTGAAGGTTCATGAATGCCTGCCCAAGGATGGACCAGGTTGTGGGGAAAGACACGCTCCTGGAGACAGCATCAATTCCTCAAAAAGACTGTGAGTGGTTCCGTCTCTTGGTCTTGCATCAATGCCTCGAATTCCGCTATGCGTTTATTTGCAGCAATCAATTCCTTTTCAAGGTCTGAGATACGACTAAGAGTTCTGTCATAGGTGTTAAGCTGCTGGTCATAATCACGGATGCCGTCTCTCAGACTATCTCTTCACACAAAAATAGCATTGTAAAATGCAAAATTAAAAATGTATAACTATTTTGCATTTCTTTTATTTTGTGAACAACCGTATTACGCAAATATTCAAATTGAACATTTAGTGAGTCGCTCTGTATAGTAGCTTGTGTATGTCGCATGCCAGCGCGAACAGTAAACAGTGACATTATCGGGCTGTTTATGGACATGATACGTCCGGTGGACAGTCGCTAACAATACTCATATCATGGTCTAGCTGATGGTATTGATGACGGACAGGCGTGTGTGAGTTATCGCCCTTCGGTATTTTACTGCGGCACCCAAAAGATACCCATGAGTTCTTAAATTCCAATGTTAGCGCAGCATAAACATCTCGACTGAACACATAAAATATCAAAAAACTTCTTACATTTTGCGCAACGCATAAACGCGCTGTCTTCGGATATCAATTATCATACCGGTACATCCCGCACAGCTAACTCCACGTGACGTCTTCGCTTGTCGGCCCGTTGCCCGTGTCGTCGAATCTCGCGAGCCGTTCGGTCGTCTTCGTCTTATGACTAAACGCAGCGGAGTCACCGCAGCGAGTGGCCGGCCGCCGGTGCAGTGCAGCGGGTTGTCGCAAAGTCAAAGTCAAAGTCAATATCATTTATTCAGTCTAGGCTGTTACAAGCACTTATGAACGTCAAAGAAGCTACGCCATCGGTTCACAAACCCTACGGCGGGAGACCTTATAACGAGAAGAACCGGCAAGAAACTCGTCAAGGGCTGTTTTTTTCTCCCTGTTTTATTTCATACAGAGTCGTCAAATTGAAAAGTGACCTTAACATATCAGTAAGGTCAATTTCCATCACAAAAGGAAAATACTAATTAAAATATTACATTTTATGGTTATTGTAAACGTAAACAATTTTTAACTGGCAAAGAAAGACTTGTCTATCATACATTACAACATTTCCCGCACCACAAGACTACTACACTGCAAGTTGTGAGGTACATACAGGTCAGTATCAATTTATTTTAGATAAAAATATTTAGGCTTTAAGCACAGCATTAAGATAAGTAGACTGAGGTAGACCCATTTCCGCTGGCGGCACCCGTTCACGAGCATGACGCATGAACCAGCCATCGCTTCGCTCAACCATATTTTAGGGAACGTAACGACCCGCCTCACACGACACCGCCGAAGAAACGTTTGAGTGAGCATGACGTACTTCAGGTACTTATGTTAAGCTGTATAAATATAAAAAAAAATACAGTGGCAACAGCAAAAAAAGAAAGATAAAAGTGCCTTAATGTAAGACACAACACAACCTACAATGTCACTAGAAGACGCATCAGCTGCAAACAACATATATCTCTACACATTTTAACACAAGCAAACATGAGCAGACCCATCCCGCTGGCAGCACCCGTTCACGAGCATGACGCATGAACCAGCCATCGCTTCGCTCAACCATATTTTAGGGAACGTAGGTGCCGCAGGTCAGGTACACAACGGCTTTATCAATTTTTTGCAAATGTTTCTTATATCTACGGTGTTACTGGATGGATTTTAAATACAATGTAGCCCAGTTCACTGGCTCGGTATTCGTTATAAACTCAAATTAAAACGGAAGCTTTTAACCACTATTTACTATTTTAGACTAGTGAGCAGACAAACACAGATGTTTCTTGACGTAACGCATAAGTATATGTCTTCCTGTAAACTCTTGGTATCTTGTTCATACATTTACCTACTCTCAATAAGTTTAGTATTATAAATATCTAATGAGTCAAATTACCTGGCGAGGTTGTGGTGAAAATTGTTACATGGAGGTTGTGGAGGGTATAATTGACCCTGTGTTTCTATTGCATTTTAGACGAATAAATCTATATTTTAAACATAACATAGGAGATTATTATATTAGTTGGGTTATATTTAATGGATTTTGATTAAAAAACAGACTTCAATGTACAATTTTTTTCAGCAAAGGCCTAACATTTTTGGAAAGCCTCGAAGAGTAGATGAAAAAAACAAAAAATAAAACAAACTTTTCATTGCAATTAGCATTATTTGGTAAACATTTAGAAATCAATCAGTTTGATTTACAGTTTAATCGTCAGTTAAAAACTAACCAACTTAATCGTCTCTTAATGCAGCACATTTGTGGCCTTTTTTGACTTCGCGCACGTGTGATTGGCGTCGCAAGCGGCGGCTGCCTGTTTAGCGGTGTTCGGCGTGCTAGGTGGTTCCTTAGTAACAGTTACTGAGACATTCTAAATTATTCGGCGGCGGGAAAAAAAACTACACTTGATTAAAAATTGACAGGGTCAAATTGACCCCTCCACATCCTCGCCGGGTTAAATCTATCCTTTCTTTTTTTAAGATTTTTGAATTTTTGCATTTTTCAATGCTATTTTTATACTTATGATAAATTTTAAATAGAAAAATATTGGAAAAAATTAACTCGGCGACAAGTGAATTCTCAGGTGGGAATCGAACCCATGACCTTTGGAAATCCGGTCCAATGCTCTAACCGCTGAGCTACCGAGACCACCGTCGAAATTCTCCAACACTTTTATATTTTTAATACGCTGTAGGCCAGCGTTGTCACATCAATGCTAGGAATATCCTTGCATTCGAAAGAAACATCTTTTCAGGTGTTTAACGATCGATTAAGATGCAACAGCCAATAATTTAGGATGGTTGAGACTTGAGGTGGTTCGCAAGTCTCGGTAGCTCAGCGATTAGAGCATTAGACCGGATTTCCAAAGGTCATGGGTTCGATTCCCATCTGAGAATTCACTTGTGGCCGAGTTAATTTTTTCCAATGTTTTTCTATTTAAAATTTATCATAAGTATAAAAATAGCATTGAAAAATGCAAAAATTCAAAAATCATAAATTATTGGCTGTTGCATCTTAATCGATCGTTAAACACCTGAAAAGATGTTTCTTTCGAATGCAAGGATATTCCTAGCATTATGTGACAACGCTGGCCTACAGCGTATTAAAAATATAAAAGTATTGGAGAATTTCGACGGTGGTTCGCAAGTCTCGGTAGCTCAGCGGTTAGAGCATTGGACCGGATTTCCAAAGGTCATGGGTTCGATTTCCATCTGAGAATTCACTTGTGGCCGAGTTTATTCTATCCTTTCTTTCCTAAGTGCAATATTTTTGTGAAAACAGTTATTTCTTTTAATTATTTTTTCTGTTTTCTTGATAAATTTGCTAATGCAGATATACTTTTTTACTTTCTTATTCCCTAAATTCCTTACATTTAAGTTTATTAATGCAATTAATTCGGTTGCGGTTGTCAAAATCAGTTCCTCAAAAAGACTCCTGAGTGCGTTCCGTTTCTTGGTCTTGTATCAATGCCTCGAATTCCGCTATGCGTTTATTAGCAGCAATCAATTATAACTTTTTAATTTTGCATTTAACAATGCTATTTTTATGTGATAAATATTAAAAAAGAAAATATACCAGTAAAAAGCAACTAGTCTTCATGTCGCCCTGACGGGATTCGAACCCGCATCCTTGGGAATCCGGCCCAATGCACTAACCAATTATGCTACAGAGACCTATGAGGACACGTAAATTTTTCTAGTATATTCACCGTTCCACGGTGTTGGCCACCGTCGTTTCATCAATGAGAGAAATATCCTCGCATTCGAAAGCAACATCTTTACAGAACCAACAGCATTGTAAAGTGCAAAATAAAAAGTTATAACTAGATGGCTGTTTCATCTTAATCGATAGTGAAACATCTATAAAGATGTTTCTTTCGAATGCGAGGAAATTTCTCTCATTGATGAAACGACGGTGGCCAACACCGTGGAACGGTGAATATAGTAGAAAAATTGATTGGTTATATTTGTGCATTGGGCCGGATTCCCATCCTTTGAAGCTTTGAGTTCTTGCAATGTCTACCTCAACTTCAATTCGGTGCTTTGGGCGACTGCTTTGCGGGTCATCATTATGAATTATTTGCCTGAAATTATATTGTAACTTTAAATAAGTGATCTTAAGCTTTGTATTGTTGCTTTAATTAATATGTTCAATTATTTGTCAAATATCACATCAATTAATAGAAACACTATTTCAGTAGTATCACAAAAAATATATATTTATAAAAATTGGGTAGTAGAATTGGAAGTACTCAATAGATTTCACAATCAAAATGTTTTAAAGCTAATATATCTAATGACGAGACAGCTTGGTCATAAATATTTAGTTTAATTTTTTCGAAATTGTAGTGTCATTCAATTAATATTTAGTAAAGTATTAGATTCAACTTTTAACACAGGTAGCTTGGGTATGTCACGCTCTCTGTAAACATTTCTGCGGTGGTGTCGTGTGAGGCGGGTCGCTACGTTCCCTAAAATATGGTTGAGCGAAGCGATGGCTGGTTCATGCGTCATGCTCGTGAACGGGTGCTGCCAGCGGGATGGGTCTGCTCATGTTTGCTTGTGTTAAAATGTGTAGAGATATATGTAGTTTTGATTTTATGTTATTTATGATGTTTTGAGTTTAGATGCGTGGCACTGCTTGATCAGAGTAAATAAAGGTAAATAATGTTTTCAATTATTCCAAATATATAAAAGCTTTTTTTTATTTATTTTTTTAACTTTAATTGCGCTTTGAGATTGTGACCCAGCTGATGCGTCTTCTAGTGACATTGTAGGTTGTGTTGTGTCTTACATTAAGGCACTTTTATCTTTCTTTTTTTGCTGTTGCCATTGTATTTTTTTATATTTATACAGCTTAACATAAGTACCTGAAGTACGTCATGCTCACTCAAACGTTTCTTCGGCGGTGTCGTGTGAGGCGGGTCGTTACGTTCCCTAAAACATGGTTGAGCGAAGCGATGGCTGGTTCATGCGTCATGCTCGTGAACGGGTGCCGCCAGCGGAAATGGGTCTACCTCAGTCTGCTTATCTTAATGCTGTGCTTAAAGCCTAAATATTTTTATCTAAAATAAATTGATACTGATCTGTATGTACCTCACAACTTGCAGTATAGTAATCTTGTAATGCGAGAAATGTTGTAATGTATGATAGACAAGTCTTTCTTTGCCAGTTGGAAATTGTTTACGGTTACAATAAACATAAAATGTAATATTTTAATTAGTATTTTTCTTTTGTGATGGAAATTGACCTTACTGATATGTTAAGGTCACTTTTCAATTTGACGACTCTGTATGAAATAAAACAGGGAGAAAAAAACAGCCCTTGACGAGTTTCTTGCCGGTTCTTCTCGTTACAAGGTCTCCCGCCGTAGGGTTTGTGAACCGATGGCGTAGCTTCTTTGACGTTCATAAGTGCTTGTAACAGCCTAGACTGAATAAATGATATTGACTTTGACTTTGACTTTGAATAATAAGTTTATTTATTAGATTTTTTTATAAAAAGGTACTGCAAATGATAATTCAGGCTAAAAAGAAAGACCAGAATAGCTAATTAACAGGATAAGACTTGGCAAATATTTTATACTAAATGTTATCAATATATGTTATTTTCTATAAAAGTTTGATTTATTACACAAGAAATATTGGTATTCAAAAAATGAACGTACAGTCTAGTTGTTTAATTGAGAAATAAGTGAATAAATAGGTATCATCAGATCAATTATGATAGTGGAAATGTCAATGCAATAAGTGGTTTGAAGGATATTTATTGATGGACTAAAAATGGTTTGAAAATGCAGTGTGAGTAATGTAAATAATAAAAACAATACTCCCCGGGTTTAAGCAGTAATAGTCCACAGTATTTTACGACTTTTCCCTTCAAAATTTGTAGACTTCTTCAGTGACAGTTGGGAGTCAATTTGCTTTGCCGATAATTTAAAGTGGGCCACTAAAACTTGCTGATAACGATATCACTTATTATTTATGTCACAATTTAACTATTTATAAGAAATAAACTGGGATTAAACGATAATTAATAATAAAATTAAAATATTTCATGTTCTCCGTCTCCCACAGTACGTACCATCCGGATTTGAATCCCATAGAAATGGCTTGGGCCCTTATAAAAGGTTACGTAAGCAGCAAAAATGTAAAGTGGAATATTGGCTGTGTTATAGATTTAATTAAAGAAAAGGTGAATCTGATGGGACCAGACGAATGGAAAAAAACATTTTATAAAAAAAATCAAACCGACTTCAAAAAGTAAAAAATAAAACTTTTGGAGTCGGTGCCAGCCAAAGCATTCTACATTGCACTTCTATTAACTATATTTTTTTTGGCCTTAGCTAACTAGCACCGACTCCAAAAGTTTTATTTTTTACTTTTTGAAGTCGGTTTGATTTTTTTTATAAAATGTTTTTATTTCAGATTTTTTTGTTACATTATATATGCCGTTACTTACACTAAAAATCAGCCCATACACAACAATGATGTCATCTAGGTATACGACTACTTGCCAAAAGGTGATTGATATTTTTCAGGATTATGAAAAAACTACTAGCCAGATCTTCGTAAAAATTATATGGGACCACACATAAACCATTTTCTTCCAGATAAAAAAAGAATTATAAAAATCTGTTAGCAACTGGCGAAGTTATGGTGGAACACACATAAAAAAAAATAAAAAAAAAATAATACAGTCGACTTGGGAACCTCCTCCTTTTTTTGAAGTCGGTTAAAAACTATGTGTCAAAGTGAAATCAATAGAAGAAAATTATATAAAAAGTGACCACGTCGTGGATGAGCTCACAGACGAACTACTCATCGGAAGATTAAGAATTACATACAGAACCCGGCCCCAGTTCCTCAAGTTCCACGATACTCTCAAGTTCCATAATAGAGGGAATCATGGAAATTGAGGATAACGACAGCTTCTAAATGTGTTTTACTTACGGTCCGACAAAAAAGAGAAGTCACGCAATCACGCCTAAACTACTGAACTGATTTAAATGAAATTTGGTATAAAGATATAGTCTAAAGCCTGAGAAAGGACATGGAATACTTTATGCGAAAAAAGGGCTGCAAAGGGGATGAAAGTTTGTATGGAAATTACGTCATTTTTAAAGCGAGAAGCTTGAAACTAATTTTTAAGGCTTTTGATTACATATAAATAAATATGATATTAAAAGTTTGTAAAAAAATTCCCTAAAGGGGGTAAAAATAGGGAGTGAAAGTTTTTGTGTGATGACGTCGACAAAAAAGCTTAATGTCCTTCAATAAGCTATTTACAATAAAATACTGTAAATCGCTTATTAATGTATGTATGTGTTTTATTTGCAAAATAATTAGCCTAAAAAATTTAAAATGCTGCCGAAACTCACTATTTTACACGAACGAAGTCGCGGGCACAGCTAGTAATAAATAAAGAAATATCAAGTATACAATTTGTTTTAGTCGTAAAAAGTTAATCAAAAAGCAGCCCTTTAATGTCTACTGACTACTCTTATTTGTCGCACTGTACTTAGGTATAAATAATATTTTTAGCTCAATTTATTTTAATAAACATTTTAAATTACATAATTATTAGTGTTGCGTGTATAATACGCAACCGTGGTATTTTCACTCTCGAGACTGGAGTGAGGGTGTGTCTGGTGGTCTATTCGCAGGACTGGGCTCAGGCCCTGTGTTGAATTCACCCACAAATTATATATTCACCATCAACGACGCCAAGAACAGACCACGGGATACACCGTCGCCCCGGACACGATAGTGTTTTGTTTACCATTCTTTTGTGGCACTGATTTTAGTGTTACTAACCGTAGGTTCCTTGCGCACCGAGCTATTTCATTACAGAATCATTCTTTACACGTATTTACCAAAGTTAGCGTTCATTCCGTAATATTTTGTTGTTTTCAATATTTTCACAATAACAACTACCAGTGTTATTGTTTTGAGTGGTTTTGGCATTGACAGCGAATGACATGACATCTGACGTTTTACATTTCGTCACAGGCAATAACTTAATGTTATAAATCACAACTTGTAATCTTTGTGAAAGTTACTCATTGCATATTTATTGCTATTGTCTAATGTTTTTTAACATTGTAATGGTTTAATTTACTTTCAGTATGTCTTCTGTATTTATTAAAATACATTCAATTAGTTGTAGATTAAAAAATCTAAATTCGTTTTGTGGGAAATTCTGGAACAATATATCATTGTCTTTGGTTCGGCTCGTCTATCGTCGCCGGTGACAGTGACTTGCCTTTTTTCCTTTCGATCCTCGGCGTCGATACGACATCTTCTAAATATATAAAAGAAGAAACTGACTGACTGACTGACTGACATATCAACGCACAGCCCAAACCGCTAGGTCTAGAGACTTCAAATTTGGCACAAAGGTTCCTTGTGAGGTCTAGGGGTGCAATAAGAGAGGATTTTTCGAAATTTTACCCCTAAGGGGGTGAAATAGGGGATGAAAGTTTGTAAGAAAGTCCGTCTGTTTTGGAGTTAGGATCTTCAAATTTTATATTTAGGTTAAGGATTAAAAATAAACATTTACCTGTCCCGGCGTTTTTGGAAATTCCATCCCCAAAGGGATGAAAAGGGGGATGGCGTTTTGTAAAAAAAATCCTTTAACTTCAAAGTAAAAGTGACTTATTTCATTATTATTAGGCTCATGGTTGAAACTTAAAAACAAATAAACAAACCTATATTTTGTGATTTTACAGAAATCAACCCCTAGAATGGTAAAAAGGGTCACCTATCTTGAATTCGAATTTTTAGATTACGAATTTCACTTTCCCGAAAACGTTAACCCACTTTTTATTTTCCATAATTTTCTTTACACCGAAACACGATTGACAAAGGTTTTAAATTCCGATTTTTAGTTGTAATTTTTTTTTTCAAATTTTAAATGTTTTGTAATCCCACTCAATTTTTGACCGAAGCCGTTAATGACTGATGATTTAGTTTCTAGAAACATCTTCTGAATATAAAAAAGACTAGAGGCCAGGCGCGGTTTCACCCGCGTGGTTCCCGTTCCCGTGGGAATTTTGGGATCATTTATAGCCTATGTTACTACTTGGGGTTTAAGGATTCTCCATACCAAATTTCGTCAAAATCGGTCCAGTATTTTTGAGTTTATTCGCTTCATACAAAAATACAAATCTTTCCTCTTTATAATATTAGTATAGAAGAAACTGACTGACTGACTGACTGACCGACATATAAACGCACAGCCCAAACCGCTAGCTCTAGAGACTTCAAATTTAGCACATAGGTGCCTTGTGAGGTCTAGGGGTGCACTTAGAGAGGATTTTTCTAAATTCTATTCAAATTCGCAGAGCTCAAAGTACTTGACGGATTGAGTTGAAATTTGGCATGTAGATAGGTAAGAAAGGAATCTACGCGGGCGGAAAAATAATACAGTATAAAAGGATTCCACGCGGACGAAGTCGCGGGTAACAGCTAGTAAAATATATTGGAAGCAGAACATTGATTGGGATCGTCCGATCTAACTGTTAAGAAGATGAGGTGGTGATTGTCATCGATATGGCCTAGTGCCAATATATCTTTTTTATGTAAATTCAAGAATTTTAATATGGAGCGGCAGGTGAGTTTTTCATGCCGTTTCGTCTTGGTTGGAGTCTCACGCTTCATAGTGGAACTTCTTGAGAATTAACGTGTGCTCTCTTATTTTGTTTCAGAGAGCCGCTCCTTTGTTTTAAGCCAGAAATTAAGTTATTTTCTTTACATTTCTGACAACTTTCCCCGGGCTGATGCACATGTCCCCTTGAAGCAGTGTGTCTCGTCTCAGGCCACGGAATGTAGAAGTGTTCTCCTCTGATGCATGGGAAAGTGAGTGCACCAACACCTTGGAGGATGGCTGCGTAAGCTAACAACGAACTCCGTATGTTTTTGTGTACTTTTTGTTTGAGAATTTCATTGACATGTAAAACGGTTGTATTAATGTAATTTTAATATAGAAGTAACTTAAGATCTTATATTTAGCTTCAGAATAGACTCATGGAAGGACGCTTCCACTGATTCTTGTTTCCCCAGGTCATGACCAAATAATTTACCATGTGTTTTTGAGTACCCACATGTAACTTTTATTCTTTAACTTTTAATGAGTTTTATTAACAGTGCTCATGGTTTCTACTAATAATGTTTAGAAAGAATTGTTTGTAATTTTAAATAATGACAGTGGTTTAACATCAATATACATAGAATTTTTGTCAGAAATGTATCACTTTGTTTGATTTATTCCAACACTCCTGTGTTGGTGGCGCCCTCTTTAGAAGTAAGAATTAGAACCTTTTAGTGAACTAATCTCAATATCTTCTTTCCGAGTGTAACAGCCATTAAGGTAGAACCCACGCACACTCCCATGAGTCTCGTGCCCATCTGAGCTAGCTGAGCAGACCGCATCTTGGAGGCAGTGGGTGTTGAATAAACACGGCTGTCCCCAAGCTGTCTGCCTGTGCGTAACATTAGGTTTGGTTTATTTTCATAACCAGTGTTTACAATATTGCATACTTATATTATTTTACTAACATTAAAATATGATTTTATCTTAAATCTTTTCGTCGCGAGTGTACATGCGCAGACGGCCGCCATTTGATACGCTGTAGACGCCCGCCGATGTGTAGACGCTTCGTCTCAACGAGACGAGTGCAGGGCGGTGTGCCACGCCTGCTGTGGTGGAAAACAGTGCGCGGCGGTGGAAAATACCAAAAACCCGTTTTCCGTGAGTTCTTACCACTTTGAACAAACAGATATATAAAAATATACTTACAGGATGATAAATATTTAAATAAGTCTTTTCCATGCGTTAATGTGTGGTATTGGCTTAGATTGAACAATCGATTAATCTAAGCTAATCTAACTAATCGTTAGTATTTAGTTTAAATTTGATATAAAACTAACTTGGTAATGCTAGTAGATGATTCAGTGGTGAACGAAATAAAAAAAATGTATGGTATTATAATTTTAAAGTAACCTCTAAATTTTAACAATAACTGAGAATATTTAATGGGTGTTGGTTGTATTGTTATGCAACTTTGAAACTGATTTCTTGTAATATATTTTTTTAAACTCGTTTATCCTTTTTTTTTAGAAAAAGGTATTTTTAAGGAAAACTTGTAATTGGCTTTACTAGATTACGATATAGACCTATTTAATTAAACAATTTGTAACGCTGTTGGTTTTCGAATAAATAAATAAACTCACAAAGAGAGTAAAACTTTACACCTCATTTCGATGATACTGGCCAATAACTGATAGTTTTCTAGGAAAATGTAAATATTTAAATGCAATAATAATAATAATAAATAATAAATAATTTATTTCATAAGATTTGCAGTACATGTACAAATACAAATATTTTACAGTTAAAGACAAATTAAAATTAAACTTCCTGAACTAGGTATTTAACCTGTACTTCAGGTGAGTCAGTCCTTACATACTTATATAACACGTAAGTAAATTAAAAATACACTAACTAAGCAATTTATCTAGATAGGTAAACATAATATGCAATGAATAAGAAAACATTTTTTGTTGACTAATTTAACTAATACTATTTATTATTTACATATTTCTAACAGCTCTTCCGTTTCATCGTAAGACAAGTTGCATAAATAATTATATACTATTGACTTAAAATTATAACAATTTAAATTAAACATATCTAGTGTTCTGTTCAGTTTATTATATAAGAATTACCTAAAAATAAAAAGAATCTATTTGTAAAGATAAATTTTGAATCATGTTTAGAAATGCAAACAATATTTCGTCTCTTATTATTAGTGTCAGCTTTATTATACGGAAGCATTGCATGTTGTTTTAGTAATATGTGCATTATAAAAAGCTGGCGTACAGTTAATACTTTGCACTTTTTATACAGTAAGCGTGTAGGATATAGAAAGGGAAGGGAATTGGCTACTTTTAAGACAGCTCGCTGAGCTCTTTCCAGATAAATTAGGTTAGTTTTTCGCATCCCACCCCAGGATGTAATACAATACTGAATTATGGATTGGCATAGGGCTAAATACACTTGTGTAATTAATTTAGTATCAGCTATACTTCGTAGTTGCTTAAAAACGTAAATTAACTTTCGAACCCTGTTTACTAGGCTATTATATTCGGGTTTCGTCCTCAAGATTAACATAAATACACATGTAGTTTCACCTATCATGTCGCCAGTATACACACTAGTTTAGATTTTTAAAACTAAATAGATTTTTAAAGTCGCTCAATCCGTCACTTTCCTCTTCGCGCCATTACCGCTAGACGTCATTCACTTTTTCGTGCTTCGCCAGTGCACACGTGTCGCTTCCTTTATAAAATTATTTTTCAGTGAACAATAAAAATGGGTAAAAGAAAATACTCTGATGATGAGGATTATGATTATATTATGAAGAAAATAAAAAAGTTGGAGAAAAAATTAAAACGGTCGAAAAGAAAAAGATCTGTTTCTTTGTCATCCAATGATTCTAGCGATGCTCGTAATTCTTCGCCGAAAAACATTGAAGGTTAGTGTAAAAACATTTACATTTTGTGTAAAATGAAGTCGTTCCTAAATATGACTTATTAAAACGTTACGTTAAAGTCGAAATTGCGGGCAACCGATCGGGTTATCACTTTATTGACTAAATTGTAACTTTATTTATCGAAAATTGGTTATTCTGCAGGTAGTTTTTGGGACTACCACTTATGTACCAATAACGATCAAACATACGGGTGTTGCGGGCTGCCATTCGGGTTGTCACTACACCGCTTCTATAATATTTTTTGGTGTTTATTGAAAGGGCACTTGCGGGCTTCCGTTCGGGTTGTCACTTTAGTACCCATCGTTAAACAATTAATTGAAGTTTTACTTTGTATAACGTAAGTACCTACGTTAACAATAGTAATTTTGTCCTAGACGGCGTCATTGAGTCGATCTACTATGAGGACGACAGCGTACCGGTAGAATTGTCAAATTCTGTTGAACATTGTGTCGACCCTGCAGACTGCATAGATGTTGCTACACCGGCCGCGTCTACGAGTGACGCAGCTGCCGCTACTACACCTGTAACCACCGAACCACAGCCTTCTACCTCGGGCACTGAACAATTACAGCCGCAGATTGACAATACTTTATTGGAGCTGTTAGGGGCCGACCCTTCTATAACCAAAAAGTATGGTAACGAAATAAATCCCGATCTCGCTGTACGACTGCAGCATGTTGCGACATCTGGGCTACCAGCGGATGCCTGTAAGGAATTACAAAGTAGATATTTACTACCGAGTAATTGCACACTCATCGGGGCACCAACGCTCAACCCAGAAATTAAAGCGGCAACTACCGAGACAGTATTAAAGAGGGACAAAGGCATAGAACTGAAACAAAAACAAATCGGTTCAGCAATCGCTTGCGTAAGTGAAGCTATTTCTGTTTTACTTAAAGACACAGATAAGAATACAAACGTAATCAGACTATTGATGGATGCTACTCGCCTCATATGTAATAGCCAGCATAACGACTCCGTTACACGTCGAAACTTCATCCTGTTTAACCTAAAAAAGGATATGAAGGATCAACTTCAAAAAAGTAAGATCGACGAGTCACTTTTTGGCTCCGACCTAGCTGAAACATTAAAAACGGCAAAATTTATATCGAAATCAGGCGCTGAATTAAAGCCTACCCCTCCAACGAAACCGACTACGTCTACCTTTAGGAAACAAACACAACCAACAATGCCTCAAAGGAATTTAAACTGGAAGGCTCCTCCTCCGAATCGCAGGCCACGGGGGACCCAGGAGACGAAGGAGCCTGCCCAGCCGAGTCAGCCCACGAGCTCCTTGAGACCATCATATCGAGCGCTACCGCCACGGAAAAATCGCACGCGCCACTGAGCGAGGTGAGCCATGCCGGCAGGCTAACTCAATTTTTTTATCAATGGTGTTTGTTAACAAAAGATCCTACTGTGCTATCATGGATATCTGGGTACAAAATACCTTTTGCGCGTCCAGTGACGCAAAACTATCCTCCTAATAATTTCATTAATGAGTTACTATCTATTGGAGCAATTTCACCTTGTGAACCCTGTGAGGGCCAGTTTATTTCCAATATATTTCTTGTCACTAAACCTAATGGTAAAAACAGACTCATTCTAAATCTTAAGCAATTGAACAAGTTTATCTACACCGAACATTTTAAATTGGAAGACTTGCGTACAGCAGTAAAACTAGTCTCAGAAAATAGTTTTATGTGTACAGTAGATTTGAAAGACGCATATTTTTTAATTGCTATCCACAAGGATTATAAAAAATATCTTCGTTTCATGTTTGGTGATAATAATGAGATGTACGAATTTAATGTTCTACCTTTTGGTATTAACACAGCGCCATACGTTTTCACCAAAATAATGAAACCGGTAGTTAGTCTACTTAGATCTTGTAATTATATATCCACAATATATTTAGATGACATTTTGCTGATAGCAGATAGTTATGATCAATGTTTAGAGAATTTGCAAGCTACCAAAAGACTATTAAATTCTCTCGGATTCATTATTAATTATCAAAAAAGTCTTACAGAACCTAAAACTGTCTGCAAGTTCTTGGGTTACATTATAAACACTGAAAATTTCCAAATAAGTTTGCCACCCGACAAAGTAATTAAAATAAAAAATAAATTGAAATATTTAAAAAATAAAGACAGATGTAAAATAAGGGAATTTGCGAGCTTTATAGGTTTGCTTACATCTGCTTGTCAAGCTGTGGAGTATGGATGGCTATACACAAAAAACTTTGAAAGATGTAAATTTTTAAAGCTTATGAAAAATAAAGAAAATTATGACATGTACATGCAATTACCGCAAAGTTTAAACCCTGATTTTGAATGGTGGAAAAAAGCTATCAATAATCCTGTAAATAAAATAAAATATGATGAATATTGTTTGGAAATTTTCAGTGATGCTTCAACTACGGGGTGGGGGGCTGCATGTGGTAAAGAAACTGCAAGTGGTATTTGGAATCAAAATGAACGAACTCGTCATATTAATTATTTAGAAATTCTTGCAGCATTTTTAGGTCTAAAAACGTTTGCAAAAACATTAAATAATTGTCAGATTCTCTTACGAATAGACAATACCACGGCTATCTCATACATAAACCGTATGGGAGGAGTACAGTTTCCTCATCTCACTCAGGTAACACGTGAGTTGTGGCAATGGTGTGAAGTTAAAAACATCATAGTTTTTGCTTCATACATAAGCTCAAAAGACAACTCAGTAGCTGATGCAGAATCGAGGCGAACGCACCCTGATGTAGAATGGGAACTAGCAGATTTTGCCTTCCAAAAAATTATACAGACTTTTGGTACACCTGGAATAGACATTTTTGCTACCAGAACAAATAAAAAATGTCCAAAATATATCTCATGGTATAAAGATCCGGATGCCTTTACTACTAATGCCTTCACAATAACTTGGTCCAATTTCTTCTTTTATGCTTTTCCACCTTTTAGCATAATTCTTAAGACAATTAGGAAAATCATAAAAGACAAAGCCAGAGGCATACTGGTAGTACCTTGGTGGCCAACCCAACCTTGGTTTCCTGTTTTCATGAAACTTGTCGGCCCTACCTATTTGGTGTTTAAACCATCCAAAGATCTTATTTTTTCTCATTCCAGCAACCGCAACGTTCATCAACATCTTACCCTGGTTGCCGGAATATTATCACCACCTCAATGATAAGGAGAAGTGTCCCATTACCATCTATCGATATCATTTTGGCTTCACTATCAGAAAATTCAATGAAGCAGTACAACACATGCTTTAAAAAGTGGTTTCAGTTTTGTACCAAACACAATATTAATATGTATAATGAATCTGTCCCTAATGTATTGCTATTTTTAACGGAACAGTTTGAAGCAGGGGCTCAATATGGTACGTTAAATAGCTGCAAATCTGCTCTTTCTTTGATTCTTGGTTCAAAAATCGCAAATGATGACAGAGTTAAACGCTTTTTTAAAGGAATTTTTAGGTTAAGACCGCTTGTACCTAAATACAATAGTACATGGGACACATCACTTGTATTAGACCGGTTAGCACAGTGGTACCCGTATCAATCACTAAGCTTGGAAAAAGTTACAAGAAAACTTGTTACATTATTGGCCTTAATTACAGCTCATAGGGCTCAAACCCTATCTAAAATCAACGTAAATAACATTGAACAGTTTACAGATAAGATACAAATAAAAATTCCTGATCTTATTAAGACTTCCCGTGTTGGATCATACCAACCACTTTTGATAATTCCATATTTTCGGGAGAAATCTGAAGTTTGTCCAGCTGAGTGTTTGAATGTTTATTTAGATATGACACAATCTTTACGTAACAATAATAACACTAATCTTTTTATTAGTCTGAGGAAACCTCATTCAAAAATAACCAGCCAAACACTCAGTCGTTGGATAAAAACCACCCTTGAAGAATGTGGTATAGATGTTTCCGTTTTTACGGCCCACAGCACAAGACATGCTTCAACATCTAAAGCTAGTAAATTAGGAGTAAATCTCGATTTGATCAGAAAGACCGCTGGTTGGAGCGGCACTTCGAATACCTTTGGACGTTTTTATAACAAGGAAATCAATACTTTTGGAGATGAAACTTTGTTTGCTCGATCGTTAGTATCAGCACAAAATGTGATGGTAGATGATTGAATGATTGTTAACAACTAAAATTGTAAAATATAATTATAATAAATATATATCAGCAAAAATACAAATACAATTATAAAAATAATTATTTGTAATAAAAAACCAATTAATAACATAAGGTTTTATTTAAATTAATAAACATGATATTTCACAATTTTCACATCTCTCAAAATCTACATGTGTATTTATGTTAATCTTGAGGACGAAACCCGAATATAATTAATGATTAAACGAACTTACCTGTAAGTGAAGTTCTATCATAATTATGTGAAGGTTTCGTCCGAAGAGATTAACATCCCTCCCACCCCAACCCTGTATTGTGAAATATCAGTCTTTGAACTAAATGACGTCTAGCGGTAATGGCGCGAAGAGGAAAGTGACGGATTGAGCGACTTTAAAAATCTATTTAGTTTTAAAAATCTAAACTAGTGTGTATACTGGCGACATGATAGGTGAAACTACATGTGTATTTATGTTAATCTCTTCGGACGAAACCCTCACATAATTATGATAGAACTTCACTTACAGGTAAGTTCGTTTAATCATTAATTAATATGTGGTCTAAAGGATAGGGTCTCATCTATTATTATTCCAAGGTATTTTAAATTATTATAGCATGACAGGTACTTATAGTGGTAGTGGAAGGATTTAGGCAATTGTGGGCGTATAATTTAAAATTGGTATTTTGGTGGGAGCAGCGCATGTTAAAGCGGATATATTTAATTTTGTCAGCATTTAGCGTTAGTAAGTTGCATTGT